>JAOUQW010000032.1:8156179-8186185 GCA_028565825.1 Olivaichthys viedmensis
GAACAGAAGAGAGATTGATACCACAGTGGATCAAAACAACAGTGAAACATGCTGCTGGATTTTACAATGTGCTCTCAGACTTCTGGACCCCACTGTATATATGTGTGTATATAATATAATTATATATAATATTACACACACACAGTGCATACACAAAGTTTTCAAACCCTTTCAAGTTTTCCACATTTCGGTATGTTTCAGACTCATCTTAAAATGGATTCAACTCTTAGTGCCTTTCCTAATGATGTCCAATCAATTCATTTAGACGCAGGTGGACTCCACTGAAGTTGTAGAAGCATTTCAAGGACCATTGATAGTCGTTTGATAGAAGATAGAAGAGCTCAGCTGCGAGTGCCATAATAAAGGGTCTGAAGACTTGTATTTTGTAATGTAAATGCAAATGGTTTATTGTGAATAAATGTACAAAACATTCCAAAAAGCTGTTTTTGCTTTGTCATTGTGGTGTATTGTGTGTAGGTTGATGAGAGAATTATTATTATTATTATTATTTTTTTTTTTTACCTGCATATCAACTGGTTTTTTATCTCCTACAGCATTTACATTTATTAATGTGGCAGGCGCTTTTATCAAAAGTGACCCACAATAGAGGTAAGCAATTGAGGGTTTTTGTTCAAGAGCCCGGATGTGTTTCTATGGCAGTCCTGCGATTTAAACTCACAATACTTCAATCACTAGCACTGAACTTTAACCACTGAACCACCATATAGTTCATTTATTTATGCTTTCTGATGGCGATCATGATTAGTCATTGTTTTTGGTGCCAGTAGCACATTCGTGAGCTGTTGTCTGAGGTAATTTGACCCCCTCTCCGGGGGTAGGAACACGGTTTTGTCCCGGCCTGACCAACTATCCCGCCTGGCACACTACATTGCTAACAAAACATAGCTAAGCTTAATTATGTTTGTAATTCTATCTTTGCAGTCAAGCAATTTTTGCACAGAAATATACACACCCTCAGCTTGTCCAATGGCTCTTACAAGTGTGGTGATGATCATGTGGTCCGGTTGGAACCTTATAACTCCGCATGGTGTTGTGTGAAACACCTTGCATCTCCATTAAAGCCTACGTCTTGCCAAATAACTACAAAAATAGATTTAAATGTTTGTACGGTCTTTTCGAAAAAGCAAATTTTCAAGTTGTTTAAATGAACGTTAACAGGTGGTAAAGTTTAGCAGGCAACAGGCTTTTCTTACGGCAGCAACATCAAATTATAACTCAGAGTGATATGTTTTATCAAATATCACACAGCTTTATATATAAATGTGAATGAAGTATCTATACATTAGTTACATGTATACTAATCATTCGTATTATCTGTGTTTAAAAATGATCTGACTCCGAGACTAGTCAGGTAAAACAGTCACGACGCCCTTTTAGAGATACTCTTGAATAAGACTGCATGAATTATGGTTTGTTCATTTGTTTTCGCAATTTTGGCTTGTGCATTAAATCTCACAAGGCTGCAATTATGCAAATAAGGCCTCTAACAGTTTTTTTTTTTTAAGTTGTCAAGGCATTTACATATTTTGTCTGTCTGACTGGACAGTATCTCAATCTTGACGATTTTAGCTCATAAATGGACTCCAAAAACGAAATCTAAGCAGGATCCATGCTGAAATACCAAAATGCATGTACCGTAAATATATACGATACTCGCGTAAAGCTTTATTGTGCACCTATATGAAGATAAGCCAGCCATAGAGAGTGTTTGTTCACACGATGGAACCTAACACCTCCATTCAGGCGGTTGGCCTCTCACCCACTCTGTTATACTGTGAGCCCACACTATAGCCATATGTTGTGTTTTTACTCACACGTTGTGACTCAGCTGACCAGGATGACCAGTAAATCCTGAGGGTTTTGAGTGCGTATGGGAGCAGTGCTTCAGCAAGGTATTCAAGAACTGTCACAGTAGAATGAAGCATGAACGCTGGTGAAGATGCCTCCGTAAAAAGATGCGAGGATCTGGTTGTGGTCTGAAGAAAAAGCTTTGAGAGCGGATTGCCTCATGCTCGGTATTTCATTCAAAGCATTGCTCGTGGCTTTGTTCTGTTTTAAGACCGTCTCTATGGACTCGCTCTCATTGCCCATGTCTGTATACTGATAAATTATGATGGAGTGTCCCTTGTTGTACCATGCTGACAAACTTGGCAACCCTCAGGCGGCGCTGGCTGCCAAAAGTAGTCAAGGTTATTGTTTCGGACGTTTGTGCAACCTTCGAAGTATTAGGCCCAGTTATGCGTGCGCATTAACACTTCAGCATTAAGGACCCTGCGTGGCCCCTTTCATTAAACATTAAAGATGCACATAGTTCATTTCGTGAGGAGACTCTCTAGCTATATAATATAGCGTTATCGCAATATTAGCTTTTTGAAATACTTGTATCAAACAAGCCCGCAATGTGCAAAGCGCGCTAACAAATAACAGTTTGTTTTTTATTGTGGTCTTTGAGGAATTTGACCAGTCTTAATTTTCCAGATAAGTGTTCTCTCTGTGTTTTGGTAAAATCGTGGCGTTCTTGGCGTCATCCAAAAAAAACCAACAATTCATTTTCGTCAAATGATTAGAGGCCAATCTTTAACCGTGACACCAGTTTGTTTAAATACATTGCAAGGCCTATCACGATCACGTGTGCAGCAATATTATCGTGCTGTTTTGTCGATATCGTGTAGCTCTGGATGATTCCCGTCAGACCTTTTCAGCATTATCAGACCTGACCAGAAATTACGGATTTAAAACTCCCCGTCCTTCCTCTGAACTGCAGTTTATCCTCTGCTAAGATCTCTTCGCTGCATACAGTACAATAAAGCCTGATGGGACATCATACTGCAGCTCTGCATGCATTAGGCATTTATGTTCCCTATATTTAAGGGTAGAAATGCTTACCTATAACAGTGCCATCACAGGTATGTAGCAATGCAATAGGATTTTTGGATTTTCACCCTTATTTGAACTTTTTACCAATTTAGCCATTGCTAATTCCCACCCACTAGCTAGCTTTCCTGTATCTCACTACAGATACTAGCCTTGGAGGTCAAAGGCTAAAAAATGCGCGTTCTCCAAGACTGTTAAAGCTACCGCATCTTTTCAAACCGCTGCTCATGCTGAAAGCGTGTTCATGTACTAACAGACACATGTGATTGGCTAGCATTACTCTGACGGCAGGGCCAATTATACACTCTTGGACCCACTCGTTGCCCCACTCAGGTGCAGTATTTACTTTTCATCCTTTACCTGAGCTATTCTTGTGTTCTACTGTTCGTGTCTAGTGGTATTTAATCTCCAAAACTCCCTGGACCCTGGAGGGTCCAGACTGTCATTCCTCACCCTCGTAACTACATACCTTTACCTGTTTCCCTGCTACTGAATAATTCATAGTAGTTACTGAATAATATGCATTAAAATGAATAACTGAATAATACGTTGGGACTTAAGGCGTTTAAACACTCTTGACAACATTTGTATCCACTGAAATGAAATTTTAGTATTACTCCATTGCACAAACAAATTTACAATGCATGTGCTTTCAAAAAGAGAAAATACAAACTAAGCAAAATGATGAACAGGGAAATAATTGTCAGAGGTTGAGTATAAACAATGTGTTGGACTCAATTCACTGAAACATTAAGCATTTTTTTTGGACTCTTTAAAATACGTTCTGCCGGGAACACCACTTCTGTGAAACAATAAAGATGCTTCCTTACGCGTTATGTAACCTTAAGCACATTATATCTTGATTATGCAAGATCGGTGGCTGGTATTAAGCGTGGCGTGTTTCACTTTTTTTAAACCACACTTTGATACTTCATCGTACTCGTCTGACACGAAGGATCCCATGTTGAGATGAAGATGATAAGAACACTTTAAGCATCGAGAATGTCGTTATTTCTCTTTCTCGTCTCATCACTACAGTGCCAGCTGGCTCTCTGTGTGAAGTCAGATAAAAATGGACAAAAATAAATAAATAAATAGGCCACGCACTTATGTGCATCTTAATCCGTTGGTTAAAAAAATGACCCTTGTGGTACTGTGTGGAGGAACACAGGCCATCCCGGGGCTGAGCAGATGGCCAAAGCCTTGGGCCTGTAGAGCTAAAGCTCCAAAACGCAACAGGACGGCTTTAACGCATTCTTTAGGAAACCGTGCTCTCGCTCCCAGAACACACAGCAATGAGTTTCATTTTGTAAGAGCAAGGAGCCACACAACAAAGTATAGTTTATTGCTGCAGAATCAAGTTTCTATGTTTTTTTTGTGTTTTTTTTTTACATTTTTTTATCTGCACAACCCATATAAAATGATTTGCACTCTCCCGTTGTCTCCCCCAAACAAATACTGATAGGAAATAACTGTATTTGCAGTAATCCTGGCTGACATTTAAGGACTTCATGCACCACAGTACATTCTCTTCAAGCTGGTGTGTTCAGCACTGCCAATATTAGAGACAGGATTAAGACACTCATTTTGAAGACAATTTTGAGCGTAGCTGCATATAACTTTGCTACATAATTGTGTTTTCACACTTGCAGTTTCTATGAGCACGATACTAACCGGTATTTTCTGGTATTTCATTGGTGTTGTGACGCACAAATGAAATGTAGATTTAGTACCTTTTGATTGTTTTGGTATGATTCTGTAAAGGTTATTGTAAAAGTTGCAGACCGTATACATGTAAAGAGTTATGGGTTACGAAATACCAGAGGCCTATTTGGTTATTATTTGTGGTCAGGCATGGTAGTTTAAAAAATCTGTCATTTGAAAGTAAAGTCTGATTATGAATAAGAAAAAAAAGGTTCGAGCTCATCTGCTCAGAATCTCATTTCTAAGGAGGTTCACCGGTGGGTTTAGAGGATTTCGGATGATTTAATTTACAAAGCTAATATGAAGAGCTGAAAACAGAAATGAGCAAGCTGTCAGAAATGGACGTGACTGTTTTGTTATGTAGCAAGTTGCATTAACCTTGATGGAGAGTTTTTCTCTGATTTTCACAAAGCCTTGTCAGATCTCATTTAGATCAGCATGAGGCTGTGCAATAGCCTATTAGTGAAAACATGAGACTTTTCTGGCGTGGTGCGAATTAGGTATAAAACATTTTTTAACAACAGACATCGTCACAAAGAACCTTTTCGTAGAAATACGGTTCTACAATAGGAATGCACCGAATGTTCGTCCAAGGAATATATTGAGCCGAAAAAAGACCCCCCCCCCCCCAATGATTAGCACATTTGGTGTTTGGATGAATGAGTACTGACGCTGAGTAGTTTGACCGAATATAGCTCGCTTTTTTTGTTTTCTTGCCCCGGTTATTGATGACTCGTTCAAACAGCGACAGCACAGCAGCAGAGAAATTCTCCACCGTGTGCAAGCTCAACACCCCGATCAATAGGCCATGCAAAGTACACCAGAACAACCATCTGGATGCAGATACATGTTTGGCATAGCAAAACACATCTACATGTGAAATTCGAGCTGTGTTTCTGTTCGCTGCCATGTTGTCTATTGGAATATAATGCTGCAGTTGTCAGAGCAACGGTTACAGCATTCAAAACAGTTCACCTCATTGAAACGTTCTTTTTAATCAGAAACATTAGGTCGACCAGAGCAAGGATAAAATGCAACTTTAAGTCTATGCATCAGTTTGCTTGCTCAAAGTGGTAATCTGTGCTCAAATCTGTGCTCATGTGAAATTAGGCACAACTGATAGCAAGAAGGGCGCAGTTTTGGTTTGGGAAGTTGGGAGGGATGGGGTGGGCTGTAACTGCATTTCTGGTTGTGCTTTATTGCTTACTTCTATCATCTGGATTACTGCACTGGGACACAAGAGTAGATTTCCCCCGTAACTTCCAGCTAACTTTAAAAGTGGGGGATATGGAGAGCCAGTGGATAGCAAGAAGACAGCGAGTTGATTATTGAATGGCTGAAGTGAAGGACGGTTACTGGCTCAGTGGATCGACACTGATTTCACCTTGCGAAAGTTTATGGATTTAAGTTGTTATGAGTTGAAGGTTTTTAGTTTCAGTGAAAAGCATAAATTAAAGGAAAATTGCTATCATTTTTGCAATGGTACAAAAACACACAGACAAATCAACCTAGGATTTGGTATTCTTTATCGAAAGTCTGTCAGAACGAATCTCGCTATTCAAATACTATTCTACTTTTCATAATATTTACGTGTTCGAAGGCAAAAAATCTACATTAAAATGTTTAAGATCCTATGTTCTACTTTTAGTCACCTGACACAAGTCTATAAAATGACGTGCTTCCTAAACTTATTGGTATTTGGTGTTGGGCCAGTTTTTCCTGAAATTACGCTTCAGCCTCAGCCACAGATGATCATTTCGGTGCATCACTACTAATAAGCAAGCCCAAGGCTACATTGGCAAGGACAAACTTCTGAGACGGCATGTGGACGAAACCTTGAATGTAGCCGAACTTAAAAGGGGCGTGCATCCTGCTCTGAGGTTTTTAATATTAAGCTTGTGATGAATTACAGTATAATAACACTCGGGTCATACAGTGGAAATGTCACACTTGTAGCGGAGCGGCGGACACAAGCGCAAAGCCAGTTTAAACATATAACATTTATTACTTCACAGATTCAAAAACACAACGCGGAACTGAGTCCAAGCGGACATACAAACAATCACGGACAACTAGACGGAAACAAGGAGGGCTTTTAAACACTACTGATTACAAACAAACGACATGCAGGTTGGGACAATCACATCATGAGACAGGGATCATACACACACACACAGCGGCGCACGTTGCCATGGCAACCACCCGCTAGTTCACGCGCACAGCCGCGCACGTGACAGGAAAGGTGAACAATACTCATTGTGTTAAATCTCAGTATGTGCATAGCATGAGACGAGTTCAATTCACATGCAGCAACTTATAAATTATAATTAGAGGTACGAGTTGGGCATCTTGAATTTGAATGAAAACTGTTTTTGCGCTACTCCTTTTACAAATTCAGTCCAATCATCAGCAAACGAAAATCAGATGATCTTGAGACTTGGCCTCGCAAAGGTTTATTGAAGAATTTATGATACTCATACCCATTTGCGAATGATGCCCTAAAGAAGATGACTGTATCTCAGAAATGCTTTGTCGTATTGACGCCAAACTTGGTAGGTGGGTTTAAGACCATCTCCCTCACAAAATTAAAATGACACGAATCACGGTTTCATTATGGAACCAAACGAAAAGGATCAAGTCATAACTTCCACATCGCCACAGTACAACACATAGTGCTTGGACCCCTTAATCGCCGCTTTCGGCTATATTTTATTTATTAGGTTTCGATGCAGAGCTCTCTATATACTGGGGATTGGCATTATTATAGCCATGTGACTGCCACTGAGTTGTCTCAAGGCTTTAGCTTCTCTCAAACCTTTTTCAAGAAATCGAGTTATTATGCATTCCTCTGCTATTCCTCTGTCAAAGCCTCCAACTTTTGAAGCAGCAAATACAAAGAATCTCACTGGCATTCCACGCTTACAGGTGATTTTGTTTGTCAGTGCTTTTCCCTGCCGCTCGGCTTTTTCCACCTCTTCACTGTAGTAGAATAACAATGCGAGTTTCCCCGCATAGCGGTTATTCATGAGCGCGATTGTGTCACGTTGAGGTGATGACAGCGCAGGACACGGGATGTCAGCGCAGGTCAGAACGCGCCGAACATCAAAGCCTTGCTCGCTCGTGCGTGATCTGATGCTCTTTTCTTCTCCTGCACGCTCGCTTTCACACCAGGCAGAAGAATCTGCAGTTATAATCTACTCCAATCATGGCCTGTTTAACCCTGTGCTTGCCCGACTGAGCGCGCTCATTGCAGCACAACACCAGTGTCTATTATCTTGTGCCGTTAGAGCATGGGAATGAAGATCCATTGTAGAAAGGACGTGACGAGGGATTCTTAT
Organism: Olivaichthys viedmensis; assembly: GCA_028565825.1. Lineage (NCBI taxonomy): Eukaryota > Metazoa > Chordata > Actinopteri > Siluriformes > Diplomystidae > Olivaichthys > Olivaichthys viedmensis. Next base: position 8,164,117 of record JAOUQW010000032.1, read on the forward strand.
TCTTTCCCTAAAGCCCCTAATGGACAGAGTTTTGTGGTCATCTGCGCCTTTCTGCACATTTAGAAGGCCTATTGCCTCGCCTGTACATACTTTGTATGATTTCCGCTTGTCTTTTTGAACACTGGATGAACTGGTTCGAGCTCAGCATGATTGTTTAGTTATCATCTTTATCAAAAGTGCATGTGACATTCCACACATATGATTTTAACATCTGTGTTGGAGGGTCTATGGGACAGAATCAGAATCAGGTTTATTGCCAAGTAGGTTTACACATACAAGGAATTTGCCTTGGTATGTTGGTGCATGACAATAAACATAGAATGGAAATAAAATTAAAAAATAAAAATAAAAAGCAAGTACCATAAGAACATAAATATAGAAAAATTACAATATAAAAATAACAATGTGCAATGTACAATATATCTGTTTTTGAGAGATGAAATGGAATGAAAGAATGAAAGAAAGAGCTGTACAGATTGTGCAGGATGTGCAAACAATTAGTCAAGGATTTGAATCGTGAATTTCATTCTGACAGCTCCAGTGCATGTGCACTTTCAATAAAGTGCACATGGAAAGGAAAGAGAGACTCCTGTCTTGCCTTGCCTGTAAATATGGAGTAGGATTTGTTTTTACTTGTCCTTCTATACTGGTTGAACTTCTTGATCTCCAACAATTGTCTAATTATTCTCTTTATCGAAAGTGCACATGCACTGGAGCTGTCAGAATGAAATTCACGATTCAAATACTATTAAAAATTTCTGAATATTTACATATTCAAAGGCAAAACAAGTTTAAAATACCATGTTTTGGGGCTCTGGAGTGGTGCAACAGAAAAGCGTTCGCCGTATCGTCTGGGGATCGCTAGTTCGAACCCCGACGATGCCATAGCCATCCGTGGCTGGGAGTCCAAGAGAACGTAATTGGCCCTGCTCTCTGGGTGGGAGGGATGGCGATACGTTTTCTCCCCTGTCGATCAGAGCGACACGAGCCAATCATGGGCGTCTGCTAGCTCATGCATACGGAAGGGGGCAGTCGGCGCTGTCCTGCGAGTGCGTTCGGCAGCCCTGTGACGTTGCATGAGCGGCAGTTCGTAAAGATGCGGCGGCAAGAAGTCTGTCAGATCACGTGTTTCCTAGCATTCGCTTGAGAGTGTGGTACGTTTCGTCAATAAACGTGGCCAAGAACCGCCTACTTTCACAGAAAGAGGCAGTTTGACTGACATGACAGATGACCAACCACAGACCTCGGCAAACATGCGAGATATTTCCTTCACTCACCACTAACTGCTCTAAACAAAACTCTTTAATAACTTTTAAAGATGCGATTCCATGAACTTTTCTCAGTCCAGTGACTATATCTTGCTCCAAAAAGCTCAGTGTGCCTCAGTGTTTAAAAGTTCGTTTTCCCCATGGAAACCGGAGCACGGACGTTTCTTTACACAATCAGATTAGCAACCTTCACGATTCTGTAGCTTATGGCCAAAATGTATAAAAGATATCAGACGCTCCGTGGCCTGTGGGTGGAGTGTCTGAGGCTGATACTACGTGTTTCCCAAGCTAAATGACCTCTGTTTCTTGATGTAGGAAAAGAGGTTATGTTGGGGTCATTTATGGCATGCTTTATTTTCACTCCTTTTTCCGCTGTGTGAACATGTGCACCCACTGCACACATTATTATAATTCCTAAAATTCATTTACTCACTCATTTGAGGAGTAGTGCTGCTTGTAACTGGAAATGTTTGATTGTGTTGAATGCGTTAATTGCGGCCTGTTGAGATTTACTAATTGCAGAGTCCAAAAAGGGGATTATAATTAAAATGTGATTAATTATGCATTCCTGTCACACACGCTCACACACAAAACTTTATCATATCCCACTTGTCCAAGACTGAGCATTAGCATGCGCAACACGATAACAAGCAAATCAACTTTGCTGCTGGTGCTGGCGTCACTCAGGGCTTTTTGTTTTGTTTTTTTGTACCTGCAGGATGACGAGGTTACATGCATTATTGAGGCAGTGGAGCCCCAGAGGCCTCTTTGATCACATTGTGTTATCACATTGCTGTGTCATTGTGTTGAGTAAACAGTATCGTTAAGCACTAATGCATGGAGAACCCAGACCATGGCATTTTCACTTTAGATATTTTCCACATCCAGTGCCGCACTTAATGCATTCGTTTTGGTTGAGTTGCTATAAAGGTAATAGAAGTAATTATTCAAGCACACTATTACCGACTATATATTGTTCAATCTGTATATTTTGTACATACTGCAAAAACCAGTAGGCATTTGTAATCTTTCATTCTAGCACTATTCATTTACTTGTGCTTCTTCTGTGTTCATGTGAGCAATTGGGATGGGACGGGCCACAAGAAAAAAAACAAACTGGTTCTGGTTCACCATCCTCAAATTGGGATGCGTTTGTACTAAATGACACTTGATTGAATTGTACAACAGTTTATATGCCCCTTATATTAGTATTTCATGCTAAAACTTCAAGACAACGAGTCTCCAAACAAGAGAATAGTTAGGATAAAAAGTTCAACGCAACCTGAAGTCTTGTGGGAGCTAAGTTAATCTGAAATACAGATTTCTTTCATGCTAGCAATTTGACGAGCTGTAATTAATGGCAGGTCACAGTTCCGAGACCCTCTATCATCATTCAGCTCTGGCGTTTGGGCACACTTTAGATTCAGTATTAACTATAACAGCGATGGAAGCAAAGTTGTTGATAAAACTGCGACTGTGTGCAAGCGTTGCTCAAAATGCGTCGACTATGCTAGCGGCAACATGTCAAACACATTAACCCTTTAAGCTGCCAGAACTCGTTGGCGGATCCAGGCTTACATTCCTCAATCTCGTAACTACATACATTTCCTGTTAGTTTCACTATAGTTACTAAATACTATGCTTTAGGTGAATAACTGAATAATAAGCAGGGACTTTAAGGAGTTAAGCTGTTTACACCAACATCATCCGAGTCTTTCTCTTGCCAGCACAAGGAGAAGAAGGTCGACTAATCAAAAACAATAGGCTTTCCCTGCAGCCTCTTCATGACCTTTCTTCCAGGTACAATTCGAAAACAAAAGGGGTATTTATAAAGACGTGCCACCCTTATCAGTTTGTCGATGCTCTTAGCAGTCTGCCCTCTCATTATTTGTTTAGCAACAAGGCTATTCCTCCGCTTTATGAAAGTGGAACTTTTAGTTTTAAAATCAAATCAAACCGAAACCGTGACCCTAAAACCATGATGCAAACGAAACCGTGAGTTTTCTGTACCGTCCCACCCCAAGTGAGCAACTGCCAAGTCATATTGCTCCTAATTGATATCTTATGACCATTTGTTCTGATTTTGATTCTGAGGTACTTTGCCTTCCTATTGTGCTGCAGAGGCTAATGGGAAAGCACACGCTGGGGAGTCTCAGTATTCACTTTTGCAGCCTCCTCAAGCTTCTCTATTCATTCTTGTGTGCTGTCTGTGTGTTGACAGCCTCTCTCCTTTCCTATACTCTTTTTTTTCCCCCTCTCCCCTCATTCCCTTTCTCCCTGGAGGCCAGGCTAGCGGAGTTAGAAACATTCGTTAGGATGAGACAACAGATCAAACTTGGCCTTTCGCATCAGAAGTTCACACTGAATGTCCATTGACTTGGAAACTTTTCACCTGCTGCTCGGCTGGAAGGCTGGCAAGTCTCTGTCTTGCTCTTTTTCTCCTCTTCTCTGCCTCCCTTATTCTCCCTCTTTGTACTTTCTGGAGGCTGTTTTATGCTGCCTGCTGAACAGGCTTTTGAGGACTTCAGAATGGCTGAAAAGTCACTCTCCAAAACAGACACCTCCACAGCAGGTTAGCCAGTAGCGACGTATGAAGAGGATGGAAATTGGCTGTTTTGCTGTGATGAGATGAACGTGTTTGGGGAGAGATTGTCTGAGATGGAGCTTGCACCCTTACCTATTCACGCTCAGAAAAAGAGGGTAGTTCAAGGGTTCTTTGCATGATCAAAGGTTCTAGCTTCCTAAATGTTGTAGCCCCTCTGTTGTAGGGTTCTACGTAAAACCTTTAAAGGGTCCCCCAGAGGGCCGAACTCTTTAGGGTGCAAGATGAAACCTTTTTTCTAAAAGTGTACGATTCCTCTGGTCGTGACTACAAAGATGCCGGGAAACATCGTCATCTCCGTCGAGGTGTACCACCATTTTGTTTGAACAGACAACAACGGAATGCACACTTTCACCTCGTTTGATTGACAGCCTGCAAATAGAACTTCGTAAGAGCCTCCTACAACTCTAAACAGGCTTTCAGAAGTTCATTTTGAGTGGCTCTCAGAAGTACTTCTGATTAAAGTATGACCCAACCTTTGCTATCTCCCCACCATGCCATCTGTCACTTTCTCTCGCGCTCTCTCAATTTCGCTGCCTCTCTTTTTACGGGGCACTGAAGTAAATGGAATCACATTATCCTGCAGAGCGGTCATACTCTGCTCAGTAATGCTTCAAAGGACGCACGCCCATCACGCATTGCTAAAAAGCACCAGTGCCTGTGAGAGGTTTTAGTCTGTCCCATGATTGTTGCTTTAGGCTCTCTTCCTCGTGAGAATTGCCAGCCTTGTGAACTTTTGTGTTTACCCGGCCTCATCAGCCTCTTTCCAGGCCAAGAATCTCGACAAATCAAGCATCTGGTCTCAGAAGATAAAGTTTTGCTTGATTTCTTTTGGTCGTTTCTCCCTTTTCTTGAACCGGCCTGCCCCAGAGCAATCAGTTCCTCTACGCTATCATGCCAGCACATCAGCTAAGCCTCGCAGGGAAAGCACAGTCAGCGATAGAGAGCCCATTCACTTCGAGCAACGAGAGTCCCTCTTCAAGTTGGAATTAAAGAAGCTGGAGCACTGATGGATGGAAGCCCTTGTCGGGACTATCTGGACTATTTTTAGCATGAAGGAAAGTCGATGCTATAAAGTGGTATTGTGCTGCAGTGGTACCGGTTCTCAGTGGGATTGAGTCCTCATTGAAATTAAGGCAATAAATCATTTTGGGCAAAATCCGCTCAAACGATTGGGTTTGTGTACCGAACACCTGTTTCGTAGTTTGTGTACCGATTGCTCTATTTTCCGTGTTCTGTGCTTGTGCTGTGCCAGAGCCTTCCATTGGCATGCATCTCTACATCTCATTCTGACTGCTAACAATTCAGGCAAAAAACTCTGTATAAAAGACATGTAGTGCCCAAAATCTGTCTCTCTCCAAGGAGATGTCAAGTTGTTGAGATTAAGTTAGGCAATGAAAATGAGGTGGTATGTTTAATCTTAAGGCCAATTATAAGAAATCACACATGTGCCAGGGGATCCGCATCAACTGATGATTAAAGCCGGTCGTTTCATCATCATCATCATCATCATCATGTCTTGTTCAATCAACACTTGTGCACTCAAATTTACAAGTCTTAACAGTACACTGAAAGGTACCTAATAAAATATCTGACCTCTTTGATGGTCCTATAAGTATGGTCATTATTGCATTATAGCTTAATTTATCCATGTTATGACAAATAAAAAAAATTGAGAGAATATTGCTTTGTCGTCTTGTGCATTGCACAGTGTTCTGTGTTTACCCCTGTAGTCATAGTAGACCATAATCCTTGTATTGATTTACCTGTGTATAAAGCTTTTCTCTCATACGGTGGCAGGCGTTTTACTTCCCGACTGAGTCATAAACCATATTATAATCATAAATCTCAAAGCTGGTCCTTGTTTTGTTTTTTACTGCCAGAGATTCTTCCATACAGTTACAATTTCTACCATGTCTCACAGTATGCTCTGCAATGCTACGTCATTCCTTTTTTTTTTGCACTCATTTTCTAGGTTGTTGAGCATCCTAAATGATGGGGGGTGCAGCAGACAAATGTGCCGAGCATCGACTGTTTGAACGAGGATCCATTGTTCCCTCGAGTGAGGATGAGAGCGATGTGATGCGTTTTTGATCTGCTCTTGGCCACATTACCGACCCGTAATACAGCTTTGATCAATTACCGCACTCATAGAATTATGTGCATGTGTGTGTGGGTGTGCGTGTGCCCCTCTGGGACCAGAAGCAATACCGTTATCTCTTTACTTTCCGTAACCATTCTCTCCTCTCCTTGGTTCTCTCCAACCGCTACAGGGCAGATTTGGCCTGTCTGGAAGATGCATGTGATTTCAATTACATTGGGCACCTGAATCATCCAGTAGTGAGTGGGGTTTATTTTGTGGTTAAGGTCTGCACCGAGAGTCCTCTCTTATTGAGCAAAGTCATGAGTTTTTTTTACCTTTCTTTCTTTTGTTGCATCGTGTGCATATTACTTTTTTTTAAAGGACGTTTTGTGTCTATGCCCTATGAAAGCACTTTTTGAAAGCACTTTTTTTTTCCCCTGCACGTTGACATAAGCTTCAGAGGCTTTTCAGGCCAAGGTTGATAACACCCTGAGGAGTGCGGGAAAAGGCTTAGTCATTCTCTCCCTGTGATTTCAAAGCTCTGTCCTTTCATATTGCTATAGGGAGCCTGAAAACTCATTTAAATAAGACCTGATTCATATTAATGTTTATATAGACGCTATTTAAAATTCAGCATCTCGTTTTTTTTAGCGCATTATTGATTAGAATAAATAATGTGTCACAGAGTAAGACTTAAATTCATGAATTGCTTTGTCATTCTTCCAGCTTCATTTCTTTCTGAACATTCAGTCAGTGCTGCAGTTCTCTGTCTTGTCCTTATTACCACACCACAACCCCTCCACAACGTTTTCAATTTACACTAGACGTGACTCGCACGTGTCATGTAGGCCGAGCCTTGGACTTTCATTTCTGTGCTTTCCTGCACTGGGTTAGTAATTCTAACAGGCAAATGTCTGTATTGTCACCATATTATTCTAAACATGTCTTACCATTGTCTTTTATCAGTTTGGCAATACAACAAGATTTTCACCCCTATGTTCTGTAACAGAACTTTCACAAAGTTGCTTTCACAAAGTTTGAATTTTAACCACTGCAGGGGTGCGGCACAACTGCAGTACGGCTGCAGGCTAAAATATAGCTCATATGCTGGTTAGATTATGGGCCTAGACTACACAATATAGCATGAATCTTTTTTGCACATTGCACACGTCTGGTTCAAAAGGCCACATTGATTAACATGGGAACGTATTGAAGGCGACGGTGCTCGCTCGACACGGCGCGGTTGGTGTGTCTGGTGTAAAATGGCATTTACTTTTCACAAGGAACCCTATACAACATGCGTAATGTACTCGTGATCTATTTATGGATGTACCGATCTGATACTGAGTATCAGGGCCGATACTGGCCCGAAGACTGGATCGGTATCAGATCAAATTTGACATATTTTCCCATCCAATCCACAAATAGCATTTTATGCTATTTATGCATGTTCTATTCACTGACACGACACAGATCTTGCATGTGGACATATGACACACCTTGCCTTAAAGCCAACTGCCATCGCATCTCTAATGTTTCGGCGTAATTGTGGGACTGTAAAAAGGAAGGGAACTTTTTAGAACCTGGGCTGGATTTCTGTGTGGCTTATGCATTATGCTGCAATGCAAGGCCCTCTGCTGAAAAGACATGCAGGATTTGCAGGAGGCGTCGTGATGGGACAGGGAGGTAGTGGGTGCAAGAAATTTGTCAAGGGGAATGGAAGGGATGGATGGAAATATATAATATAGGGAGTTAGCTATTGTGGCGGACGCAGGTGCAGGCTGCTGACTTGGAGGCACGAGGCTGACAACACTAGAAGGTTAGACAGGTTCGAGAGTGGGGGACAGGCGAGAGGTCGGGCGATCTGCGAGCTGGGTTTCAGGGGATCAGACAGGCGGGAGAGTCGGGGTAACGGGATCCAAATCGGCAACGGGAAATCAGTCCAGGAAACGCTCGGTAAGTCCTTCTTCATCGGAGCAATGCGGCGCACTGGGGGTGTGTTTCTGGGAGGTATAGGGGGGGGGGGTGTAATGGGATACAGGTGAGGGCGATCGCGGCGATGTGCTCGCTACAAGGTGGTTGTGGTTCTGTCGTACAGGTGTGGTGTGACAGCTATGAGGTGATGGAGTTTCAGGTTTTATTTATAAATTGCAAAAAGAAACATTCATCAGCATAAATTGGTTTGAAGGGAAGGGTAAAAAATGTCAGAAATCCTCAAGAACTGTAGTTCATTACTTTATTCATAAAGCATGATTCCATATCTAATTTTAATAGCTTTGTTCTTGGCTCATGGTTAGCTTGGGGCTGTAGATCTGGGCTGCCACTGCTGTGTAGGGTCGACGTGCTCAGCCTGCCATTAGCTCACAGCAAGCCATTTTCCACATCAGGAGCTATTTTTGGAATTTAGGAACTTTTTCAGCAACTCAAACTCTTTTTACCTTAGAGAAACCTAGATTGATTGGGGTTTTCCGGGCCATGGTTCCTACCCTGCTTCAGAGGTGGTGCTTTTTCGATGGCCTGGGAACTATTGGGGTGGAGCTTGCCATAATGAATGTCGCTGATTAGTCAAACGCAAGCACAGAATGACCAAAGGAGTGCCATCATATGGACTGCCATTTTTAATTACCAGCATTTAGCGAGCAAGCAAGTAAAATAGAAAATCAGAACCCGCCAAAAGTGCCTCATAGGATACAGTCAATCTGCATAATTCAACATAGTTCTTCATAATTCATAATTCTTTCAGCACGAGCCTTTCTTTTCCAGTATTGATGTAAATATCACGCTCACGCAAGGCAAACCTAATTTACATAATCTTCAGTTCTTGCAGTGTGGTGAGAGCACGCTCGAGAGCTCTTTAATTTGCATTCTGGGTAGTTCCCGAACTCTTTCGTTTCTCAAAAAGTTTCTCCGTCACTAGGGAAAAGAGCCTACTGAGGCAAGCCTGTCAGATAAAAGCACATCTCAGCTCATCTACCCCGGTTTTATGGCCACACTCAGAAGAGACTCTCCTTTATTTTGAGATTTTCAAAGCACTGCTCAGTTGTAAGCAACTACCTTTGATCTCCTTCTAGCTCTGCAGAGCTCTGGGTTAAACACTGGCTTGGACCACCGTTTAGGAAAGACATCACACAAAGATGGGTGGTCTTGTAGAAATTCTTGGACACCAAGAATGTGTTCTTCTTGATGAGTTTCTTCAACTGTGTTGAGTGCCGCAGGTTTGTCCAAAGATACTCCTCAGAGCCAATACAGGGAAATACAGGGATCAAAAGCAGATAGGCTGCAGAGAGAAATACAAAGGACGACTTGAAGTGTATCACCACTCTGAGAGAGATATGTTCAAGCTTTACTTTTGATGTGCTTTGATACACTTTTATTCCCCAGAAGCTAAATTGTGGTTCTGCCTTGATACAAGGCTCAGTTATGAGTTCTGGAGAATTCTCTAAAACATTGTTCAAGGGAGGGAAGAGAAGCAGGTATAGATGAGGAGGGAGGTTAGTGAACCTTTGTGGAGTGATCCCTCCTGAGACTCCCATCACTCTTTATGAGATGAAGGGATTGTTTTGCACTCCAGATGGAGCTTTCATGCGTACCTTAAGCTTTGTTTTGCGTCACAGACCCATGGTATTCGCTCATTATCTGAAGGCGTATGTGCAAATTTTATTTACTATCTCTGCATAATCGATCACGGTGCGTTTGTTGGTTTCTCGCATGGATGCGTGTGGTGACAGCTGCACACCTGCAGTCCAGACTCCTGTCCCAGATCAACTCTCGCGCACAATTTCACAGCCGAATGGCCAGGGACAAATGATAACGGGCCTCATCCATCACATCTGCTCTGTCTGAGATCAGGTGAGGGTAGGTGCACTCTGTGTGTGCTGTTTGTTTGTGGGGGCTTTCGTCACTATTCTGAGTCTGCAAGTGCCGTGCAGGAAGAGACATCTGGAACAGGTCCAGATGACCTTACACTCACGCTGGCAGATGGAAAGAGAGCGATGGATGGATGAGTGGACGAGTAGATCGGGGTTGTGCACATCCATTTTGACATTTTTGAAAAAGGCACTGTGTGTTAGCAAAGCTCTTGACCCTTCTGACTGAAGTTCTGAAATAAAAACACAGGGCACGGCTACATCAAGCCCCTGTAGACCTGCGGGTTGGGTGGAGGTTGGAAGTGAAGATGGGATCTTTCAAGAGCTAAGAGTGTGATGATGTGATGAAGGTTATGCTTTATTTCTGTCCAGTGCGCAACAACACAGATCCATGTGAGGGCTCGGGGCTGGTGAGTCATGTGTCCTGATTCTCTACTGCAGTGCTCTTCCTCTGTGTGGAAAGCTTTTTGTTTTTCATGGCTCACTCACAGAAAATCCCTGTCATTTTTTTTTTTTTAGACCTTTCTTTTTTGCGTCATTCTCCACACCATATCTTTTAACACTGTGTTTTACATAAACTCATACACACACATTTATTGTCTGTTTGCAACTCAATATAGCGCTTTTAACAAAAGACATTGTAGCTTGCTTTGTGCCTCAGGACTGCACATTTTGAATAGCATCATTTTGAAAGGCATCCTGCCAACCATGCCCTAAAACAGCTCGTTTTGTTAAACATATTCTGCAGAATATCTACAGATGCACCACTGAGTTGAATTTCTTCTTTGGTACAACTTATTAAAAAAAAAAAAAAAAACAGGAAACGGGGCGCTAACACGGGTCATAGCAAACTGATATTATGTACATTTTCATTTTTGCCCGAGCGAGAGGTCTAGTCGCATCATTATGCATTATTCCCAATGCAGTGTTTTTCAATTCTTCTTAGTGACGGCTGGTTGTGATATTAATGGGAGGGCTAAAAATAAAATAAAAATAAATTCTAATACTCGGGGCTGTACGCTTGCGTTTTTTAAAATGGTAGCTCTGGTGCTAGCAGGCTAAGAAGTTCAACAGCACAAATGAAGGTTTTGTAGCACACAGGTTCATACATACTGTACATGTCTGAGAATTTAGAAACTACTAATGAATTTATTGGAAAAAATAAAAAATTCTGGAAACCATTAATCAAAACAAAAACCAAAATGGCCACCCTTTTAGGTTAGTGCGAGCCTTTCGCCCGAGCGGCACGTTTTCCTTTCATGTCGTCGGCTATTTGGCCAATCATTTCAGCACAACAAGCATGATTGTCATTGGTCGGATTGGTGTTTACTCCATTCTTCTTATGCAGCAAAATAAGCGAGCTAAATTTCGTGAAGGACAGATCCTCTTTAGCGATACAGTACGCTATATTCAATTTTGTTTTTATGAACATCATTGTTCATCCTACTTATTTGACAGTCGGCTCGGCTGAGTCTTGGCAAGATAGACATGCAATATATCTTTTTGACAGGCTATGCTATGTTTATAAGATCCCGTCTAAAAATTGAATTGCCTCCTTGACAACGCGTCTGTGATAACGTCTGTGACAACGCGCTCTTGGCAACGAGCTAGCGTTAAGGCCCTTGTGCTTCGTTGTAGGACAGTAACAGTATACACTAAGTTAGATACTATATTGTCTCTTGTTGCAGCGCTCCAACTAGTACGTAGGTAACGTTTGTTTGTTTCTCTCGCTGATTTAGGAAACTCAGTGAAAGCAATGCACGCGTGTCACGACAATGAAACCGTATTTTAACGAAGGAAAGGGAGGGCTCAACCCTGCTAGCGTAAAGTGCTAGCTAAATGGTCAATTACAATAGGAGGAAAATACCAAAGGTTTCACCATTGCTGTGTTTCTGAAGTGAAAATGCCCAGCGTCCATCCCTGTTCCTTCCTCTATATTCTCCTCATTCAGGCTCATGTATCCTCACGCAGACACACACACCCCCTCATATCTGCACAGCACAGACGACAGGAGTTGATATTACACCTAGCCATTGTGTATAAGTCAAAAATAATAGGCCACGCACTTTTGCTTGTGACAGTGTTTAATAAAGCATGCCCTCTTTCACCCAGGATTTGGAAGTCCGAGATGTTCGGAAGCTTAAATAATGCAGACCAACTTTCTAAGTTACTGCAATAGTTGTGTTGGTGAAAATATACAATTATGTTTACAATCATCATGTAACAGGAAGTTTCATTTCAACTATTCCGTTCAAGAGATGTCTTTGAAAGCTTCCTTAATCAACATGTGAGCTACTAGTTATACAGGGGCTAATATGAGCTTAATCAACTGATTTCTGCAAGTGTTTAATTATAGGCTCCTGGAATACTCAAACTCAATCAGAGCGCTCTGCGGGAGTTAAAAACAGTAGCAGTAAATTGCGGCAGAGAGAGAAACCAGGCTTTACTCTTCTCCACTTTTTTCCCCCACACAGGCAGCTGGTGCCGGTTGCCACAGTAACTTGCTTCTCTTTATTGCGAGGGTCAGAACCGCCAATCAGGAAGTCAGCAAACTGCTGCATTTCTCTGATTTCACATGATGTGGTGTGCAATTACAGTCCACCCACACAAGCCTAAATATACTGTATGGAATATACAGCACATGACACGAGTCTCATTGAACACGTTCAGCTGGTGATCTGTAGTCTATTGGCTGATTAAGTTCAACAGCAAAAGTTTTTCAGAGTGTGCGTTCATTGGACAATAATAATGGCAAAGTGATTATTTGTTTCATTTGATCTTCCGTAACTTTGTTGGTCAAGATCTTGGTGGATCCGGAGCCTATCCCGGGAATGCTGTGCACAAGGTGGGAATACACCCTGGATGGGACGCCATCTCAGGGCATCACACTCTCACTGACTCGTAGCCAATTTACCGAAACCAGAGTGCCCGGTGAAAACCCAGACGGGGCGAAACCCATGGCAGTAACCTCCCGGACCTTGGACCTTGGAGCTGTAAGGGTACCAACACTACCTGCTGTGCCGCTGAGGCAAGCATGTGATTACCCTTCTTTAATTTCCTTATTAAAGTTCTTGATGAATCCCACACTAATTCTCTGTCTTTCTTTCGTTAGTATGTCTATTTGTTTTGGGTCCTAAAGTAATTCCTTCAGTTTGTCTTCAGTGTTTTGCAAAGTAAAATCTGCTCTGTGATTCCTCACCTGAAGCAGGAACTGGACGGAAGGCTGTACTGACGCATAAACTAGCATTGACTCACAAAAATTATACAAGGTCCATCAAAAATCTGCAAATAATATGTTTTTTTTTTCACCGTTTCCTATCAGCAACTTTTTGTAAAGTTTGACGCATCACCAGGATTCTTCAACAGATGTATAGATAGACAACTTTGCCCATCCTTCATTCTTTGAAGCGTGAAGACCAGAGGTGGACACATGGCTTCTCTGGTGTGCTCTCTCATTAGCTGGACATTAAACAGTAGAGGCAGTAGTCTCGGCAGGACAGCGGACCCGCCTCTGATCTGAGCTCTATGAAGCTTACAGATCCACTAAAAGAAACAAGCAAATCTTCCCACTTTCATCCCAGCGCCCAGAATGTATCAAACGACTATCATCATGTAGTTACCATGGTGATGAAACGCGGTCACACGGCTCATGCATGCGATGTACTGTATTCACCTCCACTGGGAAGAGCTGGCTTGACTCTGCAGAATCGAGGGGGAAAGTTTGCACTGTGTGGGTTGTTGCCCGCTAACAGTGGATCCATATCGGGTGTGCCGAGAGGTGGTCGGGTTTCTTTGAAGAGGTAAGGAGCATTACTGTGGGATTTCCGAGTGAGATGAAAGATTTAACCACATCAAAAAAGAGACGCCGTTGCTCTCCACAGGGCCTCTCGCATGTCTGTCGGTGCTTGTTCTGGCTTGTCAGGAAGTTGTGGACTCGGGGGGAACTTCCCTGTTATGTTGGACCACACAGCAACATTCTTCCACGACAAGTTTCAGAAATAGCGTCTGAATTAGGGCTGGGACAATATATTGCAAGAAATTAAACCACAATACGTTTGTCTTGTCTGTGTTTCTTTTTTTTCACTGCACAAAGTAAAGGAACTTTGGGCACCAGAAAACTTCCTCAAGATTGGCACCAACAGGAACTAATAGCGCTTTTCCACTTGACAGTGTGGCCCGGCTCGGCAAAGTAGCCGTGATCCCACATTTTGTCGTTATGTCCATTGCCAAGTGACACGTACTATAACTAAGTGCCCGTGCTGATTTTGGTTCCCCTTCTTGTCGAGGTACCATGTGCTTGTACCATGTACCAACATGCTTCTGTCGCTTTTACTGTCGACATTGTGACTGTTCCTCAAGTTTTCCTTTCAAGTTAGTGTAATATGAAGTAGAACCCCAATTTCTGTTGGTTTCTGTTTGGGCCGGTTCTTAAAAAAGTCCCCTAGCCGGGTCCACTGTTATTTACAATAACAAGTCGCTGACTGGACGTTAAAATCTATTTTTGTACCAATTTCTTTGTTAAGCAGTTTATTAGTTGTCATTTAAAACCCTGAGATTGTTTCATTTCCCTAATCTGATTGCAATGGAAGCTTAATTGAGTAACTTTGCTCCATGTGTGCTCAGAATCAGTGATTGCTCAGAGCCCCTTCCAAGATTACATAACGATGTCAGACATTTGCACGTCCTTCCGGGCATTGCAGGAGACATGGAAAACAGGCAGAAAGGTCTGCTGTCACACCTGTGGCTCTACTCTGGGACTTGGCCTTTATGCTTGCTGCATAGCAGATTGTCCCGAGCTTTAAAAGGCACGACGGCAAATATGTCTGATCATCTTCTGCCTCGTTTGTCAAGCTGTCTTCACCCACATGACTAGGTCGCTATGCTAGCGCTGAATATTATTAACCCTTCTTCCCGAAAACCTCTTTCTCACGGTCACAGTATTTTTAAATGTTATATCTATGTAGCTTCTTTTATGACAAATTGTCTCTGGTGGTTTAAATATTCTTGATTAAATGTCTTTGCAGCACATCAGTAAAATGAATCTAATATTGATTGGTCATTACTTAGGCTACGTTCAGACAGCAGGGCAAATCCGATTTATTTTGCAAATTACAAGGTGACCGAATCCGATTTGTTCTGTTCGGACCGTCGTCACATTTGCTTGCATGTCCACGTTGGCTGTCATCGTAACTGCGCAGACGTGCGTCCGAGTAGTGTGGGACACAGCGAAAGTCATAAGGCTGGGTGATTAAACGTTGAACATGGAATCTTAAACATTCAAATATGATTTATTTTTTTTGCCCTTGAAAACGTAGATATTATTATTATTATTATTATTAATTAAAAAAATACAAATGGAATTCAAATACTGAAATTCATTCTAAGAGGACTATTGCGGAGTAAGTTATATATAACGGCGATGTGCAGTCACGCGTTCAGCGCAGACACCAACAGCACAAACTAAAGAGGGAAGCGTGTGCCGTTATTGCTGCTGCTTTCACCGCCGCCACTACAGTTATACAAGGTTCTCCCCAGTGACTGGATATGTACAGTCTATTTTCCTCCTCTGACCTGCATTCATGCTGCTTTTCTTCTGTGGTATTCTTGTTGCAAATACCACAAGCGCCACGGACCAAACGACGAAAAAAACACATGCAATCCGATTGGACCGGTCAGACTGAGTCGCATATTAAGAAAACCGATTTTAATCGGATTTGAAACCACATACAAATGTGGTTAGAACCCGATTGGAAAAAGTCGGATTATATGTTTGTTTTTTTGATGTTCAGACTGCAGAAAATCTGTCCAGCCCAAATCGGACATGCCAAATAATTGGATTTGAGCTGCCTTTCTGAACATATCCATAGAAGTGCATGAAGCCTATTCAGCCTCAGATGTCTACTCAGGGTTTAACTGGTGTTGACTGTAATTCTGAGCCCTTATTGTCCTTGCCTTGATCCCAGTGCCTTTCTGAACAGAGCTCGATCTTCTCCTTCTTCATGCACACATGGTTTTTACACCACGTCTTATGTATTACCTATAAATCATTTGGGAGCAGCAGAGAGTTTTTCCAGAGGTAAAATGTAATTAGTGGTGTAATCTTTGCTCTCTGGAGGATTTTGCATTTGTAATGCAATGTAACCCCCTGACGTATCTAAGTGTAGCTGTAATGGTGTAAAACTGGGAAGTTTTTGCGGAGCAGCTGAACTAAAGACAGAAATGAGTAGGATGAGAAGTGCGAAAAAAAGCTTTTTGTTTCTCTCAGGAGGCTGACAGGGTTGGACGCGATCCCCGATGTCGTTTCAGGTCTCTATATGTCCTTTTGATTTGTTATGCTGCTCAAGGATAGGGCTGATATTTAATTAAGTTGGCCTACATCCCAGTCCCCAGTGTCTGCATACGCTCTCACTGAAGCTGTTCGGAGCAGCAGTAGTAATGGGGTACTTAGCTGAAAACACGGCCTGCCCTACCTAAACAGTCCCACTTCGTATTGTTGCCTGCAGCTCTCTCAGGTATAGAGAGGACAGGATGCATTCATTTGTTCGTAAAGTGACTTTGCCTTTGAAGATGAAGGCACTACTGCGAAAGTAACCTACTTTTATTGGTAGGCTACGTTTCTGGTCTTCAAAGTGAGAGGAAAGCACATCTGTCCCTTTTGTCAGTAGATTTAGGAGAGCGCTGTGCCAGAGAAGGAATAAAAAGACGGTGTTTCACATTTAACCATGATGGTGTTCAACTACCCGTACGAAAATATAGTATATAGTATACTTTAGTGCATTTTAAAGTGTACTATAAGTGCATTAAGTATCATCAATTTTTATTAAGTAGCTTTTATCGTAGTATACTTAAAGTCTGCTACTTTATATAGTATCCATTTGGTTAAAAAGTACTTTTGTATGGAAACTTATGACATGAACAAGTACCTTTACTCTAAAAAAAATACTTTAAAGATTTAAAGAAAGTATTATTTGAGGATACTATTATACTAGAATATTCCTACTGTACTAAATATGTACTTTCAAGTCCATATGTAGTTTACTTTCGAGTTAAAAGTGGGGTTTAAAATCTCTTCTCTAAATACAATTTAAAAATTCTTGACAAAAGTGCATTCTGAACATAACTTGCTCACATAAAAACCTAATAAATATTATATATAAGTAGACCTGAGTATTTAGTTTGCTCAGAAATAAGTTTCATAACTGTGTTTTTACTAGTACATCCAGTAATTAAGTAAGTAGTAACTATTAGTTTACTTGTCATCTAGTGTACCTCTCTTCAAAAAGTAAACTAGTGTACGTCTTTCCAAGTATACCTACACCTGCTAATGTATTTAAGGTAAAGTGTAATACTTGACACTTAGTGCACTTCTCTCCAAGTATACATTATTATGCTTGTACTAAACGTAGATAAACTTGTAGTATACTTGAATGAACTTCCTTTTTCGTCCCTGAAGTAGTTTAACATCAAAATCGAGGCAATTTACAGGGTTTGTACAGATGCGTAAAAGTCCTAAATAAATCATGTTTTCCGAGTTTAATATGTGCTTAATTCTAAATAAACAACTGGAGGAAGCTTAACGTTTCTGTTATAGGTGGCCTAAATATGCGGTAGAAAACAAAAGCACTTTCACAATTTTGCAGCTAGTTCATTTTTCCTTGTGTGTATTGTTTAGTTGACTGTAATGTTAGAAGTTTGCCTCTTTAAAGCGTAGTCTAAAGCATATCGTCGCTGTCCAATGAAAAACAAGTATCTCCACTTTTTGCGTTTTTTACTTTTTATCATATGTGGAATGTGGGCAAGAACCTCCATCTACCCCTCAGCAGTTAAACATCTAAATGAGCAATGAAAAGCAAATCACACTGTCAATTTCACATTTATTGTGTACGATTAATCTTAAGAAAAAGTGTTTTTTCGTGTTCCTGAAAAATTGGAGTTTTGGAGACACGTTTTCATTGGACAGCGACGCTATTAGCAGGTGTCTGGTATCAAAAGATGACCTGCACGCTAACATTACAGCATTACGCCTAGCTGTCAGTTGAACTTAATTTGCTAGAAAATAACAGCTACAGGCTGCGGTGGTTACAGCGAGGGAAAGCATCCTACATTCAAGTTCCGCGAGAAAGCGTTATAATTATAATTCGTGCCTACCAAAGTATAACACAGTGCATGAAAACAAATTCATGCAAATTACAAATTGAATCCGTAGCACGATGTTAGCCGATTCGAAATTCCTGGTATAAATTTAGGAATGAACCCATAAAATACTAGCTATCACCCAAGTTGTTCATGCAAGTCACCAAATTACTCATTTGACTTTACTGTCAAAAACAGTACACGCCCTAAATCTACCAGAGTTCTTTCTTCTTGCATTGTGTACAATTCTGTGTGCTTATTTCACTTTTTATGGGAATAGGAATGCCCCATTTCATTCAACAGGACTCGATAAAACCGAGGTTTCAGAACATTAAACTCAGGAGGTACAACAATTTTATTTCTGACCGCAGTTCGCGTGACTCTCAATGAGCTAATGAGCTATAAAGCCCAGATATCATGTTCTACTGAAAGCCACACCCCAGTGCATCAGCAGATTCTCATACCCACAGTTCCCAAATCTTCCCTTTCATCCTTTCTGTGTAATTTTTTAAAGTCCTGATTTGATTTGACAGACACCCACTGCGCATCTAAAAGGCACGGCATGAAGACAGTCCACGGGCTCTAGTTGTCATTCCAGGCTGCAGGCAGTTCTCTGACAGAGAGGACAGGACTGATTTCGCCCGACTTTTCCTATTTCTTCTCTGTGCTCTGCTCCATGCATGTTTGGACTCGCAATTAAATCCTAGCTCAGCCCTGGCAGGCACTGACAACATATGCTAATAAGCAGGCCGGAAATATAAAGCCCTCCGTTAAGGAAGAGGGGTTCATTTTAGAGACATCATGTCAGCACCGTAGCTGATCCAAACAGAGCCGCAGTTACACAGTCAGCCTTCTTGCTTGGAGAAGAGGTGAGTTTCAAATAGAAGCCAGTTTTCTTCGAGCAAATTAAATCACCACAGCAACATTGAAAGAGCAGGAAGGTTCACGAAACCAATCAAACTGCCTCTTCCTCAATTTGTACTGTCGCCAGATATCGCTGTGGAAAGTGGGCTTGTCAAGACTACGCTGGTTCTCAGTCCCGGTTCTGGGTTCGCCGTACACTTTTGTATTTTCTGCTTATATGTCACAAGTATTACATCATTGCTTATAAGAATGGCATAACGTCAACAGAAAAACATTTCGATTGAATAACAATTCATCTTCAGCCAAAATAGTGTCAGGCCTATCTATAGCGCATTGTTTATTGTTCGGTAAACCATGCGTACTTTTTATTTCAGTCAAAGTATTAATTTATTTTACGCAATTCTTATTATTAAAACAATACATGTTTGTTTTTGATAAGGTGTATGTGCATTATTACACCACGGTCAGCCTTGAATTATAAGACTGTCACAAAGTCAACAGAGAAGACAATTCAATCGTTAATTGCATGATCATTTGTGTGATAATTAACCATCAGGCTAAGATTTCATTACTGTGACGGGTTTGCTCATCAGGGAATTTTCTAGTGTGCCAAGTCGAAGTGTAACGAGAGCGCAAAAATGTGCAGAACCCGGCACTACGATTAAGAAGGACTGGTCAGGTCCCATGGCCACATTTAGAGGAGAGACACCTAAGGGCTGTTATGGTTTACATTTTTTGTAAATCATGTTAACCACACAGAGAATGTCAGCGTTATCTCTGTATTACGGTTACCGTGACAGCCCTCTGTAGCTGTTGGGATGGTCTATAGTGATCAGTACAGATGGTTTTTGCTATCAGCCTGACAGAGATCCTATTTCTAGCCACATCACTGACAGAATGAGTCATACTCTGTAACAATAAGCATGCAGATGTAACGCCACATTTCCTCACAGCTCGGCATTCAGACTGTACCACCTCAAGCAAAGTAGCACTACGGGACACTACCTGACAGCGAGTTTTGTGAAGATGCTGTGTGCTCACAGCGAGCAAGCGATGATGGCAAGAAGGCCTGCTGTGAAACCTCTGACTTCAGGATGCTGATGAGAAAAACCAGTTCATCTCTGTGTAATTATACACAGATTCGTCTTTAGAGGTTTTAGTTTTTTTTCCCCCTGAATGAAAATGACACCAGAAGCTGACTCCATCTGGCACGGCGTGCGCTAGTTCTTCTGACAGCTTCATCATCATTGTAAATGCCTTTTCCCACCCACTGACACACATCTCAACTCTATATTTGTGCCGTAGATTAGTATCACATCTTGGTCCCATCCCTGCAGCGCGTTGTGTGTCTGTCTGTGGAGTCTGTTGTGTGCTTGGTTGTATGGGATTTGCCTGGGAATCATCCTTGGATTGTAAAATGATTCGTCTACCCCGTGCTTTTGCCGTTTGGTTAGAAAACATGTCATCTGGCTGCATAGTGAGATGCACGTACTTATAGATAGGGAAGCGCCAAAAAGGGGTCCCCTCATTTGCCATATGTCAGATACAGCCTAGCCCTGACTACATGTTGTTTCCCTGAGATGATGGTTTATACCATGTGTGCTGCTCACTTGCTCAGCCTGCTGCTCACCAAATCATTTGATTCTTATTCTGATGCATCACGCAGCCATTACAATTCATCTTTACCATCTGACATTCAGAATTGCGGCCTCGTATCAGTTCTTGTTGGCAGATTGTCTTGGTAATTCATTTATAATGCAGTGCAATGCAATTACAGTGTCCACTATAAATGTGGGGTCGCATGTCCAGATTAAAAAAATTAAAAATAAAATAAAAAGGATTAGGCCTGAAAGGTTAAACGTTAAACCACACCATTAGCTAATGTTGTTTTATATACTATAGGTTTCCCACAACTTGGTCACATATGCACAGTGTTATGTCTTTATTTATTTATTTATTTATTTATTTATTTATTAAAATTGTTACTGACATTTAAGGGTGGGAAATATAGCCAAAATTTTAAATCACAATGTTTTCAGAATTTTATGGAAATGGGATTTACAAATGACTACCGAAATACTTTTGCTTTACATTTTAATCAAATAAGCACTGTTTTTATTTATTATTTATTATTTAATTAATTTTTTTAACTGCTTATTTGAACAGTCATGTAAACTGCAATAAAACAAGCCAGAAAGCAGGTGTATAAAAAAATTAATAAAGAACCCCAAAAATGTATAGGCTAGTGAACAATAAAGACGTGCTGCAGCACAAAGCAGTCTGGCAGCAGTGCAAAAGAGGCTAATGCTCTTTATATGCAATTAAAATGGTCCACATAAATCACTCTAATCCAATTATTTGCTAGCCAGCCTTTTTGTCTTTATTTTGTTTGTTGTGTGGATTTGAGAGACCCACAGACGCTCTGTTTTACCTCATGGTCGCGGAACGTGATGACAAATTTATGGATTACGGATCAGCACTGGCTCAAGGAGGCCAGCAATCAAAATGGCGTAATAATGGTTGTTGTTGGCAGCGCTTTGGCACGGTGTGGCTACGGTCATTGTGCCGTGCACATCCGTTTTTTTAAATATTTTTTAATCACAGGGACCACTCACCCCTTGTGTTGTCCTTCATGTGACAATCAACACTGAAAGCATAACGCAGTGCAAACGGCGTATGTGCAGCATGTTCTCTAATGTTTTAAGACAAATACATCAGTTGCCTTTGTAGTTTTGCTCTACTGCAATGGAAACGTTATTTGAAAAGCTCTACCGTTGGACAAATTTCTACCGGTGTCTCATTTAGTCTTGTTTTTTGGGCTAACCTTTCAAACCCGTCTGTTCTAGCGGTCTACCAAGAAAACATGATGGCAGAAATACCAGTGAATAAAATCTGTCACATACTAATTAACTATGTTTTTACTGTCACCTTTTAGGTATAAGTTGCAGGTTTAAAAAATTAAGCAGCTGTAACGATCCGCATCTTTTAACAAATGAGAAATTCTTAATTCAATCATGACTTCTGGTGACTAAAAACAGCGAAAAAAAAAAAAAAAAGGGTTTGGTTTCGCACCTGAAAAATGATTCTGTATACTAATTTCAGGAGCAGGTAAACTACGTGTACAGTGGCGTCCAAAAGTCTGAGAGCACACTGAAAATCTGCCCGATGGACAAGGCTGATGTACAGTCAAGCCGGAAAGTCTGCACACCCCTTTCACCTTCTCCACGTTTCATTACATTACAGACTTATTCTA
>JAOUQW010000032.1:8194835-8216509 GCA_028565825.1 Olivaichthys viedmensis
CAGGGAGGGTTAAGGGCCTTGCTCAAGGGCCCAACAGTGGCAGCTTGAACCCACGACCTTCTGATCAGTAGCCCAGTCCCCTAACCACTGAGCCACCACTGCCCCTTAATCATCTTCTGAGTGTTGCATGCTTGATCTTGCACACGCCAATCCAGCCTTCAAAACACGCACTGCACAAATGTATCCCAAAATTGGGCTTAATAAACACAAACTCAGCCTTTAAGGAGTGAGCAGTCATTAAATCCCTCGGACCTGTTTATAAATGGAGACGTTATTTATGAGTGTAATTAGCCGATTGGGGTTTAGAGCGGTTTCAGAATGAATGGGAAAAGGGGGAAAAAACAAAAGACTGTGGATTGTTTATAAATAAATCTTCTGAACATTTAACTAATTAAGCGATCAAATACAGCCTGCGCAATACATCGTATGTTATTTTCAGTAAAAATCTGTGTAATATGGTTTTGTGCCAGTGAGGGCTCTCTTGTTGTGTGCAGCTTGAGTACAGTTATGACTCTCAGATGTTCTAATGAATGCAAGACGTTTGTGCAGTAAGTATCGTTTATAGAAGCTTTAAAGCTCTTTTTTCCTGAAGTTACTTGACGGCATTGAAGGTTTTCTTGTTTTCTGTAGAGGACAAAATCTTATTATTGGGCTACAACAGTGATTTCTTTATCCCCCCAAAACAAGTTGCCTTACCTGCTTAACTGAACTTTATCAAATAAAACGTCTAATCTAGCAAGCTAACATAAGCAACTAATGTTTGAAGAGAAAATTGGCGAGGTGACTTAGCTAATGGTTCTTTGAGTCACGCTAGACAATACGTCTACTAGCGAACACCGCTTACTCTCGTAACTTTGACAGCAACGAAATAAAACTTTTGTACGCATGCTTGCACATGAAATGTCCTTCCACAACACTTAAATCGGCATTTTCGTTACATGTGCGTTTTTTTGGAAATGAAATGTTTACGTTTCATCCAGACACCCGTCAATTTTACATCATATCTGACAGATTGAGGACCAGTATGGCGGCCAAATGGGTTCACATCTTCACATAGCTATGTAGGTCTCTGTTTCTGTAAAGAGGAAGCAGCACGCTCACACCTCACTTTCACTGCTGCTGCATTCCCTCTGGCTCTTGATGGAATCGATTAGGAGTCACTGGGACATTTTCAAAGTCTCATAATGACCTTACCCACGGGGGGCACATCCAGGTCAATTTTGGTTAATCCATGTTGAGCAGATGGAGAAACATATAAGTGGGTGTGATCGTAGCATCTGTGCCACAACAATTGGATTTTCCATTACGACACAACACAAACAGGTGAGTCGATTGACGTGCAATTGGAGGAAACTCGTCGGCTCCTAGCACGCCCGGAGCCATACGCTGTGACACGACATCAGACGTGGACCAAGCAGACGCTCAGGCGGAGATATATGATAGCTATGGCGGGGTAACGGATCACTGTGTTGCTTTTAAAACACACTGGAGTCCGACTGTAGAGTCTGCCAGATGGATGTTGGTTCTGTTATCAGTGTTGTAGTGTTACAGGCCTGTTCTGTGGTGCTGCTACTTTTATGTTGGACTCCACCAGATAAAAGAACGCAATCTACTCAGTGTTATGTTACACAGCGGTGTTGAATGAGCTGTCGATTGTGTCCACCTGGACTTAAATGAACATTGTAGGTATTAGTTTACCATTGCAAGGCTGAAATTAAAACTGTGGAAAGAGATGCTGTGCCGACATGGTCGATACTTTCAAAATTGTAAACAATTGAAAGGCTGATGGACTTTTTTAAGTTTAAGGTATCACGCACTAAGAATGTTGCAAAAACAACACTTAATGCAAAAAGCATAAACCAGCCTTGAGCCCTTAATCATGAAGCATATTATTCAGTCACTACTATGAATTATTTCTATTAACTACAGTGAAACTAATAGGGTATTAGGTATGTGGTTACGAGAGTGAGGAATAGAAGTCTGGACCCACCGACGGAGTTTAAGAACGATGTTTTGTGCAACCTCACAGCCGTAGTTTGTGCAGTAGTTTTGCAACAATTTGAGGCAGATACATCAGTTGCCATTGTAGTTTTGCTTTACAGCGATAGAAACAATATTTGAAAATCCCTACCATTTGACTGGTGTCCCATTTATACCAGTATACCACCCACCTCTGTCCTGAATAATATCGTTGTTCATATGCTGCACTACTAACCATGTGTTCACACTAGCAAGCAACAACGCGACAGGCAAGCATTCAGTTTCCTACTCTATTTTCGCACCTTGGAGCCGCGATTTCCGCCACGGCGACAGCAACAGGACGACAAGCAGTGACGTTAGCATTGAGATTTTCTTTCTTTAAGCAAATTAATTATGAAATCCACGATTGGCTCCAGTAAATACCTGGGACCAATCCTATGACATGGGATTTTTCGACGTCCCCCCCCCAGTTTTCTACTCTTACAACTTCAAGTTCTTACCTGCGTTTAGGTCCGATTCAACAACGTTTGGCGCCCAAAAATGGAAGAAAAAATGTATATAATCGCCATCTCATCTTTTCCTGAGTGATGATATTAAAGCACATCTAAAACAAAAGTAACATTGTGATATGTATAAATTATACCTGCATACAAATTTTACAAAAACATAATTTGACACATTATTATTTTGATCATGTCTCAGTTTAGACAAAAGAAACATTCCCTTACCAATGTATCTCCCAAAAAACGTTGTGAGTTAACTTTAGACTTGCATCACATGCCGTTATGTCACCATGAACAAGGGATGCCACTTATTAAGCTGTCAAAACGCATCGCTGTGCTCATCTATTCAACACCAGCTAGTGAGAGAACAGCAAAAATCAGTGCCAGGTAGTGGTGGGAGGTTTACCGAAAACACGACAGAAACCAGTAGAGATTTTTAAAATCCCGTTTCTACTACAAAGGCAACTGGTGTATTTTTCTTAAAACATAACTTGTTTGCATTTGCTGCGCATGTGACCGTGAGGTTGCAGATTTTTATTGATCTCAGCAGTGAAGCGACTTTCCGCACACGTCTGGTATGAAAGGCTACATTGATTAACATACGAGCATATTCCAAGCTTTTAACTTTACTACTAGTACAGCGCGCCATCACCTTGCATTTAACCACACCTGTCCGTAATAACGTCACAGTGGCCAGTGATGCAAAAGGGGTTTGACGAAGCGGGGACGTGACAACAGGAAAATAAGTCGTTAGAGTGTCTCTTTATCCCACAATAGATAAACCTGGCACGACGTCAGTGACTTGTCGCTTGCTAGTGTAATTGCAGGGTAAAATGCCACAGAAAATGAAGAAGAATGGCAGTGTGCTGAGTCCCCACTGCCGCACTCTGTTCAAGAACACACACCACTCATTTGTGAACTGTAAAACTAGATGCGTCGTTAATTTATGAATAACGAGTCACGTTGTGAAGACTACGCTCACTGCTGTAAAAGCTGTCCAATTAGGGCTGAGGAAGTGGCTGCTCATCCTCACCTCAAGGAATAAAGGACAAGAGTTCCTGGGAGGAAAAAAATGGAGAGTGATGGACAGCAAGGATTGAATAATAGGAGAGAACATGACAGCAATAGAGAGATAAAAGGAAGGAAAGAAAGAAAATGAGGGCAGCACAGGAAATTGCTATTGAGCAGAGAAAAGGAAGCGCGGAGAGAGATCATGTGCACATTCACAATTAATGAGAAGGAGAAAGGAAATGGCTGGAGAGAGACTGAGAGAAAAAAGCCAAGAGGGGTCCCGGCGATCACGTAAAGAAAGACAGACGGCTCCAAAGATCAGGGATGGGCCGAAGAGAGAGAGAACGAGAGGAAAAGTAAGAATGAGACAGCGTCTGAGTCAATCAACGATGCACTGCTCATTTTGTGTCATTGTTTGTGTGTGTGTGTACAGGAGCTCCATAAACAGCTGGATGAGGTGACTCAGGATGCGGAGATCATAGCGATCAGGCAGAAAGAGGCGGAGTGCGAGCTGGAGGCCACCAGAGACAGAGTTCAGCAGCAGGCCACGGAGATCCTCCTCAAAGCCAGTGAGATATCACTGCTCCCTCTTCATGTCAAAACCTATTGACATATCCACACTCTGTCTTCTTTATTTCTGTTTTATGTGTAAAACCACTGACATGCCTCTATTTGATCTCGAGTCTATCATTTCAGCTCAAGTCTGAAACCAGTCTCGTAGTTAGAATTTTATTTCTGTTCACGCCTAAAAGCAGTGACGTGTTCGTTTTTCATCGGGACATCACTTAAGGCGGAGATGATGAACTTCATGCCCCTTGGCTCTATAGACAGCATAGACCAGAATCACTGTAACTCAAATGCGTTTGTTTAACCAATACACGTTGACTAAAGGCTTGATGATTAATGAAGTTCAGAAGTTCACCGTTTGACCCTGCAGTCCCGTAGGAGACATGGGGGAAAAAAATTACAGTTACCTAAGATATTAGACTTCATTCATTCATTCATTCATTCATCTTCAGTAAGCGCTTGATCCTGGTCAGGGTCATGATGGATCCACCTAGCCAATCCACCCACCGGCCGGGGGCACCAGTTATTCCTAGGATAGATTCATCTTAGAATGCCACAGGCTAGATGACCATAGTAATCGTAATAATGTGCCTTATATCTGAAGGTAATTTGTTCAAAATTAGGGGATTTCTTGCTTAGGCTGGTGTTGTACATAATTTTAACCATGTCTATGTGTACACAAGATGGCTGGCCCGCATATCCTGAGATTGTTTTGCGCATTGGTTAATTCTGCGTGACCCCAAGAAGCAACAACACCATAAAAGTATTTCACAATGTGACGCGACATCAGCAGCAGACTGAACAAACCAGTTTTGGAGAGACCTTAATAGAGCCCGTCTGCAATTACCTTCATTTGTTTGCCTCTTCGTTGCACTCCACATCGACATACTGTATATGCGTCCCAGAATAGTTTGCCATTAAATCGTGAACATTTTACAGGTTAACCTGCAGGCCGAGAATGTCTCGGCTCTGACCAGCTCTCTAGTGGATAGCTTTTTAATCTTCCAGATAAAAAGAGATACGCAGATGGTCTGCTAGTATAACACCTTAGAAGTAAAACACCATCTGCTATAAAACCATTGTGACAAAACAAGTAAAACACACACAAAGTTTAAGGATAATGGTAAATGCAAAAAAGGGGGTAACCCAGAATTTATAAGGACAAACTATATATAAAAACAGGTAAGTGTGTGTGTGTGTGTGTGTGTGTGTGTGTGTGATGCCCTGTGATTGACTGGTGTCCAATCCAGTCCCAACCCGCCTGATGCCCAGTGTTTTCCAGGATAGGCTCCGGATATACCACGGCCCTGACCAGGATAAACATGAATGAATAACAGCAACAGAGTGAGATTGAACAGCAAAGGAGATTATATTGACGACATACTGTAATTACAGGTAGAAATTCAATCAAACAGTATTAGACAGGGTTTAATAAGACACTAATAGCCAATCCACCATGCCAACATTTGGAGAAAATATGCAGAAAATCTTTATATTTACGTTTCGTTAATGTGTCTTTGGGTCGGCGACTGAGAAGCCTGGCCGTGGCGTCAGTCGAGTTCAGAGATCTCAAAGGAAGGCTTATGACTCAGCGTACACAGGTCCCCAGTGGAGATTGTGCTTCGAGATCAGAGGTGTCATTATCTGGACAGTAGAGGCCGACTGTGATGGACATTGGAAATTGGTGAAGAAATTGGTGATCAGCGCCCACCAGAATACAATTCCCAACTCAAAGTGTCAGTTTCTCTTCCTCTTCTTGTTCCACAGGAATATATGAAGCCCCTTTTCCACCCACATGGTGCGAGTGGTGGTGCTGGAACTAGTGCTTTTTAAGAACCCGCGTTTCCACCGGTTTGAGAGCCAAACCAATACATAACCAGATGTGAGAGTTTATTAATGAATGGCGTAAAAATTATAAGTTGTACCTCTGGCTTTGAGAATATATTTTATCATCCAAAGTCAGACCCTTCAGTGTCTCACCCAAACCCCTGACATCACCAGCTCTTGGTTACAAACCAGCGGCGTTTTGGTGCTGGAACAGAACCGATTTTGTCGGGCAAAAGGCTGCTGTTTTGTGGTGGAAACATGCAGAACTGTTTGAAATTAGACACCAGCTCTGGAACCAGCAATGGCACTTTGACGGTGGAAAAGTGCTACGAGTGTCCTGTGAAGTTCCAAGCTCCAGATGTATGAAAGAACAGTGTTGTTTGCGTGTTTTGCCATCACCTCTTTAAACAGTGAACAATTTGTGCTTCTAAATCAGGACAAGGAGGTACTTCTGAAAAACTACAGTGACAACAACAAGTGACACAGTGACTCAGTGATTGTGAAGTGTTTCACCTACTGATCATGACACGATCTCGGGTGTGAAAGTACATTGTGTTGGGCATCACAGAAGTGATGTCAATGTAAAAGCATCATCAACACCTACGTCATTAAGCCATCCTACCTGAACGGTTCTGCTGCACTGACCAGGGTTATCTAACCATCCTGGGAGGTCCAAACTGTTTCCAGGTTGAAATGCCATTGGAACGGTTTCTCTAACAACCATTCGGCCCTACAGTGGACAGGAGGCTCTTGTGGGAAACTTATTCTGCGCTCGCATCCAGATTCCTTAGTGGGTCTGCTGTAAGTTTGGTATTCACGTTGCGTAAGCTTCCTCTTGATGATGCTGTCAGTTAAAAGGAGCGTTGACCGCTATGGCAGCCACTGTTTGGCAACCCCCTGATGGCATTCACGGTCCTGATTTACTTCTGAATGGCTGTAGCACCGAGTCCTTACAGTCCTGTGATTTAGTGGTTGCTTAAGAAAGCGATTTATTCCCTTCTATACTTTGTTCCTGTCTCCTATGTGATGAATAGAGGGAATAGGAGACTCAGAGTTTCAGAGCTTTGGTCTGGTGTTTGGTTTGTCCCCAGGCTTTTTTCAAGCCACTGTGTGGGGGTCTATTTTGGGAAATTTTTGGGTGACAGATTGCCTGCCGGTTTCCTGGCAACAGCAGCTGAATGTCAGCTCTGTTGCTCCCTGAGACCCCATCAGCCAATTTCTGGAACGTTCCTCCAGACCACAGGTGGTCCAGGACTGCACACCTGCTCTTCTCTGGACTAAATGCCACTCCTACTGCTTTCCACTAAAAGTTCAGCAAATTTCAGACTGTGAAAGACAACTGGTACATCAGTTGGGACACTAACGTGTATTTAACGGGACACGTTTCCAAACAGACAGCGGACCCGCTGTCTCAGCCTTACTAATAAAATGTATTATTCAAATGGCTTAACTTAAGCTGCATCTGTTAGCCCTGTATACTAGCTGGAGCTTTATTGATATTTTAATGGTTGATCTCTATTTAATGCTCGTAATACAGATAAAAGGCATGAAATCAGATGTTTGACGAAGTGAGTGAACTTTGTACCTACGTTAAAATGAAGGTAAGGACTGAAATAGCAAGGAGTTTGGTGAGATTTTAGCCTCCGTATGTGACAGCAGTGGCTCAGAAACGCACATTAACAGACCAGCGTGGGTGATCCGCAGATTTATTTATACACGATAAAACAGAAAATAAAGCGGACATGCAGTATTGTAGCTATAACCAAAAACCTGTTGATTCATCTCTCCAGTTCTGAGTGTTCTCTCTTCCATTAACCACCCATCCATCCATTATTATCCCGAATGAAAAATGACCCAGACGTCCAGATCTACCAGAATCCCGAAGTGAAAATTTAGTTTTAAGCCCTAAAGCGAGCTGTTATTGTGACTTCTGAACTCAGGTCAGATTGGCAGCCTGCAGGCCACGCAGATGACCCACGAGGCAGCAATCCGCGACCTGGAGTCGGAGAAGTCGCGTCTGAAGGACAAGGTGTTGCGTCTGGATGAGGACATGGGGGCGCTGCAAAATAAGAGCCATGCTCTGGACGAGAGGCAGAGGCAGCAGATCCTCACACTGGAGAAGGTACGACGCAAACTGCACAATTTCACTGACACTGCATCACTCACTCAATGATTATGATCATGCAATGACAAAATGTCATGAGAAATGGTGTAATTGCAGTGCCATTGAGACGCACGGAGAAGGGAAGGCCCTGTGTTCTGTGTTCACAGGCCCAGGATATCATCTGCTGCTGCACCAGAGGACTAGAAAACATACAGTATGATGCTACACCACCGATTTCTAAAGTAGTACTACAAACGTTACTCAATTGATGCTTACTAATATTCAAGAAAGCATCATTTTAAAACTGGAGTAAAGTTTTTTTTGTCTGAAGTCGTCAAGAAGCTCTGAATAAATCTTTGAAGTCAAGAAGCACCGCAAAGGGAAGGACAATAAATAAATAAATAAATAAATAATAATAATAATAATAATAATAAAAATGACCATATGACTCAAACTGGGTCTCATGTCTATCAATCTGGATCTGTCCAGAAATATTAATTTGATTTGAAACCACATACAAATGTGACAAATCGCATCCCCTGCTCAAACAGAATATGATAAATCGTGTTTGCGCTGCCTTTCTGAACATGCATAGCTTAAAATATACGATAGTTGTCATCTCCTCATGATTGACACCTGATATTGCCTCGGTTTGATCTTATATGCCATTATTAGTAAACTATGTTGGGTTATTGTTGGAGGAATATCATTTGACAAACCTGTATTAGTTTTTTCCATAACTTATAAAATAAAAACAGTTTCAGTGCATATACTATATCTATACAGCACAGCTACTATACATCACTATAAGATGTATCTACGTGCGTGTCTATGCGTGTATGTGCACAATTGCGTCCATTTCAACGCACCGCTTATTCCACCTGTGCCCCTCTGATACATTTTCCTATTTTCCAAAGTGTGTACAAGCCAATCTCTTGTGTTAAACACTAGCCGCTCGGGCGCCATGATCAAGCCTAAAGCCAGAACGCTGTGTTTAATGCCAAACACTCAAAAAGAGAACGCTTGACCTTTAAAAAAAAAAAAGATTAATGGTTGAACAGGAACTCTATTTCCAGTTATTTGCATTTCCCCTTCTTGCACACAGTGCCCTTATTTAATCATTCTCATTGGATCGAGTTGCTTCCATGTTGCTTTCACACTTTTGCTGCAAAAGCTGGGCTTTTAAGATGCCATACAGCGTTTAGGCTGTGTTTTAATTATTGATACGTTGACGAGTGCCCTCCATGGATGCCTTTTTAGGATGGGTCTTTCACAAGGTTACAGTCCTGTAGAAGGAATGTTTTTATTTGCAGTTTCAATATTTAAATGTGAATTATAGCCTCAGGGAAAGGGCAAAGTTAGATGTACACAATATCCGAATGGTCGCAATGCAATTCCATTTAAATATCAAGCGTAAATGTTTATTCTGAGTTTCTGAGCCATAATACTACGCCCACTGTAATACACTGTTTGGCCTTCTGTTGCATGCTGGGGGATTTAACATCATTCAGCCCAAACTCTCTCTCTCTCTTTCTCTCTCTCTGTGCCTATAAAGAAGAACGTGTTCAAACCTTTGCGGTATGAACGTGGCCTTGAGTTTGGCGTTGCTATGCCAACGTGGGGCTGAATGAAGGCAGGACAGTGTGATTCACTCCTCTGGATGCTCATGCTCCGGCTTTAATGGGATCTCGTGCTTTTTTTTTTTTGGTTAGGGCTTGTTGAATTGCGCTAACAATGCGGGATGTGTCAGGGGAGATCTGAGGCCTGTCGGTGTCACCGTTATTTTCTTAGACTGCATCCAAAAACATGGTGGAAACAAGGCTATATCTGTACCCGTTCATCACAGGGTCCGAAAATAAAAACGCCGCATCCGAGTCTGACGGAGTGCTGCAGGCTGTGCAAGTCTGCTCCCTGTCATTTTCAATGTGTGCTCTAAAGCTAAAGTGCTTACCTACATACGGTCTCGGTATGATAGTCAGTGTTTGAGTATATATCACGTTCTCCTGCTCCCGTTCTCCAATAGTTTTTTGTCCAATAATTGCAAAAAAGAAAATACAATAAATCTGATTTTGGCAGTGTTTTGATCATGGCTTTTACGTGTACTTGAGTCATGTGTTAATAGGAAAACGGGTCTAAATGTGTTTTTAAATCAAGTAGCCTGGCTTGCAAGTAGTCCTTCTCGAGTAACAGAGCATCGTTGATAAACGCTGCATCGTTTAATTTTTATTAATATACTCAATTTATAATTGTAATCCATAATGCTGTGTATTTCTTGTCGGTTGCTTGGAAGCACAATCGACTCAGAGTCACTCTCAAGTCACTTTACTGGTAAATATCTATTTGAGGCACGTAATACTGACCGTCTTTGAGCTGTCTCTATTCTGATGTGTGCGCAGATGTACAAAAACGAAAGGTATCCGATTAAATAACCCGATTAATGTGCTATACCCGATATGACATGGTGCACCGATATCGTATGAGCACAATAACCTGGTTCTAATGCTTGAATAATCTGGATAACGGCACAAAATCAGATTATAAATGTGCATTTAAACGCGCCCCCTGTTCTTGAGTCTAAATTTCCGAACGTTTTTGACCTGATGCTTTTACCAAGTTCATGTCGTCCTGCTTGCTCTCGTTTCCTCTGCAGACGCTTCGAGAGGAAAAGCAGGTCTACGAGAAGGAGCTGATGAACCTGCGGAACAAATACGAGGAGGAAACGGCTCACTTCAGAGAGACGCAGAACCGCGTGCTGGAGGAGCTGTCCAAAAAACATCGGGCTGCCCTGGAGAACACCCAGAGCTCGGCCGAGAAAGAGAAGAACCGACTGCTGGCTGTGAGTGCGCTTTCATCACACACACACACACACACACACTGACACCTACAGGGAAAAGTAACGAACGAACCCCGTAGAGTAGTTCATCGCTCAGTTTTACTGTGACACACACACACACACGGGCGTTTACAAGGACACTGATTAACACAGGAAGTAAAATTTACAATTACAAAGGCAAAGAATTCACACTCGAATGTGTAGTTCTACTTCTAGTTGCCTAGAAGTACACCTAGAAGTGCCCCCACTACATAGGGTCTACAGCGCTGTTACATTATGCCCTATGTAGTGAGCATATATAGGGAATAGGGGATTTGGCCTAAGTGTGTTGGAGGGGCTTAAATAAAAAAAACATTATTCCTGCCTGGATGAAGATGGCAGAGAAATGCGAAAATCAAATCACAAATAATAATCAAATAAGCTAAATAACGGACAAATCATATTACTGTGGGGAAATAAATGAGAAAAAAAAAACAATCTGAAGGTTTATAGCTCATTTCCGCACTTGTCTGGGGCAGTATAACATTATAGGCTCATTAACATTCAAATGCATTCTAAGTTATTAAAATGCAAGTGCGATTTTTAAGGACTTTCACGGCCCTATTGTGCTCTGAATTGCTCGGCGTGTTTGGGTTCAGTCAGGGCTGGATGGAAACAGCGTTACGAGGATACGCAAGCGGGATGTCATTAACTGAAAAAAAATAGAAGTGCATCTCTTTCCACGTCGGCTCACAAAGCGTGTTATCAACTTGTCGCATTGTTTGTAAGGGAACGCGAGTGAAAGAGAGAGAGGGAAGAGCAGCTCTGTGACTGAGAGGAGGCCGTGGCGTATTTCCACACTCTATTGTTGTTGTTGTCTCGCGTTGGATGTTCTATTATTGGACCTTGTTAGGCGAGGTTAGTGTTTTGACATGAGGAACACACGCAGGCAATTCATTGTCTCACTCGTATCCTGCAGCCTCCTGAACTGACTATTGTTTCGCTCTGATTGGCTTTATTGATTTCTTTTGCAGCCAGTTTGCGTCCTGGCAGCCACTTATTTTGTAGAACAATATGGCTCCACTCCTCAGAGCTGGTGGATGTAACCCAAGCGTTCCTAACGTACGAGAGATCCGATCAGTGAGACACCTGAAGTAACGCTGAGCACCGATTGAACCTGTGGTGTTAACCCGATTGTCACAGAAAATATGCGCGTGTCGGTTGATTATCTGAGGAAAGATAAGCCAAACACCAGAGCTGTCAGAATGAATGTCACTAATTGAAAACGATTCGACTTTCAGAATATTTACATGTTTGAAAGCAAAAAAAAAGCATAGTTTAAAGACGAGCTGAAATCAAAACTGATCTTTTTTTTTTTACCTTGTTCGCTCGTGTCCTTGATCAGACTGGTGCACGATTCATCTGTACTCGTCACTTAAAGGACAAAATTCTTCTTTGTCCGTAATCTTTCACTAAAATGCAGCCACTTTTTCCCGCCTCTAGTCGGCCTCTGACGTATTGATTACATCACCGGTAAAACTGAGTTAGCTCGCGCTCGCAGAGACGCCGATTAACTTTTCACAAGCCAATGAAATCCCGATGGATAAATCCAAAGTCCCGCCCGGGACAAATGTGCCGTTTCACTCGGAAATACGTTGTGGGGACAAAAAATGCGTTTGAATTTTTCGTTTCACCTCGTCTTTAAGAACCAATGCACTTTATTGTAAGTCTACTAAACCTTTGACTAAATGAGCCGTGTCGCTTGATGTAGGCAACAAGGTCTGTCACTGGAGATCACTAGGCTATGGCCAGAGATCTCCTTACTGCAATTCTGCTAGCTCGCCAGCATGGCTTTTGCTAAATTGCAGGAGAGTGAAAAGCGAAAAAAGTTAATTACATAATAAATGCGAGGACATCATAAGTGCCAACCAGCTGAAAAGTCCTGTGTGGAAACAGCTTGGGTTCTTTTGTATAAGTGGACAGTTTCTGCAAAAGAACATCGTGGTCTGCAATGGTCTTTAATATCTGCAAATGTCTTACCAAACTTCTTCATTTACATTTCACCTTTTTGTTGTCGCTTTTCTTTTCTTATGCTCACATACGCCGTTTAATGGAGTCGCGTTAGAGGGTCGTCTAAGAAATGTAAATCGAGTGCCAAGAAAACATTAATGTGGGTAAATAAATACAAACACTGCAGTTTATTACAAAATTATGATATTACCTGTTTGTTTTATGCCTAAGAAAATTACCCAATTTTCTCCTGCTCATTAATATTCAAAGGCATTTGAGTACTAAATGTTAAATCACAAGTAACTCAAGTGCAATTTTTAATGGTATTTGACAGCTTTGAGTTTGTGAACTGAAGTAGTAATGACCCATTGGAAAGCAGTCTTTTCATCCACATTATTAAAGGGCTTGGAGAGTCACCACCAGCTGTCGGAGCGTTGTTTAAGAAAAATGATTGCTAAAAATGCACCCAGCCGTTAGTCAGTGCTTAGGACAGTGTTTCCCAACTCGGTTCTCAGAGACCCTAGACGGTCACTTTTTTTCTCTCTCCCAGCATCCAGCACACCTGTATAAGATATTCAGTGTAAAAAATGAGAGCAAAAATGTGGACTGTCTGGGTTCTCCGGGGAGGGGTTTGGAAAAACACTGACTTATGGTCATGATCATTTCTGTGGGACCATTCCACGCAATAATAGAGAACTCTCTTTTGGGTTTCCTTAAATACTATACAAGGAACATGCCCAGGTATGAGAACAGCTAGGAAGGAAGAAGCTGTGTGTGTGTATGGAAGTACAACTGTGGCTAGATAGGGTTGCTGGATTACCCGAGGTATAACGCTGGGATAGAATCTTCGTGGCCGTGCACATGTTCTGGTTTTAACTGGTCTTGTCCAGGATGGAGGTATTTGGAATAAGGGTTGTCCCATATGCATCACTGGTTCAGTGCCAGCTTTGTTGCCTTGAACATGGATCACAGCTGTCGACTTCCGAAGCAGACCTGACACCACACTGCAGTGCGCCCTTTAGAACAGTCGGTTTTAGAGTCAAACCATGCAGATATGCTTGTGCGTTTGCTGGGGTGTGTGTGTGTGTGTGTTTGAGTCCAGCTGTCCCAGCTCCAGGAGGCCAGGCAGTTAAGAGAAGCAGAGTATCCGGCCTGAACCCATGCTTCATTAGGCATCATAGTGCCTTCAGTTCCTCCTTCTGCCTCCACCAAAGTGTCTCTCCCCGCTGACACACACCTTTCCCATTCGTTCACCACTCAGCCTGACGCACAACGCGCTACATGACATCCGTTTCTCTTGTCTTCTGCAGGGATGAGCCCAGAAGCTACAAATGACACTACTAGCCTGTCTGTTGTGATATTTTCGAATGCAAGCATATGAAATGTAAGCCCACAAAGCCACGCACGATTTGCTCAGCCAACACGCAATCTGTTATCTATCTCTGTCGAGCATGTTCCTGCCAAAACAGCCGCCCGTCACACTCCAAAAACGTCCACATACTGCTCCATTCATTTGCCATTTGATACCATGCATACAGTAAGTAAGGGGATGTGGTACACATGGTGAGTCAGTGTGAAAGAATGGAGCAGATAGGCCCCGTTTCCACCTGGTATTAACATGTGGCTCGGGTGATGGGAACACAAGTGATCAGCGCTAAGTACAAGTGTAACCGGGGTCACATGCGTCACGAGGTCCGATCACTCGAGCCACATTTGAATGTGGTCAGGGACGCATTTGGCCACGTTGCATTTGTAGTGGAAACGGTAATGCGTCTCGATGCGTCCCGGAGAACATCGAAGGACCGCCCTAAACGGAAAATACGTCATTATAGATAATGCCCATGAGCAGCTACTTTGGCTTTACAGGTCACTAATTAGGCCACAGCCTAATGAGAAAAGAACAGCCTGAGAACAAATACTTACTTGTTCCTTCAGTGTGTGTGCATTTAAAAGTCCATAGGCCACATCTTTGGTTACGTTCCTACAGTAACCTTATGCTTAAATATGTGTTAAGTACTGCAGAACAGAAATTTGACAATTCTGGAACTTTATGGAACCAAAATCTACACGACAGTCAGCTCCCTTGGTAAAGATGGATTTTAAAAAAGCTGATGAAAAAATGTCATTGTGGTTAATTAGCTTAATCTCACACTGAAAATATATGAGAGAAATCTTTAACTGAAGCAAATTTATTATTAGAAAATAAAAAACCCTTATCCAAAAATGCTTTAATACATTTTTTTAACAAAACCACGTGTCACAATTATCGGCACCCCTAGAAATTCTTATGAACAAAATGTAACTGAAGCATGTTCCCATTTAAAAATTCACTTTTTTTTAAAGTTCACCTGAGTGTTTAGGAACTCTTACGATGACTTCCTGTTTCACTGGGGTATAAATATGAGGTGACACAGAGGCCAAATTCCCTCAGTCATTCATCAGCTTGGGGAACATTAGAGAATACACAAATGAAATGAGACAAAAATGTGTTGACCTTCACAAATCAGGCAGTGGTTATATAAAAAAAAAGCTACTACTTACATTATGCAATGATATTGTACATAACTGTCTATAAGGTAACACAAATGGTTTATACAAGCAAATTAATGATGTAATGACATTATTGTTGAGGCTATTACAGCATGGAAAATATTACCTGAAAAAGAGAGAGAGAGACAGAGAGACACAAGGCCTACATTCTTTAAAAAAAAGTGTTAAATTTACACCCTAGAGGGTTCTTCAGATTGTCCCTATGGGGGAACCCTTAAAGGTCTTATGTATGATCCTACAGCAAAGGGGTTTCTTTTCAGAAAAGGTTTCAAGTAGAACCCTTTTAGGAAACGAGAACCGTTAGCTGTCCAAAGAACCTTTGAGGAACCTTTTTTTGTAGGGAAGGGAAGGTTTCTTTTTCTTTTTCTTTTTCTCTTTTTCTCTGTCTTATCTTGCTAATTGATTTAGCTTAAAGGAAAAGTTCAGCCAAAAAATTAAACATCCGCAATTTCTCCTTTACACCAAATGTAGTGAATCAGCCAAGACATGTTCGAGGGTCTACGAGGCTAATGTAGGTAACAACTAGAGGGAAGCTCAAAGCTACCAGTTTACCCATGCCTAATTGAGACCATGCCTAAGTTATCACAAACAGATTTGCTGATAAGCTTTCTGACACTGTGATAAAAATAGACAAAAGGACGAAGCAGAGCTAAAAACAGTCGTAGCTCCATCGTAAAGCCGAATCACTTTCTTCGTCAGCACATAGTTTAGTATCAGACTCAGGTAGAAGGTGTGGCCCAAAGATTTAAGGCGGAGTCAAACTTTAGAAGTGACGTGGATGATAATATAGTTTGATTTTGAGTTGTAGGCATGCAGGCATTCACTTTGCATGGTGCTCAACTAGTGTTAAACTACAGAAGTAAACGTTGGTGTCACGAGTGAGTTCCGGGGTGCGGACACAGGCGCGAGGTTTTTAACAAACAACATCTTTATTTATCTAACACACAGAGTACACCTAGTAACACACACACGGACATTAACAACGAAAGACCACACAGGACGGACACAAGCGGGTATTTAAACACTTAGTGATTGAGGGAGACGAACGAGGGACAGCTGGAATCATTTAACAACACTCATGTGTCATCAACAGGGAAACACAAACAAGTTCAAGTCCGCGCACGTGGCGGCCGTCGCCATGGCGACCGCCCACGCTATGTCGCGCGCTCAGCCGGGCGCGTGACAGTTGGCCACCAAACAGGTCTTGGCTGATCGACTACATTTGGCGTAAAAGGGAGAATTGTGTGCATTTTACTTTCAAACTATTTGTTTAAAAAGCGATTGCCTGCCACTTATGATCAAAAGATCCGGGATTAAAAAGCTTGCCCCAACATTCAGTCTCAAAAACCAGCAGGAATTACAGTTGCAGGATTTTACACCATGGTAGAATGGGGCTTTGCTATGCAATAACTGGTAACAACTGTCCATTTGTTGCAAGTTTCACCAGAGGCAGGGCAAGAATTTATAAATCTGAAAATCTAATTTTAGTCCTTTTTCTTTTTTCTTTTTTTTGTGTGTGTTGAAATCTCTCCCTGTCTCTCAAACGTAAATCTGTCTCCTTGCAGTCCCTGAGGCAGGCCCTTATACAGGCATGGCTGATTTTCTTTGACTCTGCACCTGTGTATACTGCGGCCCTCTTTGCCCTTATTGCCTGCAGACATGCTGGGCCTCTTACTCAGGGACAAAGCCAGAGGACAGGACGGGCGAAGGACCACGGCACTAAAGCGCTGAATCACATTAGCGTGGAGGCGCTTTGGGCTTATCAGCCGCCGCTCTCTGAAATGGAAATGCCGAGTGATAAATTGAAGAGCGGATGAATAATGAAGAAGAGGGGATTACGTTAGAGCTCAGCACCGAGTCGTACAGAAACAACATGATGGCAGGGGCTATTTTAGACCAGGCTTGGAGTTTCTCCTCCTCTTCATCACTCTCCTTCTTTATTCCCTGAACACTGACGACTTGTCAGCTCTATCCAAAAGTGCTCTGACTCACTTTCTTGGAGTCCTCGAACCAAGAGAGAAGTCTTCATTTTGGACACCTCCTCAAGACAGTACTGTTGAATGCAAACAACTCACAAAGTATATATAGTCTTTGCAGAGAGAAACTTCAAGGAATGGTTCAGCAAAGAAAAATTCACCCCTTACCACAAATGTAGTCAATCAGCCAAGACATGTTTGGTGTCTAAAGTTTACTTATTTAGTTTTGGATTGGAGCTATGAAGCGAATGTAGCTAACAAGTAATGAAAACCCAAAATCTTTTCTGTAAATATCTGCCTCAAACCACATCCAGTATGTCAGTGATGTCACACAGACGTGCTGATGTGGTTTAGGACACAGCGTGACTTCCTGTCATCTGGAAACATGAACAAAACTTCCAATTTCTCATAAGATCAGGATGGCTAAACGCTGTAACGTTTTGGGGGCGGCCATCTTGGACAACCAGGATCACTTTATTTATTTATAATTTGGTATCATTTTGCCTCCTAGGCTCCGCTTCCCAAAGTTTGAAAGATGAATTGTACGAAAAAGCTGGATGTTATGCAGATGATGATATATTTCCACGTTGTACTTAAATGTTTAAATACGGACTGCTATTTTACAAAATCAAGTCATTTAAAAATGAGGCTATGATTGAAGCGAGTATATGAAGATTTGCTTTGACTTTTTCTCAGTTGGCTGATGCTTATATCCAAAGCGACTTTCAATTGAGAGAGGGTACAACTGAGTAATTTAGGGTTAAGGGCCTCGCTTAAGGACCCAACAGCGGCACCTTGGCAGTGCCTTTGAATCAATAACCCAGAGCCTTAACCATCAAGCCACCACTTCCATGGCATGTATTTATGGAAATAGTTTTGGGTGAGACCGTTGCGCACCAAACATGTCTTGGCTGAATAACTACATTTGTGGTAAGGGTAAAATCTTCTGCCAAACTATTTTATGAAGCAGAATAACCACAAGAGGTCTGGTTCTACAGTTTTGGTTCCACCGAACACCGTGCTGGGTTTGTCCTGTGCTTAGATCTCACCACACCTCACTGATAGATGCATCTTCATTAAACATGCATGAGGTCATATTTGCATATTTGTGTGCTTGGAAGTTTGGGACGGCGTGAATTATGCACGCTCGCCAGCTGTAGTCGCTGAACAGCTCTGCACACTGTCAGTTATTTATCAGCCTTACTTAGGCTCTCTTTGTCTCTCTGTGACAAGTAAAATCTTTTATATGTAGAGGGCTCCTTCATTCTTCATGCTTTTAAGAAGTGTGCGTGCGCGTATTTGCATAGGAAGCACACGGCGTGAACTTGATTTGACAGGGACGGCTCATTCATACAGGCCTTTGCTTTTAGAAACAGCCTCGAGATGTGAATATGATAAACTTGTCTGTTTGCTAATTTCAGGGTAATTTCGACATCAGCTAAACTCATTCTGAAATGATAAAAGCTCCTTTTGGAACAGCAGCGCACGCCGTGTGCAGGCTTCTCTCCAGATGCCAACAGCCTCCATTACACAGCACTTTGATGTGTTTTCCAGTCGATCATCCTGACACTCGATGTGGCAACCGCAAATATACAGGAATATGCTAATCTGAATTAAAGCCTGTCATTTACATTGTTTGTCTTTTTTTTATTTTTATAATTATTGTAATTATGGATTATAACCGGGGTTCCGTACGCGACACAGCCAAACATTTACGATAATTACACAGGTGATTTGGATTTACACCGTATCCATGAATCCACAATTGAGGCATTTCTCCAGTTTTATAATAACACCTCTTCTCGCAACAGACGGCGTGCTGTGACACTTCATTCAGTGTTTATTTATTTTTTATCAGGCTCAGCGTTGGCGATGCGTGTGACATTACTGGTGTCATCCGCTCACAGAAATATCTGTGTGGGTGACACTTAATAATACTCTTCCTCGTGAAGATTTCACATAGCGTTCATAATTTATAGTTATGCCTTCCTTTTTCTAATGTTGAGCAGCGTTTATTAATCTAGTTACAAGACAGCTGTTTTTGCAGAATAAACTGTGCGCTCTTTTAAAGAAAAATGGATTTCGTGGATAGATATTAAACCCCCTTCCAGAGGACCTACATTGATGTGGAACTTCAAAAAGTTTTCATCAATTGCTGCACATATTTTGTAGTGATTGATTACTTTGCAAAAGGAATATGGTGCGATCGATCAAATCTTTCAAAACACCAACAAATTACAGACATCTAATAAACCTGGACTTTTTATAGCTCTCCACCACCATCATCAAAACACCAACTGAGGGAATATCTTTTGGAAGAACGGTTCTCCATCGGTTCCTCCAGTGCAGTTCCAGAATCTACACTAGAATTTTAAGCCAAGGAGCATTGAAGCTGTTCTGGAGGCTCGTGATGGCCCAAAAAACCTCACTAACACACTTTTTGTTGGTTTTTCCTTTTATTTGTCACCCGTCTGTACATGATGCGCTTAATGACACTTGGCATGGCTTTGCTCTTTAAGTGTGTTAGCTATTGCCTTTATCTATGCTTTACCTAGCCCAGGTGACTCCAGGTCGCAGTTCAGCACAGATGGGCTGGGAACCGTACGTGATGGTGGCGCTGCTAAAACAACGTCCGTCTGCTGTCACCACACACACCCTCACGGTTTCTTTATTTCCACTCGGAATATGAAACTTCAGTGTGTCATTAGAGCGCTCCAACACCGGTGTCCTGGGAACATTATGTACACAGAAAATAAAAATCAGATCTGTCTACAAACACATGCACACAAAAACAAACACAAACACATTGAGTGACACTCACTCCTTTAGACTGCAGTCCATGAAGCCTTGAAGGCGAATTTTCATGACCTGTGCCAGATTTATCCCCTTTATCACTGCATTTTTTTTGCCATGAAAGGAGACTTCAGTAGGCCACAAGGAGAGGATCTCTGGCTGATAGGGATAAAGACACAAAACATTTAATACTGACATTAAAATTAATAACTACATCTGCTCAAACATGCATTTGATGCACAGTTGATTTTTAAGTTTATCAGGATGCGAAATGACTGAAAACACACAGTGCAGCATTTGTAAAGAAGGATTGATCAACGCAAAGCATCTGGATGCAGTATTTATTTACATCAAACATTAAAAAATAAAATAAAATTAGCATTATATCAATGTCAACTAATTCCATATAAAAATGAAAAATGGCAGGTTGGTCAATATTCCTAATTTATAAAATACAAAAAGCATAAATCAAGACATGTTCCTATCTGGAAAAAAACACAAATGTTTTGCTATTCATTTAGAAACAAAAAAAAAAGGTCTTTCGGAGGTC
This sequence comes from Olivaichthys viedmensis, assembly GCA_028565825.1. Taxonomy (NCBI): domain Eukaryota; kingdom Metazoa; phylum Chordata; class Actinopteri; order Siluriformes; family Diplomystidae; genus Olivaichthys; species Olivaichthys viedmensis. Next base: position 8,215,519 of record JAOUQW010000032.1, read on the forward strand.
TGATGAACACAAGCCCAGTTCCTCTTTCACACTCTCAACTTCCCACTGACTAACATAAACCTTATTTCCCCTCATACTGTACGAGACGGTCCGATGCTTCACTTACCATGTAGCTTTTCTCAGAAGGTGATTCAGTACACGTGTCCTGCAGAGGAGGTGGAAATGAATTTTAATGTTTACTGCATTTCAGTATCAGAACAGAGCTTTATACTTTACTATACTCCATATGTCAAAATTATTTCCTTAAAACAGAACATTTTGCTGGAGTATTAGTCATGATTGAAAAAAAAAAAAAAAAACACCTGTTAAATGCATGAATTCTTAAATAAAATAAAGTATTTGCAGAACCAAATTTTAGAACCAATTATACTGTCGGTGCACAATATAATCAAGAGCAGAAAGTAAATAAGAGATGGTTGTACATCAGTGTGGATTTTTCTGTACTTGAATACTTCAATTTCTGTGTAACGTGATCTCCATGGTATAAAACTTAGGAGCCAAATATGTGTCGAACATTTATTAGGGTGTCACACTTGTGCTGGCTGAGAAGGTGCAAGGCTCTGTACTTTCAGACACGAGTCAGAGTCACTTTCAGACATGATAAGATCAGAACCAGACAACGCTAGAACTTTGTGTAAACACAAGAAACACAGCTTACACATGCAAGACATCACAATGCAACACTAACGCTACAGGGACACGGACTATACACAGATAAGAGTAATGTTACAAACACAAATGAGAACAAACTAGACAGAGATAAAATCAATAATTGCAGCAGAGCTGGAGTAGAAACTGATGGGACCAAAAGGTTTTATGATAAAAAGTACATTTGGTAAATATATTTTTAAAATAAAAGTTACCAAAAGCTAAGCTGAGATTTATGTAGGAACTAAAAATAATATAGAAATAATAACTGCTTAGAGACAAAATTAATAATAATAATAATAATAATAATAATAATAATACTTGTTATGTATATAGCTCCTTT
>JAOUQW010000032.1:8279463-8290558 GCA_028565825.1 Olivaichthys viedmensis
TCACATATCCCAGCATGTTGGTAAGCTGGGGTCAGAGGTCAGGGTCAGACATGATACAGCGCCCCTGGAGCAGGGAGAGTTAAGGGCCTTGTTCAAGGGCCCAACAGTGGCAGCTTGGTGGAGCTGAGGTTTGAACCCACAACCTTCTGATCAGTAGCCCAGTGCCCGAACCACTGAGCCACCACTGCCCTATGTAAAGCTAGCGAGCTTAACGTAACTTGAACAGGGCCCTCAAGGGAACAAGAAAGAAAAGAAATGTCCTAGAGGTCACCACACCACAATGTGAGGGAAACTGACCCAAAAGTCAGAATCTGCTGAGAAAAGCTCCATTTTCCCAGCAGATTGTTGTGGCAGCTTGAAGAGCGGCAGGTGAGAGGTGTTAGCTCGTGTCAAACACACATGGCTGGATGAGTAGAAATGGCTTTGCTTTCTGTCGTGTTCCACTCGTTATGGTTTGGTTTGTTCAGAAGATCTGGCTTTTATTTTTTCTGTGAAGCTTGACTTAATGCTCTGCCTTTAGGGTAAGTGTTTGTTATGAACTGATGTAAGGAGTGATGATTAAATAGGATTTTCAGGCTTGAGTAAAAAAAAGTTCTAGAAAGTACCAACTCAGAAACATGTCATTAGACCGCTGTAAAGCTGACGTACGAGCTGTTTGGCTTTTTAAAGGATCCCCAGGGATTTAGCCTACAGAGGGGGGTGTGCGTGTGTGTGTTGCTCTCATGGCTACAGCAGTGTTTCATAAACACAGTTATTAGCCTTGTTGTTTCAGGTTATTCGGCTTGTTTTTGCAGCGCTGCTCTCGGGGTTGCCAGATTGGATCAGCTGTTTTTGAAACCCCTCCTTGTTTAAAACGTACACAGTCCAATAGAAAACAAAAGTAACTGAATGTAGCTTAAGTATATCAGATATGTACAACATAAAGTGGGTATTATTATTGGTGGTGGTGGTGTTGGACATTGAGAATGAGAAAAGAAAAGAAAAAAAGAAGGTTTTTTTTTTTGTGTTGTTTTTTTTTACAGTTGGCCTTTTATAAGTATGGCTGAATGATCAACAAAAGCAGCCCAAATCACATTTGCAATTTCAAGACGATTTTTTTTCTCCTAATGCTGCATTCACGTCATATGGAAACAACTGGAAATGACCACCTTAAAAATTGTTCACTTCATCTTCTGAGTGGTAATTCCAAGTTGGAATTCTTGGAGCTTTCTGACATCCCCAATTTCCCCGATCAAACCTGGAAGTGAGGCAACTGCCTACGTGAACAGGCCGTGCGTCTAAGGAAATAAAGTCCTAAAATAGACATTTTTGTGCATCATGAGTTACAGCTGAAAAATTGCACTACCTGCTTCAGCTCTATTAGATTAGATTAAGAAGATATGTGCTAATGTTTAACATGAACACCGCTGTTTGCTAATGTTTGCTAATGTTAGATAAAAACTACAACCACTACTTTTGATTTCTAGTGGTTCCTAATGGAATTGAATGTGTTTTTAGTGTTTTTTAGTTTAATGGAACGGTTCCTGATGGCTTATCTAATTTTATTCTGATGGTAATCATCTACCCATGGGAACCTTCAGGAATCTTAGAGAAAGTACCTAATGGAAACCATTAAGCCAATTCCCATTGGCGTCCAGATTTCTCGAATGGATTGTAATGAGGTTTTCTGGTCTTTTTTTCAGAAGGGTATCTAGTCAACGAAATGGCAACGCATGAACACTTTCAAGTCGGAATAATGGGAACTTCTTCCTGAATGATCTAGTCTGCTCTGAGAGTGCTGCAGGGGGGGAGAACTAACAGAACAACAGGATTGTGTTTTTTTTAGGTTCTGCACCCCTGAGGTTTGCTTTATATAACCAGCCTATTTGTTAGAGGCCTATACGCTCCATAGTCAGGAACAGAAATATTCTGCTTGTATTCTGGCTCTCAGGTCTGTACACTATGCTGAGTAACACACACAGTCCTGCACTGTCAGAGTGTGTGTGCGTGTGTGTTAGCGCTAAAGTGCTTAGTAAGAAACATACTGATGTGTGTGAGCCAGCTGTGCAGTTTGCGTCATGCTTCAGAGAAGTCTTGTGTCCCGACAGTCTTGCCTCGAGACGCCGGGTCGAATTCTTTAGAGGAGCAAACAGCAAACAATATAGAAGTTAAAAACTAAGTGCAAGGATTTTTGAAGGATTAAAAATAAATCAGTCCAAAAATGCCCAACAAAAACGGTTTCATAATGCATAGTTTTACGAGGAAAATGAATCGTAGATGGAAAAATGAATGAGGCAAAATAGTTTTCCCTTTTTGTTAAATACTAGGGAATAAAAAACATCATCACCACTGAGTCATGTGTGATCTTTGAGCCCATCCCGACATTAACCGTTTAACCGTCTCACCAAGATAAAAAAGCAATGGAAAAATGAATTCTTTGAATTGCTTAGTACTTTATGGAAATAATAATAACAATGTTTTGTTTTTTTAACTGATCATGCTTCTTTTTTTCTTTTGTAAGCCTCTATCAAATGGTTTAGATGTCTACTATTGCCAATGGTTATTTATTTAAACCTAAATAAATTTAATAAATATATTTCTTATATATGAAGTGTGTAAAACCTGATAAATAAAACCATAAAAAACGAGTAAATCCTAAAAATATAATAATATTTTAAAACATAAAATATGTTAAAGTATAAAACATAAAAAACACCAGAAATAGTCAAAAGTTGTAAAATAAAATAAAAAGTATTTTTTGTGTAAAAAAAAATTGTTTCTGTGTATTTGTATAAAAATACATCAAATTATCTTCACAATTAATTAATAATAAATAATTAAAGGAAATTTAAAAACTTTTTTTTTTTTGTTAACGTACCTCAAACGAGTGGCTGAGACCTTTTTTTCTTCTTCTTTTTTTCAACAAAATATCCTTACTAAAAAGATGCTCTACCAAATGGTTGAGAAGACCATTAAAGGGTTAAATTACTTAATCCCTATCGCTCACCATACAATCAACTTCAGCTACACCTCAAACCAGATTAATTCACAGACAGAATGCCATGTCATGATAAACTCATGATTATTAATTTTTTTAAAGTAATCTCCAGCAGACATGAAGGTGCTAATAGAGCTGGTAACCAGGGGTTACACTGGACAGGAAAGAGGAGCTTTGGTTCATGTGAACGGCAAGTGGAGCCGAGCTTCGGTACTGTTAAATCCTAGCATGGCAGATTGGTGATAATTATGATAATGAGAAACTTTTTTTACAGATCAAAATGTATTTTTCTCTAAAAATACAAATTCAACATTATCATTGAGTGATCAATGTCTCTGATTAATCACTTATGAATCAAAAGAGAATAGTTTTAGGACCAAATCTCACCAAAACGATCACTAGTTTAATAACTTGCTTGGAATCTTCTGCAGGCTCCAGGCTGATGGACAATCGAATCGCTTCCACAAACATTTCATTACTACGTCACTGACCCAGACAGGCATTGATCTTCAACAGGATGTGTTTTAGGCCACATTGGTGACCAGGCGTCTCGTGCTGTGAAGGATTTTGCCTCGTGGTCCTACAAACAGGAGCCCCAATAGCGACAAGGCATGAAGTAATGGCCTGAACAGAGACGCCAGTCAGACATTTCTGTTGAGTGAATGTCTCTGAATTCTAACTTTTATCTGTAGAATCTGAGTTTATCTTTGGGGCTGTTTGTATTATTCTTATTTTCATATACAGGTAAATATCCCAGGAGTAAAAGAAATAGCGATATGGCAGAAATATCATATTGCGATATAATTGTAATAAGACAATATGTATCACAATATTTCATTTTGCTAACAAAACAGTGGACCACTGTTAGGCAATGATATGCACAATAGTATGCATAGCCTATCGTCATATATATATATATATATCAAATATATATACATATATTTTTTTTTTATGAGAAAACAAAAAAAGGGAAAATAAAACGCTTGGTACCAAAAAATTAATTTTAACGTCTAGTTGCTTGTTACAGTGAGTAACGATGGAGTTGTAAAAGCACTGACACCTGACAATACTCAGAAAAGTGTATCATGATGTTAATATTGCGATGTCAAGATGATATATCGCAGTATTAATATCATACCATCAAATTACCCAGCACTAACCAGAACAGGTAGATGGGTAAATAGGGCCGTTAAAGATTTTACATATAAGCAGATTTTTTTATTTTAAATCTGAAATCCAAATAACTACTGAATGATGTCAAACTAAAATATTTGAAATAATGTTGAATTATACATTAAGTTGGCAGTTTATTAGGTGCACCTGCCTTTGAATTTACACTCATCGGCCAGTTTATGAAGTAAACCTACCACATACAGTCAGCTCCAGAATTATTGGCACTTTTTGTAAAGGTGGGTAAGAAAGATGTCTTTGTGGTTAATGAGCTTAAGCTCACACTAAAAATATGGGAATATAACATTCAATTTAAGTAAATGTATTATCAGAAAATAACAAAAACCCGTTTTCCGAAAATATTTTTTAGTTTAACAAAACCACGTGTCACAATTATTGGCACCCCTGCATTTTGTACTTTGCGCAACCTCCCTTTGTTAACCCTTGTGCTGTCTCAAGGGTCAGAAATGAGCCGCCACCATGTTTAACAGCAGAGAAAACCCCCTAAATGATATTTTCCCAACTTGAAATTTGGTGACTTTTCCTAGAGTGACCCTAACATTAGACAAAGTGAAACATTGCCTTATTGCTTATATTTCCATGAAAGCTGTACACCACCAGGGTACGAAGATTGTCTTACATTCATTTTTGACCCTTAGGACGAGGGCAGTGTACAGAATGTTAAGACTACACAAGGGTTAACACAACAGCACTGAGTCTTCTTCTATAATGCTTGATGAGATTGGAGAATACAGAATCTGAGACCACTCCTCAATCCAGACTCTGTCCACATCCTCCAGGGTTCTAGGTTCTCTCTTGTGGACTCTCCTCTTCAGCTCACTCCACAGGTTTTCAATGGGGTTTAGGTCCTATATGGAAAAATAATAAAATGGCCAATAAGTGTAGCGACAAGGTTGGTGTATCTAACAAAATGCCAACTCAGTGTAAATAATAATAATAAGAATAATAAAGAAATTCTAGTGATTAGTGCTTTTCAGAAACAGACCTCTGGGACACGTTGTATTTCCAGAGGTCATGTTCAGTTCCCCACATTGGTTGCTATTGATTGCCTCCTTTTCATAATGCTCTGCTGTGTTGTTGAGTCACAGGTTTTTACGCCACAAGCATTTGAAAAAAAAGGCTTTGTGATGCTTATTGGCTGAGCGAGTTCCTGTGCCGGGTTTCACTTTAGCTAACGTACGCTGAACCATCACTTCCTCCCGCTACTTCTGCATAATGTGCCTTTCTCATGAAGGAGGACAGCTGTAAGTTTTTTTGAGTTTTTTTTTTTAATGATATTTTGCCTTTCCTATTTCTGAGCATGGCTTTTTATTTGGTCTGTAAAAATCTTCACTCAATGCAGGTGAATGTAGCTAGGCCACATTTACCGCTTTTTAAACTTGACCTATACAATAGTATGTGACAGCTAAGCAGAAATGCAATTAGAGGAATGTACTACATATTTCACATAGTTTTTCTAGAATCTTAAGATAGTTAATGCACCTTATAAAGACTGCTATGTTTCATCCTACATTGCTGATTGACATGGAACGGTGATCCATATCAACAATGATGTGTGTATTAGTGTTTCACCCCTGATGTGGTGGGGTGTTGGAGGATCTGATGTTGTGATGTCGCAGCTCACGCTACACTGTATGTGACACACGGTTTTGACATAGATATAAAATACACAGTAGCATTTTAATCCTCAGTACTTTTTTGACCTACTATGTAGTATGGTAGTATGCGGTGTGGGACGCAGCCTCAGACAGAGAGCTGGCGTTCCTGGCTGAGAGACAGGAAGTGGGGGCTGGGTGCAGTGTGCACACTCCTGATAACGCATAAAAAACAGTGATTCTCGATGCTGATTCTTGTTGGCTTTAAGTCCCACTAGTGCCATGTTTTGACAACGATTTTGGGATTTTACACTATACAGGCGCTCGAACCAGAGGCTAAAACGGAAGGGGGGGGTGGGACACCAATAGCACGTGGGTTCCTCTGAGAGGAAGTGTTTTGTTTGTTAGTAGTGGCACCGTTTAATACTAGAAGGGCAGCGAGCCAAAAAACTCAGCTTTTGTTCTACCAAAACAGGATCTTTCATCAGAGGGTTGATAAAAAAAATATATATATGTGGCCAGCCAATTTCATCTCACTTAGCACTGACGGTTTGTGCTAAGCCAATGTGCCGTAATGTGCTCATAATGTGTCCTTTAGATTAGTGCCTGTCAAAGGGTTTCGTGTTATATTTATGAATCACTAACAGCAGTAGGATTGTTCACAGCAGAGTGTGTTCTTTGTTTAGTGGTGTGAGTGGGCCGCAGCCGTTGCTTGGAGCTGTTGTGTGTGTCGTGAAGACAGCCGGCGCTGTCATGCACTGCCAGAATTTCCGAAAATTAGAGCATACCCGAATGATTGCAAATAATCAGATGTTCATTTAGTTTAAGATTTTGATGTTGTTTCATCCGTATACATATACAGTGGGACAAAATATTGTGCTGCCTACATGCAAGAAAACACAGGAGCAATGTGCAACAAATGTAAGACCAGTGCAGCACAGTACAATGCATAACCAGGGCAGTGTGGGTAACACAGTAGATGCTAACTACACAGAGCAGGAGCAGCATCAGGATAAAGTAGATGGTTTAATTGAACATGCAAAGCTAAACGGACTGTGCAAATTAAGATAAGACTGTAAACCATGGTAGCGTATGAGAGTGTAGCAGCACAATGAGTATATATGTACTGGTGTACTAGAATAATGGTGGTGTTGGAGGGCTGCAGGTCTCGTACGTGTAGTTCAGGTGGGTGGTTGGGGGCATTGGTGTAGTCCGATGATGTTGCTAGGCCTTCATTGATCTGTTCAGATGGTTGTGGGGGGCTGTAGGCCTCAAATGTCCAGTTCAAGTCTGTGTTGGCATGGGGGTTCATTAGGCCATGTTCAGGTAGGTGGTGTGGGACCTGTAGGCCTCAAATAACCAGTTAAGGTTTAGGCCTTGTAATGTTCAAGTCAGGTGGGTGATGTGGGAGGCTTTAGGCCTTGTAGATTCAGTTCAGGACCTAATCCGTACTGTCAGTGAATATTCACATACCCGAAGCACTCTGCTGGTTTTCAGCCATATTGTGTAAGTGCTGCTTTACAGGAGCCCCTACTGATCTTGTGCTAGGCTTTAAAGTACCATCAGAACATGTAGTTGGCAAGTGACTGTAAGGGAACTGTGTGCGTAATAAATAATAACTCATATTAATAATGTAAAACATTACGCAACCTCTCTTTGTCATAGCTTTTGTATAGTATTTCACTGGAAGACCAAAGGTGCAAGATTAGAACTATTATATATTTATAAAGAGCCCTAAAAGTCATCAGAGAGCTTCGACTATGTGAATGTTCACTGACTGCACAGGCTGGGTCTTTCCACCCGAACTAAACAGACGAGGCCTAAAGCATTTACATGAATGACATATAATTACATTTACATATAATTTGGCAGATGGTTTTATTCAAAGCGACTTACAACTGAGTATACAGTTCAAGCAGGTGAGGGCTAACTCTGAACGCGCAATCTTCCAATCACAAGCTTAGATTCTTAACCTCTGAGCTACTACTGCCCACGTCCAGGCCCTTCATCACACACGTGAACTCAACATATAGTATTAGGCCTGAACCCCCATAACGCCCACTTGAACTTGGGCTGCAAATAACGGCTTCAGGCTGTACGTTTCATTTAGTCAGACGTTAGTAACAAGATAACAGTGTTAATATGAATGAATAGATGAAGGGATGCATGGGTTTCGACATGGCTGGGTTCAGGTTTTCTGTGGAATTGGGTGAAGTGACTCTGATTGGTTAAAGAGGGAAGGGGTAGACCTTGCCTGCTCTTGCTTTTATGCTTTTATGTTTCGAATAAATAATAAACTATATTTAGTCATTCTATTCATAGTATTTAATCTGGTATAATGTTGGAAATAAAAGTAATTTCTTAAAAAGTCAGAAATGCCAGGCAAAAGCCGTACAGTTATTGGTTCTTTCAGAATCTTGAGTCACGTATCATGCTGGCTTTAACTTGATATTGCCTTGATATTGCCTCGCAAGCAAGAATCATGTGGGCTAATATTTATTGCTTTTTATGAACAGTGCTTCATGCGGTCGCTCTTTCTGAATTTGTATAAACCTCTACACGTATATCTTCAGCTTTGGCGGCCACCCTGTTATTGCTTTTGTACCCCCATCCCCATTTTAAAAAAGTCCTAGAAGCGCCTCTGATGCATGGGCGCTCCACTCTTTTTGCATGCTCACTTGCACTTGAATGTGCGCCTGACTGAACGGTGTTGGATTAATTGGGCGCTCATGGACAATTGAACTAGCTCAATGCTGTAATTATGCGTGCATGCGCTTTCTTCCTCGGCTGAAAGAGTGCTGCTGTTCTTCTCTGTTGATGCTGAATCTGATTGAGATTTTGTTCAGTTCTGGATGCTAGGGCTTCTGTAATGTGCTATCGACACTGTGTTTTCACAATAATGTCACTTCCCGGATTTAGCTTTAGCGGATTTTGAAAGAGGAACTGTACGAGCAACACAAAACATGATGAAACTGTGTACCACTTGCACAGAGGATTAAAATATAATGTCGGTTTTGCAATATACCGGAAATGGATTACATTCAGTCGTGTGTTTCCTGTCTATTTGGGACTGGGATAAATCCTTATTGCTTGAGAATACAGAATAACCAGCATGTGGAGTGAAGTGGTGAAAAGTAACACAGTCACTCTCTTTACTGCAGTATTTTATGAGATCACATGTGTTTTGAGGTAACTTATGTAAACGTATGTTTCAGGTATTACCAAGTTACATTTTTTCAGAAGCATTTAGTGAAATGGGCAAATTGTAACTACTTGCTTCATCTCATGTAGAAGTTACTACAGATGTATGAAGGCTAAACCGAATGTACTGCGGTATCTGAAGACCTCTGATACACTTCAGTGTTGGACATTATCCATATTGGACAGGGATATTGCAAAAAATAAATAAAAAATAGAGTCTTTCACTGACTGTGCAATCTGAAATGTCCTCATGGGCTCTTTGTCCTTTCGTTTAAGTTTAGAAAAGCTTTTTATTGCTTCATAGATGCGCTGATCACATCTCGTTAGCTCCAGTCAGCAAACCTCGGACACCAAACAAGTCTTGGCTGAAACACAGAATTTAGGATAAAGGGATAATTGTGTAAATGTAATTTCTTTGGCTGGACTATTCCTTTAAAAACACGTGATGTGCCCATAGAAATAAAAATATGCAATATGATAATGTTCATGCCTTGAAATGTAGCTGTCTGTAGTATAGGATCCCTGTGTGTCACTGCATTTGTTCTACAGATCGTCATGAAAACATTTCCGCGTCAGTTATTCAAAAACTTGAAAACTTGGCTCATAACTTAAAACTGTGGGCTTCTAACAGGTCTTTTACTGTATATATGTATATATCAGGTTTATTAAATACATTTCAAAATACATACTATACTTTCACAGGCATAATTTGAACCCGAGTGCACGTTTGAAGGGTTACTTTTACTTTCGAAACCTTTTCCTACATTTACGACTTGGCTATCTTTAGCTATATTGGCAGCATGAACACTATATTCTGATGTTCACTCTGTTCTGTATCCTACTCGAGTTGAACTGTTGAGGATGCCGCTTGGAAAACTTCACATGCCCCCATCAGCCATTCGGTCTGTCACTGAACAGGTGCCAAATAGATTCCAGCCCCCTTAAATAGTTTGGCTGAAATTCCTTTAAAAAGAATGTGCCAACAGAACGGGGTTGAGGAGACCATGCGCTTTTTGTTGCCCTGGTTCAAGCAAGAGTGCGCAGATGTTCTTTTGTTAGCACTAGCATAGTTAGCTGTGACCCGTGTCTATGTTCTTGAAGGCCAATATGTAGGACGTACCCCTACAGAACACAAGATGTCTTTATCCATCTTGTTCCGTCTAACACCAATGGTACCTACTGTTCAGGAAACCCATCTGTGTAATTAGTGCATTTCATTAAGAGATTTCTATCTAGCAATGAAAAAGGTGGACTAGTCCCATGCTTCCTAAAGTCCGGGGGGTCCGTAATGTGTAGCCAGGGGGTCCGCAGTTAAGGACACGATGACGCTGAAGATTATTTTCAACTATTGTTATAGTTGTTATATGGTTATGATTTAGTTATTACAATTATAAGCCTAATTGGCTGAATGTTTTTTTATTAAAAATTTTTTATCAGGATTTGTTTATTTCCTAATCTAAAGCTCACTTAAGATTTAAAACAAGTAACTTAAAAACAAGTATAAATAATGTACACTTGGAATCTAACCGCAATTTGAATAAAACTAGGAAAAGTGCTGTTAATATGATATCAAATGTTTTGAATCTACACTTTAACACAGTGTGTAACTGGCTTGAGGTTCTGTGGGTGAAAAGTTTAGGAATAAATGGCTCCTAAACATAAACATGATGGCACGTATTTGCCTAATGTGCCGAATATTTGAATAATTGGACTATACTATTTATACTAATTAATAACTAATTAAATTAATCATGAGGGGCGCCTTAAACTTTGTTTTTACACTAAAAGGCGTCCCCGAGTGCAAAAACTTTGAGAACCTCTGGACTAGTCTGATGACCAAATTGTATGTATCATTTTGCAAAAAAGTCTAAAAAAAAAAAAAGATTAGATTAGATTAGATTTTTTTTTTTTGAGACAACCTTTTTTGCAAAATCGGCCAAAACTGTGCACCATTAAACCGGACTGTCGGCAGAAAGGCTTAGTTTTAGGTTTTCCTAATTGCCAGCCTTCAGCCCATGTCCTCTGCTCTGAGCTGTTTAAACATGAATATAAATCTCCTTTATTGTCACATATACAAGTACAGTACAGTGAAATTGATTCTTCGCATATCCCAGCATGTTGGTAAGCTGGG
>JAOUQW010000032.1:8310845-8334087 GCA_028565825.1 Olivaichthys viedmensis
ACACAGTGTTCCCCCTTTTATGTTTGGTGTCTGAAGTTTGCTTCTTTAGTTAATGTGGCTAACCAGTAAAGAAGCTCGTATCTACCAGTTTAGCATCATGCAAACTGCATGCACTTCCTCAAACCCTGTCGAGGTGTTCAGTGTGTTTAACACTGTTATCTATAAAAACGGACAAAAGGAAAGTCGTACAGCTAAAAGCAGTTGTGACTCCATCTTGAAGCCGAATCACTTTCTTCCTCAGCACATAGTCTGGTGTCGCTCAGCGCCAGCGTCAGACTCGGGTAGGAGGCGTGGCCTAAAGTTTGACGGTCATCAGAAGGGATTTGCATGATGATGATGATGATGTTCCAATTTTTTAAATACAAACTGTTGTTTTATGAAACTGTTTGTGTACAAATGGTGTCGTCTTTTGAGGAAAGTGCATGATGATTTAGCACAATGCTAAACTGGTAGCTATAAGCTTCCTTTAGTTATTAGCTACATTAGCTTTGTAGCTCCGGGGCAGTACTAAAGGTGACGTTTTTAAGTAGTTCCTTTAAAAACCATGTACACTGGCTGGTGAAGCTTCCAGCAGCAAAATGGGGGGGGGGATGATATGATTGAATTTATGATTTATCCTTTAATGAATCCAACTTTATCTGAACTGTTCCTCAGTTGTTTGTAGTTCTTGTTACATTTTTGGTATCAAGCTGCTAACATCTGTCTCCATCTCCTCCTCCTTTTTTTTCCCCCTCTTTTTCCGTCCCTCCAGACCACTCCAGCTCGAGCGGCACGCTCTCCTTCCAGCCCCTGCGCACGCAGGGCTCCATCCCCACCGCCCACGTCATGCCCTCTCCGTCCAACTCCAAGCTCAGCGCCCACTCGGTGCCCAGCAGCCCGTGGAACAGCAGCCAGCTGTCCTCTCCCGTCTCCAGCCCGCTGGACATGAAGGACCCTCGGCCAGTGCGCCGCTGGTCCTCCCTCACCCGCCTGAGTGGCCAGGAGAAAAGTGGCAGGCCGCCGTGTCACTCGGACGCTCACGGCTCGCTGGACCGCGGCTTGCTCCACGCCCGGACGGACCCGTTGTGCCCGTCTCCGCTCAAGCCCAGCACGCTGGACCTGAGCTACAGTGCCTTACCCGAGAGCAGAGCTTCCCTCATGCTGCCCGGGCACAGAGGACACCAGGCCGTCGGAGGGTCACCCATCCAGTCGAGCGTGAGGACGCAGATGTGGCTGAGCGAGCAGATGGAGTTCAGACCCGACGGCATGAGCGCGTGGCCTCCCGAGCAGCAGCGCGACAGAATGAGGCAGGAGGCCGAGCTCGCGCAGGTAAGCCGGGCCAGACTGAACGAGGATGAGGATGGGGGGGGGAAGGTGCGTCCTGTCCCAGTTCAGGGCACGCAGGGATTTTTACTGGTGTGTTTTTCACCCATGCTCTAGCACCGTGTGGTTCAGTGGTAATTAACAGTCAGGTGTTAGACCAGGAACCACACAGATCTGCAGTGCATGAAGGCCCATGTTCTAAAAAAATTAAAAAATAAATACAAATGATTTGCTCTAATATCAGTAAAAGTAATGTTGCTGCCCCCTAGTGGACAGACTCTGGCACAGCAGCATCTTTTTTTTCTTTTTTTTTTACCTAACAAACTATAGTATATACTGATACCTCTACACCAGTTTTTAGGGTCTGAAATTAACTTTATTTCTTCACTTGCCAGTGTAGCAACGAGAATTTTTACCTGCCAAGTATCTTCATGTTTCATGTGAAATTATGCATGAAAGCACTATGGAAAAACCTTGACGAGGACTTGGCGATTTGATTCGGTGCATGGAGGGTGTTCATTTCATATCCTGCATAATATTTATAAAGCAATAACTATAGCACAATCTGAGCGAACGCATCTGATTCATTTCGTTATCAGACGGGTTGTCAGTTGATTCCTAGATGTGACGCACTTCACGATCCTGGCTTCATTAAGTAACCGCAAGATCCTCCACAAGGGGGCGCTGTTAACACTCAAGCAGCCTCAGTGTGAAGCAATGTGGAGATGACCATCTAGACCATTAGATGAAGCACCAGGGGCGCCTTCAGACATTTACAGTGTAAGGACGTGAGTCGATTATGGCAGTGATTCAGTCACCTGATTCATGAACCTGTTTTCCGGACTATAAGACAAATAAACGATACAGTGCTAAACTACGGCAACGCTAATGGGACAAAACTCAAACTAGACTTGACGTGTGTATCCGAAGTTTATAGTGGTTTCTACTCTAAGCAGCTGGGTTGGGTGGCCGTTGTACATCAGAACAACCTATCGTATGAAGAATTCAGAAGTTTAGTGTGACGCCAAACTACTTTTTCATTTGAAAATAAAAACAAGAGATCACTCAGTTGGTGTAATCATCAGTGGAGGTCGTTTATTTATTTTTTTACAAGAACCTAATATTGTTTATGCACTGCATTTATTTCAGGAACGATCAGTAATTTAACTATTGCATCACATGAAACTGTGTTATATTTCATCTGTCCTCTTAATACAACATTGTGACTGTGCAAATCAGATTTTAGGCTACATTTGATAAAGAACGTCTATACAAACCAAACACAGAGTAAAGAGAAGTTGTGGAGGCTTGTTCAAATCAGTGCTCCAGCTTCTCAGCTCATCATCCGTGCATTTGTGTGGTGCTGGTCACGCTTCACCCAAGCACTTTCCTCTACTCTTGTTTTAATGACCGTGTACATACTAGAGCTTAAATCTCTCTCTGAATAAATAAAATAATAATAATAATCAAAAATGGGACCAATGCTAGAGACCGGTCATGGGTATTTTATTAGATCTCTTAGATCAGAGGTCATCAATTTCAATCCGAGACGGCCGAGTCCAGAACCACGTGGGGGGATTATTATTTTTTTTTTTCAACTCTAACACACTTTTAAAAATTAAAAAATAATTATAATTTTTTATAATGTCAGACAATATATATCACAAAAATAATGGTATTGCCACATAAAAAAAAAACAAAAAAACGTAGTTTTAAGGATATTTTTGTCTACGAAAATGTAATTATATGAAACGTTAGGTATATAAAAATATACGGGATTGTGCAAAAGTCTTAGGCACATGTAAAGCGAAAAATGTGTTTAAAAAAAAAGATGAAATTTGAAGGTTCATGAATGTAAAAAATTATTAAAAATACTATGAAGAGTGAAAAAAAGAAGAAGTTTGACTTTAAAACTGCATTAATTCCCTTAATAATTAATGCACACATACAAAAAAATTCCTTGATTACTTAATGTGTTACTTTCTTTATTGACTTAATTTATTTAATTTTTTTTGGAAAATGAATGTTTGGAAATATAAAAATATCTAAAGAATTTGCGGTGCCTCAGACTTTTGCGCAGGACGTTTTATTGGCGTCCATTCAGCTGTTTGTCACCGCGAGTAATTTTATAACAATATCAATATCATGCCATCAGCTCACTCGAGTGCGTTTGAGAAGAAAAATCACCAAGTGTGCTGTCTAAAACCCACACGCCCTATTCACTATGTAGTGCACTAGTTAGGACGTTTTTGCCTTTTTTTTTTTTAATCGTGTCTGAGAGCATGGTGTAGAATTTCCAGGTGCACTCCTGAAATCCCACAATGCACTGCAATAGGTTGGAGTCCGAACAGTGTAGCCTGGCGGTGTGCATGCAGAGACCGTTTGTAGGGAATAGGGAGTAGGACTGAAGATTGAAGACCCCTGTCTTGGATCCCGCTACGCACTGCAGTACCCACCGTTCGCCACTAGATGGTGTCAGCCAATAGGAAGCCGTGTTTATTACCTCCCCCTGTCTTATCTAGAGGTGCATTACTTGGGTTTGCCTGTGTGATTTACAAGCCTCGTCTTCTTTTCTTTTTCTTTCTTTTCAATAAAAGACCTCCCACATTGCTTTAACGAGCACTTGGTCTTAAAGCTAGACATCAAATTCTGATTTATGGAACAGATACTCAAACATGGAAGTAGAGCGAGAGAGGGAGGGAGAGAAAGAAAGAAAGAGAGATAGATAGATAGATAGAGAGAGAGGTCCCTATGACTCTCCCTCTGTAGTAAATGTGCCCAGGCCATATTAAGCCATATTAAGATCAGGTCACATCAGCTTGACGAGAATGAGCATGAGCAGCAGCACGATGACGATAAGCAGGAAGTTGAGCAGCAGGTTGAGGCCCCGGTTGTTGGCTAGATCCATGGTGAAGACGACGGGCCGTGCCGGAGCTGTAAGAATCCCAGCGAACGCCCCTGCAGGAGTGTGTGGCTCAGGGACAGACGTGCTCAGCGTGCGGGGGCGAGGGCGAGGGCGAGGTTACACCACACGGTCCATCCTTCACACGTGGAAAGAGCTAAACACGATAAACAGGGACAAATAAGAGCACAGCGTCGCCGTTCTTAATAACGAACCGTTCATGTGCGTGCACTCCTTAAAGGAATAGTTCGACAAATACAAAATGTACACAATTTATTCTTATTTTTTTCTCCCTTACCACAAATGCAGTCGATCAACCATGTTTTCGTGGCTGTAGCGATGATGCTAATGCAGCTAACGAGTAATGGGCGTCTATCTCGCCCAAAATCAAACGGCGTTAAGTTCATCTTCTTTTATATTTCGATATTTGAGTTTGTGAAATAGCAAGGGAGAGTTCGTATTTACGCATTTAAGCTCAAAGTGGAGCTATTTTTTTTATCATGCGCATCACTTCCTGTGGGCCAGGTGGCTGGGCTACACCAAATTTGCAACGAGGAAAGAAAAAAAACAGTGATTCCGGTTGTCCAATATGGCCGCCCCCATAACGTTCCAGCGTTCAGCTACACGGTGAAGTTTAGTTCATGTTTGTAGACGACAGGAAGTCCCACCGTGTCCTAAACCACGTCGGCGCGTCTGTGTGACGTCACCGAACGACTGGATGCGGTTTTGTTGAAGAAAATTGTTCATCAGTAACCTTTTTTTTCTTTTTTCTTTTCTCCCATGGCCAAAACAAAATGCTAGCTAAATTTTAAAAATATTCAGCCTTGCACGAAAAAATCGAATGATTTTCCTCAATGAATAAAAACGAGATGAAAAATGTCAGAAACGGTCGACTGGACAAAGATGGCGGAAAGTGTTGCGTTTCAATCTTTTTGGATTTGTCTTTGCATTAGAACTGTAGCTGTAAATTTCAGGAACCGTCTTCACGAACCATCTGTGTTCAAAAGTCTCTAATGCCTTCATGAGAGACAGTATTGAGTGGGGAAAAAATTGACGAAAATAAAATTTAGTTTTGATCAACTAAAATATGATTTAAAGCTATAATAGTTCAAGTCTTTTGAAAAAAATGCAAGTCGACAGATTAACACTGATTTGAGACATACAGACGGGGAACACTACAGGAAACCCCTGAATAAACGAGTGCATCCACAGGTCACGAGGGCTCACTGAACGCTTTAATGAGGATGATGAATGATAAATCATATGCTCTGGCCTTCAGTCACCAGATTCTCAACCCAATTGACCACCTATGGGAGATTTTGGAGCGGTGTGTTGGACAGCAGCTTCACCACCATCAAAACACCAGCTGAGGGAATATCTTTAGGAAGAACTAACGGTTCTCCATCGGTTCCTCCAGTACAGTTCCAGAGACTTGTAGAATCTACACCAAGGTTCATTGAAGCTGTTCTGGAGACTCGTCATGGCCCAAAACACCTCACTAACACGCTTTATTGTTTTTTCCTTTCATTCGTCACCCGTCTGTATATTTACGGAGATGAATTTCATGACTTCAGTCTCATACCTCTGGAGCAAAAACTAAAGAAGGAAACGTCAGACACCGAACATGTCTTGGCTGATCGATTACATCTGAGGTCAAGGAGAAATTGTGTACATTCTTCTTTTGTTTTTTTCTTAAATTATTAATTTTTTTTTTAAGAGCTTTAAATGTGCTGGGAATCAGTCAGGTGTTCAAATGTGCAGTTTGCTAGAGTATTTGAAGCGTGCAGTTTTATACCCTGAAGTGGATTAAACTTGTTGGAAAAAAAATCGCAAAACACACACACACTCGCACACAACTTCATATCTTTGTGTTTATTGTAGTATTATTATTTTCAGTGGGTCACATTTCGGCTAGCACAGTGCTCAGGCTTCGAGTCCATTCCCCAATTCTTTCTTTCACGCTTTCTGAGCCTCATGTGAGAGGACGGGGATGTAGAACCCGGTTATGCGTGTCCTCGGCCTTCCACAATTCCCTGCGACTACCCTGCTTCTCCGAGTTAAGAAGCGTGCTGATTGTAACTGTGTCGTTATTTGGTGAACAGTGTGTTATGTACAAGAACCAGTGGGACGAAATTCATGCAGCATGCGATCAACTTCCATAAACTCCTTAAACCCCCTCCCACGATCCCACCCCAGCCCCTAACTGCCAGAGTCCACAGCCCTCATTGGCCACAGGCCCCCAACCCGACCCGTCCCGGGCCCCTCCTCCGGCTCACATTAGCAAGACGATGATGTAGATGAGCAGCAGGCAGATGAGGATGAGGCAGAAGTTGACGAAGAGGTTCTGCATGTTCTGCTTGGCCTGCTGGGGCACCTCCATGGTGGACGCCCTCCTGATGGCCGCGCGCGTCATGTGCTGCACCTTCTCCATAGTACGCTAGCGCACACGTGTGGTGCTGGAGGTGAAGTGCAGGGAGAGATGGAAAGAAAGAGGGATAGAGAGAGATAAAGGGGTGTGCAGGAGTGCAGAAGGATGAGGGTGGAGATGGAGGGTTCAGTGGAGGTGCTCGTAGTGCTCGTGAGAACAGAGGTGTGGTCCAGGGGCCGGTGGAGTCCACAGAGCTGATGGAGGGAGCAGCAGAGAAGCCGAATGAGTTCGCATGCACACAATATGGGATCAGGCATGCCACATTTACACCTTACACTGAGTCGGTCACACCTCATCAAGTTTCTGCTCTGCTCTGTAGATTAAAGCAGTGATGCACCAAAATGAAAAATAACACAAAAACCAAGTTCTTGATAAAAAAAATAAATTATTATCATTATTAATAATTAGCTTTTTGTTCTTTTTCATGAGTTGTAATAATTTATCAAGTTTTTTTATGCTTTTGAAAATTGTAAATCAATAATTAAAAGCATTTTTATTAATTAATTCTTAATTGAAAAACTATAACTATAAGGTATTGAACAAAAATAATATATTATTGACAAGTTCGTCCTTTCAATAGGACGTTACTCCACAAAAACCGAGCTGACAATAAATGAAATAACATGCAATATAAAACTATTATACGTGGTCTGCATATTGTGCTTTCCCAGTTGGTTTATGAAACCTGTCGTGGAAATGTCCTGGGGCGAAACGCTAACTTTTTCAGTCAAAGTTCTCTAATTTAATAAAATAAAATAAAATAAAAATAAATAACTAAAAAATTCGGAAGCTGAAATGTTGGTTTAAAATCAAATTGAAATTAAAATCCCTATTTTAATGTCACGCAAAGCTTGTTTTGAAGACCTTTTTTTTTTTATAGAGTAATACAAGTCTTGACTAAAAGGCACAGAAGCACCTACACTTTTATCCTCATTAAGAAATCCATATTTATGTATATGCAAATGAATAAAACTGGACTTGCATGGTCCTCATTTGCATATTGGAACATGATTGGCTCTTCTATATTATGACTCGATAACACCTAATTACCTTCCCGTGTTTCTTAAGAGAATTCAGCTGCAGTGACAATTTTCCCACTTTGACCAGCCCGCACCAGTCTCAAATGAATTCCTCCGAAAGGATTGAATCATAAATATCATGTTAAATAAAGTTTAGGGTGGCTTTAAGGGCACTTAAAACTGCAGTCGGTGTCCCCTGTAAGTTCATGTGATGGGTTATTCCATGCTATAATGTCGTGTATTTTATTTTGTTCGGCTTTAAAGGGACATTCCAGGGTGAGGATGGATACGTGATAAACTCCACATGAACTCCGTCGCCTTGCTGAAGTTGTATTTCTTTTTAGACGTGCTCAGTGAGTGATCTTATCCAGGTGAGGCGCCCCCCCCCATTTAAAAAAAAAGAAAGAAATGTGCAAAACAGAAAATAGCAAAAGGGTATTTTTAGTTCCAGGAACTGTTAATAAAGCAGTTTGACAGAGTCGTGACACGAGCTGCGTTTTTGTACACAAGAACGCGGCAGATCCCCAGAAGTTTAGTGTTAATCCATCAGTACGTGAACCCTTTCACATGCGACTGAGGGCTTGATCCAGCTCCTCTTCAGAATTAGAAAAGAAATAATCTCAGGCTTTGTGTTTTCACTCTGCTAGAAAGACGAAAGTGTAAATCTGCAGTTATCACGCGGCTCCCGGCCAGTTTGGATGCAGCTGTCATTTGTTTTGCTAAGAGATAAGACACTCAATTATGAAGGCCTCAGTGTTTGCGTAGGGAGGAGCTTATCTTCTTGTCTCACACTGCTGTGGTTCAGCTGGCTCCTGTATGGAGCGAGGCCTCTCTGGGGAACGTTCCCAAGGTCTCTGCGAGTGCCCTGCATCCTCAAAAGGCCCTGGCTGGCACCATCGGCCGTACACGCTAAAGGTTATTCTTAGGAACGACCTTCGCCTATCACCACAGAGGCTCGTTTCTAAATGAAAATGTGGCCTGCGCTCGCTCCAGACTCCATCCAGAACTCATCACCTCCCAGTTACCGGCACTGCCAGAGCCTGTTATCGCTGCACATCGTCTCCGGCCAGAGAGGACGTGCAGCGTTCATGCTTGTGTGTCATAGTGAAGTGTTTAATTGATTGAGCAGAGCATGACCTCTCTCTGTCTCGAGTGTTTGGCCCTCTCCACTCGCCGATTTGGAGATTAAGCAGATCTTTTAAGGTATTTTAACGAGATTAGCGTACAAAATAAAGCGGTTTCCTCAGTTCGTCTCTTTTACAGTGGTTTTCATTGCCTGGTCCTGTGCGTTTAAAAAGAAAGTGTCTGTTATTGTGTTGCTCTTATGGCAAAATGCCAGAAAAGCAACAAGAACAGGAGTGTTTAGCTGTGTGTAGACCAGGGCTGTCAAATACTGTTCAAATTTTTTATGACATTTTCATATGTAATGTTTAGTCGTCTCACAGAAGTCTCATCGGAATACACAATAGTTAACTATGATCGTTGTGTCACTCAACATGGGACAAGGACGCTGAATAAATGAACGTCATTTCTGGCATACTTTAGTTTCACAAGTTTATTCAGTTATGTATCAAATCGTCTTTAATTAACTAGGTGTATATGTCCTTAGTGATGTCGCATGTAAGTAGTGTTTACCATTTTAAACGATTTTGAACAGGCCCTTATTGAAGGCGCTCGTTTTCTGTGGCTGAAACTCAAATGCTGGGGGGGGGGTGCATTTAGCGCACTACATTCTTCAGCACCATTATGTCACACCCCGTGTAGTGAGCATATATAGTGAATAGGAAGCCGTTTAGGATTGGAGGCTTAAATAAATAAAAATCCAATGATTCCTATGTAAAGACAAGTTGAAGATGGCGGATGTTTACACGGATGATGTGTTCAGGTCGCCTCAGAAATGTAAAACCGAGCTAAATATCAGAAACAAGAAAACATTAGTGTAGGCAAATAAATAAAAATGAATCTGAAACACGTTTTTGATTTAAAATGATGACGTTGCCTCCTCGTGATTCTCTTTGCTTAAGAAATCGTTTTTATCTTCTGTGGTTTGTGATACAAACACATAGTGTAGCTCTACTGCTAATGTTCACTCTGTCTGTGGCAGTGCAACGTTTATAGGCTCGTTAATATCTAAATGCATTTGGGATACTTTGTAATAACTAACCACTTAAACTCCCAGGAGCCATGAGCAGGTCCAGACTTTTCCTCACTCTATGAATAATAAGCTGGGATTTCGAATGCAGTTTGTTAAAGGAATTTGACAGCCCCAGTATAGAGTGCTGGGTTTGTGTGGCGTCTCGTTGCTATTTGTGTACGTGCTGTGTGTGGGGGGGGTGTTGACGGCTTCATCAGCGTCACCCTGTCAGAGCGGCCTGAGTGAGTGTCACTGCACCGTGATGCAGCACGGCCTCCTCCAGGCGCCTGGGTCCTCACACGCATGGCTTTAGACGTGCTGAGCAACCGAGGTGTGTGCCAACACCGTCGCCCATAAACATTCCAATGCCCAAGCAGCCTGGCTCTCGCATCACAGGCTGGGAAAACGTACCCTTACATGGTTACTCGGAGCACGTGGTTAACACGGCCGCATTTATTTTGAAAGCGTTTCAGAGCATCGCTTGGCGAAAGGCAAGCATCATCGTCAGAATATCTACTGGGAGCCAAAGGGCATGAGGGGAAAAGAGAAAAGAACCGAAGAAGGAAATCCACCGAAAAAAGCTGGCCCCAGATTTCCCAAGCCTGTGTGTGTTTATATGCGCTTTATTTCCCCCCGCTGTTCTGGCACCGTTCCTGCACAAATAAAGTCCTCTCGAGGCAGAGGGAGGGGTGCAGCTGGCCCAGCCTGTGCACTGAACTTTCCATGATGGCATGGCAGAGCAACGTGTGGCTTTTGAGAGCCATCAGAACAGCTCATTGAGTCATTACTATATGCTATTGATTTTTTTACGTTTACTCATTTGGCAGACGCTTTTATCCAAAGCGACTTACAGATGTGCAGATGAAGAGTCTTGCTCAAGAACCCAACAGTGGTAATCTGGCAGAACCAGGAGTCGAACTCACAACCTTCCGATCAGTAGCCCAGAGCATTAACCGCTGCGCCGCTGATGAGCGAATGATTCAGCTCCAGCTAAAACGTTGAGTGAGGCACCACCGAAAGGCAGGGTTTAATCAGGACCGGACTGGAGTTTGGATCCAGCAAATGTGCTGCATTTCTAACACTCGTGCTGGCACTACAACTGAACACAGCTGCACGGTATATCAGTGCATAATCGTTATCATAATATTGGCCTTTGCAAATGAGCCCTCTAACTAATCCCCAAACGTTTGGTGGATCTCTAGATGAGCATTTCTGTGTTTGAATGAATTCCAGCCTTCACGCGTTCCAATGAACTGAAATTATTTTGGTCCAGATAACGCAGGCTGATATTTAACCACGTCACATCAAGACTTCACTAGTGTTTTTCAACACGCAGCTAATTAAACTCTATATATATATATCGATATCGATGTATTCCTGCGACTAAATCTCGAACTCTTTGGTTGTCTTCTACAGTTTGACATGAACCTTTCCTCATCGACAGCTTGTTTGTGAGAGAGAGAGTGCAAGTGTGCTAAGTTCATTCATTCTGATACAACTGATAAGTGAACAGATCTCCTTATGGAATGCAAACGTAGAGAGACATGTAGGTCACCATCGCTCTCAGCCAGGTTTCTGTATGCTTGTGTGTGAGAACCTGTTAAGACTCAGTTACATACACAAACCAGTGTACACACACTACCAGTCGAAAGTTGGGACACTAGATTGAATCTATATTTGTTCATTGTCTTTAAGACATTTCGATAAAGGGCTTATGGTTGAAATTTGTTCAATAAATGTAAATAGTGAAGTTAACGCTCGTGTATACATTTATTTCTGAACCAAAATGTATTTCTTTTTAAATAAGTAGTTTTTACTTAAACTACTTGTTTGGGGAAACAATTTAATTTTATGATTTAGAGCGTGAGGAGAAGCAGAACAACAAGTGACTTGGTCTATTTGGGAAGTTTAAGAAAAGTGAAGCTCCCTCATGAAGCTGGTTGAGAAGATGGTGAGAGTGTGCAGAGCTTAATCAGGAACACTGTTAACTATTTCACATAGAAACTAGTTTTGGATTTGTTGAACACTTTTCTTGGTCACTGCATAATTCCAGATGTGTTATTTCATAGTGTTCATGTCTTCATTATTATTCTAAACTAGTACAAATGAAGAGAAAACCCTTCTATGAGCAGGGGTGCACAAACTTTTGACTGGTAGTGCAGGAATTTTTAGAGTAAAAGCAAAAGCTACTATCAGATTAAAGCAAATAATTTCAGATGAACTAGCTAACAAACAAGACGACAACACATGTCTGTATAATCGACGCTTCACTTTGAAATCTGGAAAAGCATCATGTGAGCTCACTGAGGCCGATTGAGACATCGGTGACGAGTGTGTGTCTTACCTGAGCCTGTGGAAGCAAGGCCGTGGCAGCGAGGGTCCGGCCTGCGAGTGCGGGTTTACGTCCTCGCTCTGCTTCACGCACTTCTCCAGCGGGTGAGAATGGGGCTCTGGGAGTTTTGTTCAGGATGTCTGAGAGTTTATGGGTGAAAGAATGCAGAGGGGTGGAGAAATGGATGGGATGATATGAAAACAGAGATGCGTAGGAGGGGTCTGCGCTTTCTCATCTCTCTCTCTTTTGTTTTCTGAGGCCAGTGTTAACCTATTAAGTTCTCTTTTTTTTTTTTTTTTGTCCACTCAGTGTAGCTTTGAAATTAATTTCTCCATAAATGGATTGGGCCAGTACAATCTCTCCAAACCTCTGTGAACCATCGTAATTTATTCTTCACTCTCGTCAGAAATAATCCGTTTTGAGAAGTGAGAGGCTTGATTAGCTTTTTTAAAATAGTTTTCAGGAACATGGCCGGCATGTTGTGCTCAGTTTTGTTTCTTATGTTCGATTGTTATGAACAGCAAGGAGGGGATCTCTAGGGGCCTTGTGTTTTTTTTTTTTTGATTTTGAGTCAAGGTACCACAATGCAATTATATAAATCGATTCTTTGTGCATGTGTTGATGCATCTGGATTTTTTTAAATTTTATTTCTATAGTCTACATGATCTTTTTTCCTAGTATGACCACTTTTAAAGCATAGTATCTTTTTCATCCATCATAAAAAAGGCTTAATGCATTTCCATAATGTTTTATTAGAAAGGTTTGGTTCGTAAAAAGGTTTATGTAAAAGTCAGATTACGATGTTCAAGAGAGCATTTCTGAATCATTTATTTTTCCCATCCCGAACGAACACACTGTTTATTCTCTAACTGCAGCCAGTATTTTCTCATTGTCTGTTCCCCCGCTGGAGGATTAACGCAGGCATTCGATTGATGTTGTTGCCAGACAATTGTGCACTCCTCATGACCTTCTCCAGCCACCCTTTTTCCTATTCCTGACCTCTGGCCTGCCACAACTTGCCTGAGACCTTCACAGGGTGCTGCTTGGGAACGTTGCCAGTGAGTTTTGCTTCGTTTTTCGGGAGCTCCAGAGATTAAAAACAGCTCAGAGTTTCCTCTTCCTTATAAGGTGCTTGGCAGACTCGAGCAGCGCGAGTTCCAAGAGTGCATTTTTAAACCAGAGAGGAAGGATGGTCAGGACGCCGCTGTTGCACACGCGTGCTGTGTTTTCCCCTTGGATGGGGCAGCACTGTTGTTGGCGCAGGTTAAACCCCCAGTATACGCACTTCTGTACTGAATACCGGTGGTCATTGGCTACAGCGGAGAGCCACTGGCTGTGGACGTGAGCGCCAACGAATGGAAGACGGACGTTCAGAGGCGTGCGCGTCATCTGGGCAGGATGTATTAATCCTTTGAGCCGTGGGTTTTACCGTCCATGTCTGCCACTTGGCCAGCGTGACCTCTAGCAGCTCGTCTGCGCCCTCCCTCATGGTCAAGCTCTTATAGTTCATTATCATGCTTCGCAAGCCGAGTGTCAATTACGCGCTCCGTTATTCCCCCTGACGGAACGCGCAAAGGACCACCGGCGCCGTGTAACTATGCCAGAGTAATGGAGGCCGTGGCTCATTTAAAATGGAGGCGCCGTGGAAGGATGGCTGTTGGAGACGACCTTGTTCAGACCTTTCCCTCGTTTATGGACTTCTTAAAGCAGGCTCGGGCTGGATCGTGCATTCACAAGGCCCCGGCGTTGCCCTTGGGCTAGTTTTGATGGAACGTCTGCTTATTAGCAGCAATACATCTACGTTGCGCCTCCTCGTTCAGATTAGTGCACTGAGCCTCGCTGTGACTCACCTGTCATCATGTGTCTCATGGCAAGGTCATTTCAGGATATTCAAAGCTCTCGTGTGTGTGTGTGTATATTTGGACTATGTATTTGAAATTTGCAGGTCTGTTGCCAGAAGCAGAAACCTTTTGGTCCTTTTAGTATCTCTGTCCTGCAGTTTTGTCACTTCAACTCAGGCGAGATCAGGGGGTTTTCACGTCCAGTCCTCGTGCCCCACGTGCCCAAATGCACCTAATTCAACAGATGAAGGGCTCGATGATTATTAGCTCGTGAGCTGGATCTGGTGCGCCAGAGCAGCGAAAACACGGAACCGTGCCGTGAGGCCCGACGACTGGAGTTGAAACTTGTGTTAGCGGGTAAACAACAAGGACCATGGGACGCAGTACTGGTTTAAAGCCTCTGTCAACATGCTTTGAAACAAAAGCTTTGTCACTTAATTAGCATTGACCAAAGGTAGATCCAAAAAATTTATATTCTTAACTACAACTTCATCACAGTTAAACGCCAAAAAAACTTCTCGTTTCCACCTGATCAGAACTGTTTGGGTGTGTCAGATTGCAGAATGATTGACAACCCATCAACAGTGCTAGTGTGAGAAAAGTGGAACGCTTCCACAAAGTCATATGGGAGGAATTTTGGACATATTTCTGACATTGTCTTAATAAGCTAAGATTGCGGTCGGCGTATGGTTGACCGCTGCTCTGCTGCTTCCAGCTAGTTTAAAAAGCTACACAGATTAGCACAGGATCGTATTGCAATGGTGCAGAACCTGAAGCTTACCACTGACAGCAGCACATCGGATACAGGTTATTTAACCATAGGCCTGCCTTTAACAGCAGCAGCTGTAAATGTTTAGGGCGACTGATGAAGATCGCAATTGTCTCGTTGTATTCCAGCCGCTCGGCTAATTCTCATTCCTTTTGCAGCTTTGAAAAAACACAAGGTTAGAAGATACTCGCCATGACCACACATGAACCACTGTGCTAAAATAGTGTATAGAAAACGTTAGCGAGATGGAGTTTCTATCACGGTTTCTCAGGCAATTGCAGCTGGGGTGAAGTGGGTAGCTGGCGTGAGGATATTGCTAATAATGATTCATACATGGCATTACATCAGACCAGAAGAACACGGCAGAAAGAAATGGTTAAAGATTTCTCTTTTTGTTTTTTCCGTCACGACAGTAAATTCACCACAGAAGCTGTAGCTAATAGTAAGAAGCTGAGTATGAAAATAAGTTGATCGGGGCTTTAAACACAGTCAGGACTCGAGATGGAGTAGGATCTTCCACATCCTGAGCCATTTTTATACCACATTTTAAACTAGTGCTCATGAATAAAACAGGACTAGTCTGACATCAGCACCAGATTGGACATTTCCCATCAGTCTCTAGGAGATGATCCTGGGAGCTTACGTGACCACCCAAAGCTGACGTAGAGCTGCTTCTCACCCACAGTTGGGTGTGTGCCAGGAGACTGTAGACACATGAGGAGTGAGTGGCTCCGGCGCTGATTGAGTTCACAGAATTGGCAGCAGATTAGCTGTGAGGTCTGGCAGTGGAAGTGCTCCATGGTGTGGCTCTGACACACGAGAGCCTGCGCTTATCAGCAGAGAATGGATCAGACCTTCCCTCAGTCCACTCAGAGCAGTCGCACAAAGCTTTATAACCTCCCGTTTAGCCGGGGTGCTGTAAGAACCGTGGTTCTCACAGTGGGGTCCGTGATGTATAAGCCCGGGGATCCGTGGTTAAGGACATTATGACGGTGGAGATTATTTTCACTTCCTTGTTATCGTCGTTATCGTTATGATTTAGTTATTATAATTACAATTGACGGGTCACTTGAATTGAATGGGTTTAAAATTCTGCCAGTCACATGAATGTGTTGTGTTTTTTATTTTGTATATATATATAGGGATTTGTTTATTTCCTAATCTAAAGCTCACTTAAGATTTAACCCTTGTGTAGTCTTAACATTCTGTACACTCCTCTCGTCCTAAGGGTCAAAAATGACCCTAAGACAATCTTCGTACCCTGGTGGTGTACAGCTTTCATGGAAATATAAACAATGTTTCACTTTTTCTAATGTTAGGGTCACTCTAGGAAGAGACACCAAATTACAAGTTGGAAAAATATCATTTAGGGGATTTCCTCTGCTGTTAAACATCGTGGCGGCTCATTTTTGACCCTTAAGACAGCACAAGGGTTAAAACAAGTATAAATAATGTACAACTGGAATCTAACCTCAATTTTAATAAAACTTAAATAAGAAAAAAAAAAGTATAACTGGTTTGAGGGTCTGTGGGTGAAAGGTTTAGGAATAAATCTCTCCTAAATATTCATATAATGTGCCTAATATTTGAATAGTTTGATTATGCTATTCTTACTAATGAATACTGATTATTAAAAATGAATCATAAGGGGGTCCTTGAGCTGTGTTTTTACACTAAAAGGGGTCTCTGAGTGCAAAAAGTTTGAGAGACTCTGGTTTAATCAGCCATGCTTCATGCCGTAAAAAAAAACAAAAAAAAACCCTTCCTTGTCCTGACATCTCCGTATTGTTTCAGTCTGAGCTGATGGGATCTGTCAGCTTAAATACACGTCCAGTTCAAGCTTCGGTGTTGGCACATTTGAACTTGGCTAAGAAGTCTCATAGTCTTATCCCTGGCCCAAACCTGAAAGGGCTTATCAGAGGAAGCATGCTTAACATGTGCATCGAGCTGTGAGGTTTAGTGGACAACCTGCTATTTCACAGTATTAAAGACCCTCTTCCGTGAAGAATGCCGGCAACCATTTTTAGCTCGAACACGCACACACGGGTTGGATCAGACGAGTAATTAGAAGCCTGGTTTTGCTGCGTGATGCGTGTATGCATGTTTAGGCAGTGTTCAACAGGAATCATGACCCACCCCACTGGAAGGCTTGGCATTTAGCATTTTTACTGCTGCTTGGCGTAATGAATGGGCTCCAGCTCTCCGGCAGCTGCTGCTGGTCCTGACTGTTGGCAGCGCAGAGGGAAAGAGAAACGGACTTCCAAATTCATGAAGTGGTTAGGCAGTAGGCTAATGTCACGGTGGGGTTGTGAGCAAAGGTTTTTAAGTCCACATGCAGTACTGTATGAAAGAAATTCTGCAAAGTGAAAATGCTTTTAAAAAGTTCCTGAATATAAAAAAAAAGTACTATAAAAGCAGTAAACAGTAAAAAAGGTTTCGCAGCCTTTGTGTTTAAAACTGCATCAAATCTCTTCGACACACTGTCGTGCAGTTTTATAAGGAAATCGGCTGGTAGGTTGTTCCAAGAATCTTGGAGAACATGTCACGGTTCTTCTGCAGAACTTTGGCTCTCACTTGCTTCTGTATCTGCAGGTAAAATCCCAGAACAGCCTTCATTCTGTTTTTATCTAAAAAGTGCTCTAGTGCTGAATATCTCACTTTCTTTAATGACACAATTCTTTATTTTCCTAAATAAATGTTTGGAAATTTAAAGCTGGCTAATGACACACAAATGCAGAAGAAATCAAATAAACATCAAAAACAAAATGTATATGAAAATAATTATAATTTTTTAAAGCTCTTTCTCTGGGAGAACATGTAAAAGATATATTAATGTTAATTTAAAAGAAATGTCTAGACAAGAAAAAAAAAAGATTCTTGGAGCATTGGTAAAAACCTAAAATAAATTTTTTTTTTTAAATTGCAAACAAGTGTTTTTTTTTATTTTATTCTTTTATTTTTTAAATGGTTTTATTTAAAGCTTGATTTAATTCTTAATTCGTATTTGCAACATCCATTTTTAGATTTTAATGGTCATTATTTCGCTTCCTGATCTTGTAATTTTGTTTAACTTTAGCTTATACATCATGTCTCCTGCACTTTTGAAATTGAAACACATCTGGTGATACTTCATCAGTTCTTGTCTATATAATAATTATCCAGTGTTTAGACAGGCTGTGTCTTTTTAAACTTGGATTGAGAAAGATAAGATAAAACTCTGACCTGCTGCTTTCTATAAAATAAACAGTACATTCGAGTGCATTCCCAAGTACATTTTGGTCTAAGCCTTTTTTCCCCTTTATGATGACAGTCTTGATGATTGGAGGTCATTATGTGGTGTTTGTGTGTTTGTTGTTAATAGATGCTGGGTGGAGCTTCTCTCCCCGTCAACACGCTGGTGAAGATTAAGGAGGGGCTGCTGAGACAGAGGGAGCTGGAGATTGACAGGTGAGGATGGATGATGTGGGTTTGAGCCTGCAGGTAAAGAAAGCTAAATGAACTGATGGAATCCATCTGGACGACTTTAGCACACATCAACACTGCGTGTTAGCCTGAATGCGAATGACAGAAGAGCACTTGGCAGGAAGTGTTGCCTGATTTACAGCATTCAAATCTCACGAATGTCATGAATCGATCCGTCGGGTTTCCTCGCTGTCTTTCTCACCGTGTGTGTGTGTGTGTGTGTGTGTGTGTGAGACAGCGTGTCGACGTGCTAGTGAGCGTGGTGATTGCTGAGTGACCTTGCTCGCCGGCGCACGCACACAGACCAGGACTGTTAAAGGACACGCACACACACACACACTCAGACCAGGACTGTTAAAGGACACACACCACCACGTATACACGCACGCACACACACACACACAGACCAGGACTGTTAAAGGACACACACCACCACGTACGCGCACACACATACACACACACTCAGACCGGGACTGTTAAAGGACACACACACACACACACACACACTCAGACCAGGACTGTTAAAGGACACACACCACCACGTATACACGCACGCACGCACACACACACACACACACACACACACTCAGACCAGGACTATTAAAGGACACACACCACCACGTATACACGCACGCACACACACACACACACACACCAGGACTGTTAAAGGACACACACCACCACGTACGCGCACACACATACACACACACACACTCAGACCAAGATTGTTAAAGGACACACACCACCACGTATACACGCACACGCGCACACACATACACGCACACACACACACGCACACTCAGACCAGGACTGTTAAAGGACACACACCACCAGTTAAAGGACACACACCACCACGTATGCACACACACACACTCTCTCTCTCACTCTCTCTCTCTCTCACACACACACACACAGACACAGACCAGGACTGTTAAAGGTTTTTTGTTAAAAGTTGTATAAGATGGTGCCGTGAGCATCTGTTCCACCATGTTTGGGATTAGATCCTTCCTCATATTTTGCTGAGAGGCAGGAAATGTCTGCTCAGGCTGTAATAACGCATATGAGAGAATTTTATCCCCGGGCATTTCTTCCTCCCACATCGAAGTGACCGCCTGGAGCTGTGTATGGAGCGGTTTATAAAAGTGGATGCTTTATGCACACTTCAGTGGTACTGAGAAACATGGTGCCGTTACACTACTCATCTTTATTTGTATTTTACATTTCATACATAAAATGCAGCTCAAAGTGTTTCACAAGGACAATAAAAGATAAGAAGAAGAGCCAAGTAGAGGCCTAATATGAGCAGTAATAATAAAATGTTACTGGTAAGAAACATTAGAAAAACAAGAAATCATTTTTAAAATAAAGTTTATTAAAATGTCAATAGCTGCTTTTTTAAAAACATTATATCCTGTAGTTGCCTGTCAGATCTCCGTGGGTAATGCACACACTTACATTGCCATGATGTGACGTTTCCACGTACAGTGGATTTGGTGGCATTTCCATTTCATACGCGTGAGTTTGTTTATCACCTGCGTCTCCTCTCTGCTTACACCGCGTCCTCGGAGTCTGCTGCCGATTCGCTGATGAATCACACCACCATATATTTGGCGAATAATTGACTTCTCAGCATGAACGCCCCACAGCTCCTTCATTTCTGAATCGCTCCACTTTCCAGACATTTAGGCATTTTACCTCTTTAGCACAGTGAAGAAGCGACAACATGGTTTAAATCAGCCGCCTTAAAAGGTAATAAAAAGGTGTCGGCGCATCATAGGATAAATACATAATCAAGACATTATAAACAAGACTTTCCCAGTAATGCATCGGCTTCCGTTCACACACATCATTTCTCAATTTCTCAGGAATTGTACTAGGTCTCCTCCTGGTCGATTGCCATCTTGACTCTGGCTTGCATTTGCACGTTTGAAAGTGGCTGATGTTGCGTTTAGATAATGCTATTCATGTTTATTGTGTGCTACCGTCTCCTTTTAAAGGAGCATTCTGGAATAAAACTAGCATTTTAATGTTATTTGTGATGTTATGTAGAATTGTATCTTATCCTCAGTGTTTTTGCCTACTGATGGCAATACCCAGCATGCCTTACACCAATACATCATCCAAAAATTGGGAATAATGCCTACTGCGATCAGCCAATCCCAGACTCTTCTCATTGGCACAGCTGTTCTTCTGTATACTCGGGCTGTATCACTATGCAACAGCATCCATGCTTCCCGTTATGATGATGATTTGCAATAAAATATTAGCTTTTCTAGCATTCGCTAGTGAGCCAGGTAGCGAAAAGAACCCACATAGACGCCACCTGGTGATCGATTCACAATGACTCTGATTCCTTTGTGTGTCTGGCTTTTCCAGGCAAAAGCAGCAGATCCTGCAGCTCCACGCCAAAATCAGGGAAAACGAATTAAGGGCGCAGCAGGTCCTCCAGAACCAGAGGGGGCGCTGCGACGACCCGTATTTGCTTAAAACCAAGGTACATTATTTTAGATGCGAGTGAAATGAGTTCCTGATCAGCGGCACAGGTGTTAACGCTCGTTTCTTTTCTCCTCAGGAGTGTCCGCTGAACGGCCCTGCATCGTCAGCTCACAGTCCTCAGACGCCACTGTGCTGCGATAACGGAGAGCTGGGACGCAGGCTGGCTTCAGCCGAGCTCGAGGTCATTCATCTCAACGAGTTCCTCAAGCAGAACACACAGAAATACACAGAGGACATCAAGAAACTGGAGGAGAAGGTCTGCTTCGTTTTATTAGCGCCGTCATTTTTATTATTACGGTTGTTTTATTATTAGTCATGAACCTGATTTGGGTTTAATCCAAAGCTCAGTAAGTTAAAAGCAAGCATAAACGTCAGCCTTGATTCGAACTGCAGGTTTAAGAAAAGGTTAAAGAAGCCCTGATTTGAGCAGATTGGTGAAAATCCCAGCGTGTCTGCAAACTTTACTACTGAAAATGGTTGCTTTAGCGCCCCAGTACCAAAATGATTCGGTTAAAAGCCTTTCATTTTGCATGACGTCACCAAAAATGGCACTTTATTTTAGAAGACACCTTCATGATTCGATGTCTGTGTGTGTGTGTGTGCGCCAGATGAAGACGCGTGACCGCTACATCAGCAGTCTGAAGAAGAAATGTCAGCGAGAGCAGGAGCAGAATCAGGAGAAGCAGCAACGCATCGAGACTCTGGAGAAATACCTGGCAGACCTGCCCTCGCTGGACGAGGTGCATACTCAGGCCCAGCAGGTACACACACACACACACTCCTCTCTTCTGTCTCTTCAGTCACTCGATTAATGCCGACCTCATAGGCAACATCACAGGACCATCATTTGTAGTGCTTTTCCACTGACACGGTGGCCATGCTGGTGCCTAATCTAGAACCGTTCTGCACTTTTGCACCACAAGCGTCGCTTGTCTGCCTACAAAAATGGGAGGTTATTACTTTAACAAAATCAATATCACAAGCGTAACTTAATAATGAAGCCGAGTCGCCGACATGGGATCGCTAATGCTCACACAACTTCCTTTTGAGCAGCTAAATGATGACACACAGCGTTACATAGCACCCATACAGGTGTGTGCATATTTAAAAGTCATTTAGGCCCTACATAAGGTAGCTCAGCAAACGCTTTTATCGTAAAGCTACTCTGACCGAGTGAACGCTGTGGAGATCAGTATAAAAAGAGTCACTCTCGTATTGCAGCATTGAATTCAGCTCTTTTATTTTATATGCATTTGTGTGGGTAATGGTAAAATCTCAAAGCCAAAAGTAACACATGTAGGCTGTGTTGGGGAATGCCCACATGCAGTGGTTCTGTGGTTAAAACCGACGGAACCGTGTGTTCCCTGAACCGCTCGACCGTCAGTCTATTATTCAAACACACAGCTTTGATTTCACTTACTTAAATCTCCAGAAACACATGAAGGACAAGCTCTCATTTACAGTGAGGCCAAGTTACTAAAACAGTGCCTACAAGCTGCTGAGCTTGTAGGAGATGTTCTAGGCTCGCTGATCTTCCCTTGTGTTCCTGTCTGTCTTTACCCAAACCCTCTATGATTAGTCCCGGGCAGTGGTGGCTCAGTGGTTAAGGTTCTCGGTTCAGATCAGAAGGTTATATGCAAAAATAAGAAGTACTGTATTGTATGTGACAATAAAAGGCTTCTTCTTCTTCTTCTCAAATCCAGTTCTGACAGTGAGTTTAGTTGATTAAAAGCGTATTCTACACATTTCTGTATTAATTCAGGAGTATGTGTTCCCCAGGGCCGTGCTAACACGTCAGTGAAGAGCCTTTAATCTGACAACAAGCTGCTCACACTTGATTAAATCCACATCACATGTGCAGGCCGAGGCGAAATGATGAAAGCTATTTAAAACAAATGTTCAGTGACGAGACAACATTACTCGCAGAACAATTAGTCATGTTGTGTTTTGTCACGCTGACTTTCGAGCAACTGAATAAGCTACGCTAATTGGCCTAAGAGTATGTTTATTATAAAATATCGTTTCTACTGTAGACAGTAAAACTGAGCCAGCAGGGGGCAGTAAAAACCAGTGAAGTGAGCGCCGTGCTGGAGTGCAACCTACAGGAGGGATAAAAAAATAAATAATTATCTGATGTATAATATTGTTTTTAATCAGATTTTACAGAAATAGTGAGATTTTGGAATTTTATTGCTAAAAACTGAAATGTTACACATTTTCCAGCGAGTGCATTTAAAACAATACAAATCTGATAACTGCAATATCTCAGAGAAGTATACTGTGACATAATTTATCATGATATTGATTTATACGGTCTTATCTCTCAGCCCTAGTGTGCCATTTACATGAGCACCTGAATAATCTGGGAACTGGTGAAATTTTTAGAATGCTCCTTTATCAGATGATGACTAGATTATTAGAGTGATTATTAGTATACACCCTCACTGACCAGCCTTTACCTTTGTGTAGACAGTATGTGTGATTTGTGTGTGTGTGTGTGTTTCTGTTGTGTTGTCTGTAGGGCTGCTGCAATGTGGATCCAGGTGCGCACTATGGA
>JAOUQW010000032.1:8334187-8354280 GCA_028565825.1 Olivaichthys viedmensis
GAGAGATATGATGATCTAGAGGCAATAAGAGCCTTTCTATAGTTAAGAAGGCTGAGATTGAGGCAGATTATCCACCGGAATATCACAAATTAGTATTTTTTGTCTAAATATAAAACACCAGTGTCTCTACTTATTTGTCTTTACTGTCAGTAGATGTCTAAAGGAGCAGTTGCTGCTTATTAGTGAAACAGATTTATTATGTAATTTTGTTAAAATTCGAATTAGGCCTGTGAACTCCTTTAAACATCTTTTCTCTGTATATACCACATGATGCATAATCTCTAATCACATACCCGATCCAGTGCTGTTTTATTCTAACCAACAACACCAGAGCATGTGAAGTGTCTATGAATGTGCATGCTTTATTGAGATCTTAGGGCGCACTAATATGCACGTGTTAATGAGATAATATAATACAGCCCTAAACATCAAATGACATTAAAAACTTGGAAAGATAGAATAAATAAATTCTTGAATTTATTTATCTTCTTTTCTGTCTAGGCTTATCTGAAGGTAAGCTTTATTTCATATGGTCATTGTGGTGTTTGTAGCAAGGGGCATGTGTAGACTGAGTTCATGGTCTCCACACTGATCTATCACTGAAATTGCACTCATATCAAGATCAAGTGTCTAAACTCATTTCAGAAATCCTCGCAAATGGCCTTAAAGCTAGTACACTTTGAATGCTATATTCAATGAAAACCAATTGACTTCTGCATCTGCAAGTTAATGAGACCCTGATTTCAAATATTCTGACTGAAAAATAGATTTGTTCCGCTTGGTAATTATAATTTTTCATAATTAGGGCCCAAGGGGAGATAAAGGACCTCGAGGTGACAGGGTAAGTCAGTGACTCTTCAAGATGTTATAATGTTTTTGTTACTAAAAGGGATCAATAAACAACGTGCTGACCAGGTGACCCTGCAGAACCCACCCCCTGGAAATTACTAAGCCAAAACAAACCAATTTATCATTTTCTGTTTGGCATTATAAGTCTTAAAGTTATAAAGCCATACATTGTGTAGTCTTTTGAATATGAAATACAATAAGGAAATAATACAATTAGAAAAAAATATTTGTACTCTCTGTCACAGAATGTTGACTTTGTGGTTATTATATTTTGCATGTGGGTATTATTATTTACATTATATTAACATTATTACGATAAAAGTGTCTTTAAGGAATCACTGATCAGCCTTTCTCTGGTACTGCAACAAGATAAGCTTTCAAACAACAGTATTACTAGTTTCTAGTGTTAGTAGTAAACAGTGTTACGTTATTAGGAAGCTCAGAGTTGGTCCAAGTCAGTTCCAGGCTGGACGTTTAATGTCTAAGTTCAGTATATCTAATATCAATTTTCTCTATCAGGGTCCTAAAGGGCCTGATGGAAAACCTGGAAAACCTGGATTTCCTGGGCCTCCCGGCCCCCCTGGCCCCCCTGGTCTTGGTGGAGTAAGTTCACACTTTGATGTTTGATGTTTTTACACTGAGCGGAAATTTTAGCTGTATTGCTATTGCTAGTATTGTTATTCTAATGTTTAATTGACCTAATATGTCTACAAAGGGTGGATAAGGGTTAAGCTGTTGCTTTAAATCATATAACCCCTCCTTAACCTGTTGACCTAATGATCTTTGAACTTTTGAACTTTATTGACTTGTCATTGTGTTTATATAGTTTCATATAGTACATATAGATTGTGCTTATACTATGTTTCATGTGACGTCCAGTAATGCAATCTGCATTGATGCATTGTATAATTTTTTTAAAAGTAATTTGACTAGTGAGGCATAGCATGAGAAAGAAATAATATTTGATATGTATGCTATTATAATAATCCATATTTGGTTGGCATGAGTGGCTGAAAAGGCTAATTTGCCTTCATTTTGAACAGAACTTTGCTGCTCAGTATGATGGCTCTAAAGGACCTGACCCTGGCCCTGGACCTATGGTGAGTGCCTGCAGTTCAACCTGCAAAGAAACAACACAATTAATCTCAGTTTGTGCACAGACTGTACATGAATGAATGTAGAAATTAAAATGAATACCCACGTAATACGACGTAATACGACTTATTTGTATTCTTGTGAAGGGTTTGATGGGAGCTCGAGGCCCTACTGGACCACCTGGCTCCTCTGTAAGTGGCATTTCTTTTTAATTGTGTGAGATTTTTGATTATAGGTACAAACGCAGACCTTCCACTTTTGCAAAATTTCTGATGTTTACTAAATATTTGTTTTGATACACAGGGACCCCAGGGACTCCAAGGACATGCTGGCGAGCCCGGAGAGCCTGGACAGGGTGTAAGAAAACTGACTTACCTTTCATTCTAATGGTCATACAGAGAAGCACAGGACTGACTCGATCTTTAATTCTTTCTTTCATTCTCTTTCATCTTATATTAGGGTCCAGTTGGAGCTCGTGGACCCCCTGGACCTCCTGGCAAGTCTGGTGAAGATGTGAGTAAAATAAAATGATAAATTATTTATTTAATTTTGTTTAATTTGCTTAATCCTACTGGTATGCATGTAAATGTATCTGATGGCATCATCTGTAACTTTCATGTAGGGTAACAATGGCAGATCTGGAAAGCCTGGAGACAGAGGCCCATCTGGTCAACAGGTAAGGCTAACCACAATACACTCACATATAATTTGTATGTGACTTAAGAATACTTACAGGACTAGAAATATGAATGACCAGTTAAACTAGCTTTAAATGAACCTGTGTAAATTATGTATATCAGCACGAGAAATATATTACTGATTTCATCATCATTATATTATGAATTACATTATCATTAAAACAAAAGGATGATAGAATGCCTCTTTATCTTGCTGCTTTGCTTTGAAGGCTATACTGCAAAATATAGTGTCATAATTTACAAGCCTTTTGCAGCCTTCACCATTCTATACTGGACAGTCTTTGACTATACAGACCTGTTACAGTGGATCTAAAGAGACATGGAAATTGAAAAAAATATATAAAACCAACCAATGTCCTGTTCTTTCTCCTCTACAGGGTGCTCGTGGTTTCCCAGGAACTCCTGGACTTCCCGGCATGAAGGGACACAGAGTGAGTAACACGCCTGGAACAATAAGGATTTTTCATATTCTTTATTGTATACTTTATGTATTTATTTAATGCAGGAAACCTAATGAGGTACTTAGAACTTATTTCTATTCAAGATATACGATGTACCCTGGAGAAATCCTAGATTTACTATATTCCAAAAAACCACACTCAAATAGCAGCGTAGAGCCACTGTAAAGGTCTAACCACAAGAAAAGCTGCAGAAAGTAAACCTAAATTGTGAGATATATGCTTCTTTTCAGTGATTAAACTTTTCTCTCAATCATAGGGCTACAATGGTCTGGATGGACGCAAAGGAGAGCCTGGTGCAGTGGGAACTAAGGTAAAATTAGAATCAAAAAAGAAATGTTTTTAGAACGACAAAAACTAGTACCAGTGCCACTGTATGAGCAATTATCCCCTCAAAGTCATAGGTTATTATTCAGTTATTCTTAAAGCACATTATTCAGTAACTGCTATGATTTACACAGTAACTACAGTGAAACTAATAGAAAAAGGCATGTTGTTACGAGAGTGAGATATGCAAAACTTTTAAAGGGTCTAAGGGGTCCATATTTCACTTTGTGCTTATTAACCCAAAGCAAATCCATTACTCTAGAATAATGCCTTTGTACCTCCAAAGCTGTCAATTGCAGTCATGTTTTTTCACAGATGACCTTTAACATTTCTACAGATTGAACCCACTTGTCTTTTTTTTAATCTCTTTTAGGGTGAGTCCGGCGCTCATGGCTCTAATGGAACCCCTGGACAAAGAGTACGTTATCACTTAATTCGATTTGGGTGCATTATTATGAAATTTTACATCTAATTTTACACTTTAGTTTCCATAAAAGACCACTTTAGGTTGTTAAAGGGATACCCCATCTAAGGGGACAAAAACTTAATCCATTGTACCAGTTCTTCATAATTAACAGTAAAGGTTGAAGTCGAAATTGTTCTCATGATACACGTGTGTTTGTATAGGGTTCGCGTGGTCTGCCTGGTGAGAGAGGTCGTGCTGGTCCTGCTGGTCCAGCTGGTGCCCGTGGCGCTGATGGTAACAGTGGTCCTTCTGGCCCTGCTGTGAGTATTTGACCTTCAACCCTTCCTGTTTCCTAGATAGAGCTTCTTGGTCCAATCTAAAACTGTTCTGTCTGTGGTCTTCCTTCTCAGGGTCCACTGGGAAGTGCTGGGCCTCCAGGTTTCCCTGGTGCCCCCGGTCCTAAAGTACGTGCATTTCTTTTCTGTCAATCTGAGAAATAAAAAGTGTAAAATAATAAGTTTTTCTTCTTAAAATCCATCTGCATCTCTGCATCTTTAATTAAATTACTTCTGATCTCAAGGCCTAGTCTTTCACATGCAGTAGCTACATTATTCTAAAAACAATCCAGTATCAAACTTTTTGACTTCATCATTATTTGACAGGGAGAGATTGGACTTGGTGGTCCAAATGGCCCATCTGGACCTCAAGGACAGAGAGGAGAGCCTGGACCAAATGGTGTTGTTGGCCCAGTCGGTCCTTCTGTAAGTATGTTCACTAGTTGAAATCTAATTAAAAGCAATGTGTTATCATCATAGTGATGCACTGACACCCTCTTTTTCCCCTTCTCTAGGGTAACCCCGGTGCTAACGGCATCAACGGCGCAAAGGGAGCAGCT
This sequence comes from Olivaichthys viedmensis, assembly GCA_028565825.1. Taxonomy (NCBI): domain Eukaryota; kingdom Metazoa; phylum Chordata; class Actinopteri; order Siluriformes; family Diplomystidae; genus Olivaichthys; species Olivaichthys viedmensis. The sequence continues at coordinate 8,338,916 of JAOUQW010000032.1, forward strand.
GTAAGTATTCAGTAAAACTTTATTTGAGTGAGACAATGGCCATAAGTGTAATTACTGACAATTCCTCATGGATCTGAAATGCTACAAGGCAAGGCAAGATAGGGCAAGCTTATTTCAAAAGCACATTTTATACACACCCTACTAGGTTTGTATTCTTGAAGCTTTTGTCCTAAGCCATTTCGTGTGTCATAAAAAAGTAGCACAAAATACAAAGGTATAGTCTATAGCAGTGTTTCCCAAAGCAGGCCCTAAAACTCAGAGAAGTCCATATTTTTGCTCTTTTCTTGCTCTCACACACCTGAAACAGATTTTTTAGTGTTCTTGATCGTTCTTGAACACTGCACTATAGATATATGCAGGTGAACTGCTAATGAAGCCTGTAATATGTCTCAAATGTTGCCATTATAAACAATATAATTTAAATTGGGGAAAATATATGAAATGGGATGCATGTAAACTGTGTCATTTCATATAAGCTTATGTGTTCCTATGAGCTAAATCCTAAATATATTAGATATTTGATAGTAGATACAGCTCAAATGAAATAGAAGAAACAAGACAGTGGCTATTTTGTGCTCTTATAATACCACTATCCAGATGTAAAAGGATTTTCTGTATGTGATATCAAACATACTCAACCAACTACAATGGCATCGAAATTTATCGACAAATTATTATTTAAAAAATGTTTGCATTGGCTATCTAGAATAGTTTACTTGGGAAGCACATGAAAATGACTTCTGCTGCCGCCATATTATAAAATAAGCCGTGGCATTCCTTTGTAGCCTAGACCACTTCTGATGCTAAATCAATTTTAGTATTGGGCTGCTACAAAAAAAAAGTTAAATCTAGCACCATAATGGGTTCTTTATTTTGTACTTCTGGGTAACCCTTAAAGGGTCTATGTAGAACCCTGAAACAGAGGGTTTCCCTTTCACAAAAGGTTCCAAGTAGAATCATTTTAGAAAGCTAGAACCATTAACCATCCAAAAAAAAAGTTTAGAGGAACCCTTTTTCTTAGAGTGTACATTTACAGAATGCATCTATGTTGAAATAATGTTCCTTGAATTTATTTTGATATGCATTTTACCACGCATGAATTGCTTTAAGTTATCTGGCTAATGTTTCTTGCAGGGCACCCCTGGAGTTGCTGGTACCCCTGGTTTCCCTGGCCCAAGAGGAGGCCCTGGCCCCCAGGGACCTGCTGGACCTTCTGGCCCCAGAGGCCTTACTGTGAGTTCCACCTAACCAGACCTAACTTAATTTGACTAGACTTTATGAACCACCACCCCTATCTTGTGGTTTAATGAACCTAACATAGAAATCACACTATGTATACTATCTATATTCTGCTCTACAGTTTATGAGCTCTGACAGTAAAGGATTTTTTCATTGCTTCTGCCCATAGGGCGACCCTGGACCCATTGGAGGGAAGGGAGATACTGGTGTCAAGGGTGAGCCAGTAAGTATAATGATACATACCATGTATTTTGTTTCCATGCATGTTAAAGAACAGGTCTTTCTCAGTTTGTTCTGCTTTCCAAACCTCATTGTGCTTGTTGTGTGCAGGGTAGCCATGGCCCTCAAGGTCCCACTGGTGCTTCTGGTGATGAGGGCAAGAGAGGCCCAACTGGTGAGCAGGGAGCAGCCGGACCCGCCGGTCTGCGTGGACCCAGAGTGAGTTCTGGCTTTTTTTATTCTTGGTAGAACTGTAACTGTACATGCAAGACATTTCAGCGAAACACACAAAATCCTGTATATAAAACCAATTTCACATGTAGCGAGATGTTTAATTAGAATACCTTTTCTGTGATTTACTGTCGTCATTGTTTCAATGACTTTTGTGACTTTTTTCAAATAGGGAGCTACTGGAACTCGTGGTCTTCCTGGTCTGTCTGGAAGAGGAGGACCAATGGTAAGATTATGCTAACATTATAAAAACCTGAGGAGTAAGAGAACATTATTTAGTAAGAATAATAGTAAAATTATATTGAGAACATATTTCAATTTGGGAAATGTACTGAAGTTATGAGACAAGTAGTTTGGATGAATCTTGAAATACTACACATATGGTCTAAGACGTTAGTAAATAAAGGACTTTTTCCTGCTTAGCGTATGGAAAAATAGAGCAACATTTCATGTCAGTTAAATTATGTGGTAATACTGACCTCTAAACTTTTCCCCCCAGGGCATGCCCGGAGCAAGGGGTGCTGCTGGTGCCTCTGGCCTACGTGGACCTGCTGGTGATGCTGGCCGTGGTGGTGAGCCCGGTCTGGTTGGAGCCAGAGTAAGTATTTTATCTCTCTAAGAGTCTTGTATTCGTGCTCCAGTTGTGTGTGTGTGTGTCAGTTGGAGGGTGTACAGGGGAAGGCACGGACGCTGCAGGACTCCGTGGCGCAGCTGGAGCGGAGCTTAGAGGAAAGCCGAGCTCGTCTGCAGGAGAAAGACACGCTCATCGAGAGCCAGGCTAAGAGGGAGAAAGAGCTGCTGGCTGCGGTGCAGAGGTGTGTGTGTGTGTGTGCGCGCTTGTGCTCTTCACCTGGTTTATGGTGTATCTACATGTGCATACTTGGTCCTCTTATGCCTTGTTAAGCACATGAACATGATGCATGCAGAACTGTCCTACTGTAAAACTGTAAGATAACGCCACTGGAGCTGTGCACGGTGTCCACCATCGTTTCTCTAACGTGTGATTAAAGATTTGCTCGTTCATTTGTTGCATTATTATATCAAGCTGTTCTTAGCTGTTTTATTGCTAGCCGTAAAAATTTGTTAGACTCGTAAAAGGCAGAATGTTCTGTGCAGTTCTACTTCAGCCAGTTTCTATATTTCTCTCTCTCTCTCTTTCTCTAATCCCCCCATAGTTTACAGGAGAAGGTGGAGAAGTGTCTGGAGGACGGAGTGCGGTTGCCCATGCTGGACCTGAAGCAGCTGGAGAGGGAGAATACGCGTCTCCTGGAACAGCAGAGTCACAACAGCATGGTACCCAATCCCAGCCCTGCTCCTCTTTCACCCTTCACATTAAATGTACTGGCACGTAGCAAAAAAGTAGTTTAGACTCGGGAGAAAACCACTTCTGTTCAGAACACTTACCTGCGCCATTTCAGTGTTTTTGTTCTGTCTCAGTCGAGAGGTTTTCGTTCTTTTTGAGTACACACTGCTCACAAAGCTGAATGTTTTCCACACATGAAGTGCACCCGACAACCCACGCACTCATCTTTTGGACTTTTGCTGTAGGTATTTGCTCAATTTGATGATGCACTCTGCTTTCAGCTGATCGACAGCCAGAAGCAGCAGATCGACAAGCTCACCCTGGAGTTAACGGTAAGGAGTTCGCCACTGTTCTGTGTTCTTAGAGCTTTCGGTTTGTTTGGCCGGGTGTAGGGGCGGAGCTGGGTGTAGGGGCGAAGCTGGGGGTCTTCCACGTTCTCTAGAACCGTTTTTGGCTGGTGCGCTCAATTTAGTCTGATTTTGTATTTATTTGAAACTCGGAAAGCCCATATTTACAGTGGTGCAGAGTTACAAACATGGAAGACGAGAAACATAAAAGAAACAGAGAAAAGTTAAACATTACAAAATAAAGCATGAAGTAATTCTTTTTTTTTTAGGATAGGGGGGAAAAACACGAGCTCGGGCACTGGGACAATCAGATTATGTGTCTGGGCCATCATCTTTTTTTTATTCATCATTGCCTAGTGGACAAGTGACTCAGTAGTTTGCTGATATAGTGGTCACCATTGTTATTTCTCCCATCCATCAACCAAAGACAATCTATCGGCTTTCGCTGCGAAACAAAGTGTTTCGTTTTATGTGGACAACGGACCGCATAAGAATCTGGGTGGTCACATACCTGGTGAGAGCCGAGAGCGTGATGAATGTCCGTAATCAGCGTGAGGAAGTTCTGCATAGGTGGAGAGGAGTCGCCTGAGAGCGCTCGTGAAATTAATGTCATTCCTCTCTCTCGATCTCACTCAGGCACTGGAGAAGAGGCTGCAGAAGGAGAGAGCGATCACGCAGGAGCTCCACAAGCAGCTCGTAGAGAGAGAAGAGGACCTGAAGACGCTGTCCAAGAGCGTCCAGCAGGTACAGCCAGATCCTGACACAATTGTGAAGTGCATCACGCCTCTCTCTTAGCTTAGTGCTCAGTTCAAGGCTCATTAAAGCACAATGTACTCATCCTCCTTTTGGGCTTTTCACAAGCTACGCCTGGTTTATGCTTCCGAGAGCCGTCCGAAACGAACTTCAGAAAGCCCAGAGCGTTCATAGGCTTTCAGAACAGTAGGAGGAGCTTAGCGGTCCAGTAAACAGGAGGGAGTGATGTGTGAAGGCGCACGTTTAGTTATTGTGTTGTTGTATTTGTTACTGAGACGAGGACGTTGCCGTTTTTTTTTGCTGTGGCCTCATCCGATGAAGACGATACAGAACCCCACAGTCTAATGGGAAACATTTATTTGAAAGCATGTTCTGCTACAGGATTCAATGCTTTTGAATTTTGCAGAACGCTTGTATGACTTCCATATTTTCATTTAAACTCGAAGGGGCGCCCTAATTTTAAATGTACTAAGCGGTTAAGATACAAGATAATCTTAGTCCCTAAACACTGATTCCATAAGAAACGGCTCCAACTTGTTAAACTACGTAACTAATGGGCGAGTAGCGGACGTAAAACACGACGTCGATTCAATTTCTTTAAAACTTTTGTCTTTTGGTACTCGGTCAATAAAATAGTTTAAATATTTAGAAGCTAGCCCACTTGATTTTAAAAGGAGCAACGCTTCCTGTCTAGCACCTTCACAGTCACAAATTGACTTTGAATGAATCTCTGGCTGAAGACTGTTCTAAATAGCGTATATCTATTTTTATTCACAATAACAACACTTATTAGTTCAGAATGCATTGCCATCTAATTTTACATATTTTTGAACTTGTTTGACATTTCATGCTGTCACTACATAGTGCATTATTATTATATATTTTTTTTTTTTTGCCATTTTGTACTCGTGTCTGAAAGCAAAGTGGAATATATCCAGTGCACTCCTAAAATCCCACAATTCACTGCAACAGGTTAATGTCCAAATGATAGCATGCAGCCCAGCCCGTACAGAATACCCAAAATCCCCTTTGTAATAGGGAGTAGGGCACTATTTTGGAAAGTATATACTTCATACTTTCATGGAAACATTCATCAAAGCATTCAGTAACAAAATGGGCAGATTTTATGAGGGTGCGGACGTAAAAATAAGGTTCCTGCAATGTTCTGAAAACGTGATGTAATGATTAGTTGTTTGTATTAAAGTAAACCTGAATTTAAAAAAAAAAAGAGAATGGTGTAGAAATTCAAATTTTTTCCCCATTTAAAACAGACTTTCTCAGTAGTTCTGGGGAAAAGTAATTCGCTATGAGCTAAATAGGCGTCACCGCTTTGGACCAAATCACGTCCAAGAGTAGAGGATGACGCGGTATCCGGAAACGTTTAGCCACAGAAGCGGTGTGATGACCTATCCATCTGGCTAACTCTGCAAATTTAAGTAATGAACAAAATAGTTTTGATTGCTTTGTTAGATCTTGATCTTGAAGATGACGATGTGAATCAAAACTCCAATGTGACAAGTGCGAGCTAGTTTACTAGCACAGTGTTAGCCAGCTAGCTATTTTGGATGGCAGGAGGACGTGCATGTCTATGGATTCTGGCATGTTTAATAAGGGTAAGGATGCAGAGATGTTCCTTTTATGGTTTAATATATGTTCAGGGATACTTAAACCTATATAAAACTACAAAAGTTGCAGCAATGTTGTAGGAACGTTTATAAACATCCAGAAGACTTAATGCATTGAAAAGTTCTAGCAACAGAAGTTCCTAAAAGTTCAGAAAACGTTCTGCTAACCTGAATTTAGCATAACCTGCATGGTACCAACGTCAGTAAAGCAAAATGTGTTGTAATTAAGAGGCGCTGGGCTTTCGTCATCTGCGTAATTGAAGGCAGTTAGCAGGCCCGTTCACGTTCACTCAGTGTCAGCGGGCTACAGAGCAGCTGAGATCAAAGCTCTCCTCATCACTCGTCACACTGAAACCTGGATTCAAACTCACTGCGGCTCTCTGAAATGATTTTGCAATGCGTCGTTCACTGTTAAATGAGGCTGGTCACCTCCTGAACTTTAACGCTCGTCTTAATCTGTCTAAAAGCATTTCAGCACATAAGAAAAACGCTGTTGAAACAGTAGTCAATTTTCAGTATCACAGAATACCCACACACCTGTATATATTAACTCCCCCTCGCGTTCGAGTTCCGCCATCAGCAGCTGCTGCGATCTCAGCTTGAGTAGTTCGAGAAGTGCAGCTGGTTCATCATCCTAAAATACCTCTCTAATGGACCAACAGCAGCAGTTGCAGATAGAAATATAAATATAAATGCTCTTTCCAAACCAAAGAGCACAAAACATGTATTCAGCTAAACTAAAACCCTAAGCACATGCTCTAAAGGGCTTACAGAAAGTTTCCAAAGCAGGATCACAGGTTTCCCCTGACGTGTTTTCGATGCGTTTCCACCGGTTTCAGAGCCGAACCATTGACGTAATCAGATGTGGGAGTTTCCTAATGCACGGCGTAAAAATAACAACCACCGTGTAGGATGTATAAAAGCTGTACTTCTGGCTTTGAGAAACGTTTTACCCCCTAAAGTCAATACAAAGCACATACACATGTAGACATAAACAATGTTTAGGAGCAAGACTGGTTTTAATTACTTTTAGCTCTTTATTCTCAGTTCGTAGCTGTTCAAACAAAGTTGTGAGCATTAGTATTAGCTATGTGACCCATTTTGAGCTACATAGCTCATTGCAATGGCCAGTAAATGGTTGGTTATTCCTCAGACCACCAATTCAGTTGCAATATTAATTTGGCCATTTTTTTTCTTTTCAATAATAATTTTCATGTACCTAACAGAAATCTATCACTTTTCCCAAAAAATATGGGGTAAACTAGATTTTTCCACTGAACTCTATTCCTTTAATGTTCAGAGAGTGCATGTTATTGACGTTCTCTGGTGTGTGTGTGTGTGTGTGTGTGTTACAGAAGCACCAGCAGGTGGATGAGGGTGCTGTGTTGCAGGAGGCGGGTTCTCTGCTGAAAGAAATGTCTCTGTGCCTGATGGACCTGAAGGCTCTGTGCAGCATCCTCACCCAGAGGGCGCAGGGCAAAGAGCCCAACCTGGCACTGCTGCTGGGCATCAAATGTGAGTGCTGCCATAATGCCATACCACACTACTGCACTCGGCCTCGCCACGCCACACCACTGCACTCAGCCTCGCCACGCCACACCCCTGCACTCAGCCTTGCCACGCCACTGCACTGCACTCAGCCTCGCCACACCCCTGCACTCAGCCTCGCCACGCCACGCCACTGCACTCAGCCACGCCACGCCACTGCACTCAGCCACGCCACGCCACTGCACTGCACTCGGCCACGCCACACCACACTACTGCACTCGGCCACGCCACGCCACACTACTGCACTCGGCCTCGCCACGCCACACTACTGCACTCGGCCATGCCACGCCACACCACTGCACTCGGCCACGCCACGCCACACCACTGCACTCGGCCTCGCCACGCCACACCACTGCACTCGGCCTCGCCACGCCACACCACTGCACTCGGCCTCGCCACGCCACACCCCTGCACTCAGCCTCGCCACTGCACTGCACTCAGCCTCGCCACTGCCACTGCACTCAGCCTCGCCACGCCACTGCACTCAGCCTCGCCACGCCACACTACTGCACTCAGCCTCGCCACGCCACTGCACTCAGCCTCGCCACGCCACTGCACTCGGCCTCGCCACGCCACTGCACTCGGCCTCGCCACGCCACGCCACTGCACTCCTATGAACTCATAACTTTACGAGCAGTAGCTCTTAACCACTACTCACTTGAAGGGTAAAAAGGTTTAAAAAAAGAAATACATTTTGCAGATCCTGTAACCGAGCAGCTAGTTTGGAAACTTCTTTCAATACTGCAATTCAGAGAACAAAATTCTCCAACAAACTGACTTTCTGGCAGATCAAATTGATATTACATCCATTCGCTATCTAATGGCAAGAATAATAATTCCTCCAAATATGGTGGAAAATGGCAAATATTGACACATTTCTTACAGTCTGCCTCGTCTCACTGCTCTCTGTGCGTTCACACGTTCTCTCTCGTTCTTTCCCTTTTTCTCTCAGGGCTCTAACTGTCTCAAACCCTGTGAGCCGCCAAGTACAGAGAGAAAAACACATCCCTGAACTTGACTGTTAAAACAGATCTGCTATCTGCTGAACACACTATACAGACCTGAACACCAAACTTAAAGCTAGATACGCCAAAAGAGCCGTGTCCGCTAACCAGACGCTCCTAATAACAGTACCAAAATACCTGCAGTAGAAGCGAGAGCAGAGTGCCAGGTGTGATAGAAACGTAAAAACAGAAGCAGTGACTCACCCCACACAATAATTTGAGTGACGTCGGGTGTCTCACACATGCAAAATGGTTTTCAACGTCTCCGCGTCAAATTCTCAGACCTACGCTTATAACAACAACCACAGCCACCTAAATCGGGATACCGTAAACCAACCGAGGCCAATCCGAACGAAAGCGGTAGATAATCTGTTTATATATCCTTTAAATAAATGAATAATCACTATACAAACCTCAGCATCCATCTAGTTTCACAATGGGAAACGTTAGCACACATGGGATGGGCGTCCACCTAATGCTTCGGATTACACGTAAACGGAGATTTTCCACAGCGTGCTGAATTTAGGGTAAATACAGCAATTGGCCAGTTCATCAGGTAAACAGAGCATACAGGCCACTCTGTAGGTATATAATTATAATTACTGACTAATTACATAACAGATGGGCTACAGTCAGTATTTGTAAAGTGCACCTTAATGGTAAGTTTACCTGATAAACTGGCAACTGTGCGCGTGTGTGTGTGTGTATAGAGTTAAATTGGAATCTGCAATCAGAATGAGACCGTTTTCCCGCGAGACGCTTGGTATGAGATAATGATTCCTCTCAACATCAATAGTTGCTCTAATTATAATCCCCAGCAAGTCAGCTGCACTGTTACAGCACCAGTGTGCCATGTTATGAGGGTTTTATTTTTTTACCGTTCTAGCAATGAGCTGCTCGGGCGAGGAGAGCGAGAAGCCGCCGGTGGAGGACGGGCTGCGGGCCAAGCTGCTGGAGGCGTGCCGGCTGAGGAAGGACATCGACGAGCTGCGCACCATCATCTCGGACCGCTACGCGCAGGACATGGGGGAGAACTGTGTGACGCAGTGAGCGCCCCCCAGAGGCAGAGGCGCCACCAGGCTGCCATGCTCTCTCCAGCAAAGGGAAATAAAATAAAACTGACTCCTGAATGTTGGCCCAAGCTGTGAAGCGAGTTTACAAGGTCTTTGTAGCTCCGCGTTCGTCTCCAGTTCCGTTTTCGTGACGGTATCTTGGTTTTTTGGTTACATATTTATCGGGATTACGGAAGAGGGCCCTCGTCGTTACTTAGCCGTATTTTTCGGACTACAAGTCACGCCCCTCTAAATTCCATCTGCTTTAAACATGATTAGTGTATACACACAAATATTACATTGCTTAAGTCACATTAACATACCAGGTATTTTTTTATTTCACCTCTATAACTACACGTCGCGACGCAATTCATGCTCACCATGACGGCTGTTTTACAAGTATGATCATTATTAAGCGAGACTTCGTGTCGTGCATCGGTTGGTGTTAATGTTTGCATTTGTGTTATGAAAATAAGCACATCACCATTAATGCAAAAAAAACCTAAAAAACTTTTTAAAAAATCGTACGCCTGCTAGAGGGGAAAAAAAACCACACACACACACACACGTGTTTATAGTCTGAAACGTACGGTCAGCGTGCGGCATGATTAGGTCACACTGTGGGATCCGTTTAGAAATCACAGCAATGCAATGGGAGCTGCAATACACACACACACTCACTGTGTGGGGAAAAGTGTGTGAAGTGGTTCATGCTGCTCCATCAAGTGCCTTGTGATGATGTTCCTGTTTGTTCTGCGTCTCCAAACCGTCACAGATCCTCACTCTGACCCAAAGACGTTCATCTCGTCCACTGAGAGTTCTGCTGGTCGCAGGTCGACGCTGAAGCATATTTCCCTCTCACACACACACACACACACATCCAGCAGTCTTCCCTTCAGCAACTTGTATTCTAGTGAGGTTACATTTATGGTCTCTTTTTTTTCCCTCTCTTTTCGTAATGTTGAACAAATGTATATGTTTTTTTTTCTTCTTCTTCTTTTTCCAGTAGGAATCCTTGTTAATGATAATTCAGGCTCACTGAAAAGCTCTAAAGATACATTTGCATGATGGAAAAAGCACGTGTGGAGTTTGGCGACAAATTGGAATAGTTGTATTGGAATTCAGGTAACTCAAGTCAGGAAATGTTTTTAGTAAACAGGAAGCATTTCTTTTTGCGGTAGATGGATCAACATTTCCCAATCTGGCGTAAAAGATCAGGAGCTTAGGTTCTTAATGTGTGTGGGGTTTGTTTTTCTTTTAAAAACAGTTTCACCTCAGTGAGCACTCAAACTCAGAGTCAAGGCGGGGGAAAAAACACCACACAAGATTTTATACTGAACAGATTTGCAGGATTTCTGTTAGTTAATTTTATGTAGAAAACGACAATGCAAAATGGTTCTCAGGAATATTAAGCCGACAGTGTTAAGACTCCGCCCTTAAGGTGGAACTGCTTTGCTTTCTCATTTTTAAAAGGGATTTTTAACTCCTCGAGCACCGTCTGGTCTCGCGTGTCGGATCTTTCTCATTTTGGCCCTCTATAGGATTATTATCTGTAATATAAAGAAGTCCAGATGCTCGGTCATGACAACCTGTGCACAAACATTTGCTGGACGAGGACATGTGATATTTATTTGAAAAAAATAAGTTTATTCCGCTAATGTATCTAAGCTAGCATTGTCATTTAACATCATCAAGTTGTGAGATTTTGTCCGTGTGCATGTCTGTTGTTGTGCTCTTTTTTTTTTTTTTAACGTGGTCCTGATCCGAGCTCGTGCAGGAACAGAAGGTCTCTGACGCTGGTTTGACGTTTATAATGCTATGCAACCTCACATTTACCAGCATAGAATTCAGCAGACATTGCTTTCCTGTGCCTTTATTAATCTATGCAGCCGAGTTAAAGTTAAACGCGCGTGTGTGTGTGGTAGGGTGTCTCTGTAATTAGCATGACTTCACCTGCTGAAAGAGACGAATCCACGCAGACGCAGTCGAGTGAAGCCATAGGCACGAACAATGCAGATTTCTACTCAGGCTAAGAGAGATTAGGACCCTGACGAGGAATGTACGTGCTTGGTGTGTACATTACAGCGTTACGTGTACAGACGCAGGCAAAGGGAAGCGTGCGGTTGTCATGGCCGATTCTGAACGCACTGTGGGCAAAAGGCCACTGGTTGGCTTGACTGCGCCGCATAAACTCGTCCACTGGTCTAACTGTAGTTCAAGCTTTTAGGTTTTCAGCTAGACTTTACATATGCCAAAGCTCTATTTATGTACCATTTACAAAAAAACAAAACAAAAGTATTAAGTATTTTTCCATTTTGTATAAAAATAAAAAATACAAATAAGTTTGCTTTCCATTTGTACAGAGGATAAATAAAATATTTTTCTAAAGTGTGTTTTTTTTCCTCTCTCTCTTTTGGGTCCGGGTGGACTCGGGGTGTCTTAAACTCAAAGCCTCGAAGCCCACCTTTTCACTGCTTTCAACCAGGGATATACTTATTGGAGTGCAGTTGACACTGAAAACAGACTCATTTCACTTAACCAACCCCCAGTAAAAAAAATTAATTAAAATGAAAACAAGTCATTTGTGCAAAACCAAGCGGTCGAGTCTGGGCATCCTTCTACCCCAGATTTCCTCCATTCTCACGACGTGTTAAAATTCATAAAATAAGACAATGTTGACATTTACACGCATTCTAACAAACCCATAGCGCACAGAATTAAAATTTAAAAAAAAGGTTCACACTTGCAGCATTTAGCAGAGGCCCTTATCCAGGATCCCCCTGGAGCAGAGGCCCTTATCCAGGATCCCCCTGGAGCAGAGGCCCTTATCCAGGATCCCCCTGGAGCAGAGCAGCTCAAGGGCCCAACAGTGGCAGCTTTGCGTTCCCAAGTCTTGAACCTACGACCTTCTGATCAGTAGCCCAGAACCCTAACCACTGAGCCACCACTGCCGAAAATCATTAGAGAGTAAATATTTGACACTGATTACTTTCAAATTCAGAAACTTTACAGATGTAGGTTAATCAGGTTAAGTCTATGATTTTTGAAGCAGTGTCGACTGGTGTGTAAACATCTCTGCATATACAGCCTGGGGAGGAATTCAAGGAAAAACCAGCATAATGTGTCGAGCCAAAAAACCAGAATGCCTGGGGGAAGTTAGTGAGGCTGTCAGGTTAGCCAGATAGTGGTGGAGAACCCAAGCTACATGCTAGCTAACATTAGGGCAGTTGTACCCTAGTTCCAGTGCATTTGGTTCTGGGAAGCCATCATTACAAAGAACTTGGTCAGTTTGAATAAGAACACCCAGGTTACTAAAACATATGCGTAATGCTCAGTAGAGAACTAGAAAAACTACACTAGCCCTGAGAAAACATGGCTGCTCCTATAACAAGCTCCAAATCCGTTTATGGTAATAAAGAAAAACATGTGGTTTCACGTTGAAAAGGACTTTAATAGTCTCAGGATCACTAATGTGTCCCTGGATTTCAACAGACGACGACAAAGCCACAGGAAATCAAAAAAAAAAGGGGGGGGGGGGTCCTAAGAATAAAATGAGGAGATGTATAATGGGCTGAAGATTATGAAGAGGGGGAAAAAGAAATATATCATACATCAACCAATCAAAGATGAAGACTCGAAAGAGTCGTTTTGCTGTCTATTAAAAACACACAATTACAAAAAAAAGGAAAAGGAAATCATGACACCACACCTCATTTAACACCTCTTCCCCAGGACCTCACACATTGTGACCTTAATAAAAAAAAAAAAATATTTCAAAACATACAAGATATAAAATGTCTGTGGGCCACACATCAGAAAGACCCATAAAAAGTCTGCAAAATTCAACTACGGTCCCAAAAAACGCACTGCATTATGCAGGTGAATAAAAATTCACTTTGAAAAAATAAATAGTTTTTTTTTTGTAGTAGTAGTATAAAAATGTACATGTATAAAATGGACACCCGGTCCCCTAAAATGCATTAAAATGAAAGACAAGCTGATGTCCAGGACAGGTTATGGTGAGACAGGCCTGAGGAGCGGCTGCCAGAGGTGTGGTAACAGGACGTTGACGGCGATGGCCAGTCGAGCCTGAGCGTAATGCAGCACGGCCTCCTTCACACCCTCCACGTAGAGCTGCTCACCCGAGTGCAGGTACAGCCAGATGAGCCGACTCAGCTGAGCACTCGCAGCGGCGCCGTGTAAACTTCCTGTGCAGAAAGCTGCAAGTTAACATGTGGAGGATGAAATGCTTCCACTTTGATCTTTAAAATGTGTAAATGCAGACTAATCCCGGTTCTCAACATGAGATCATGTAGCTTAATGATGTGGTTTTAGGCAGGTGTGGGACGATTTGGGTCATGTATTTATATAAAAAAATATAGATTTCAGCTGAAGTAGACTTTCATTGTTTGATGTTTGCTACGAGGCTAATGTAACTAACAGACGCCACACGTCTTGGCTGATGGACTGCATTTGGGGTAAAGGGGGAAAATAAATCAATAAATTAAATATTTAAAAAATAGAAAGGAAGTGTAAATCAGAATTTTTTTTGGCAAACCATCCTTTAAACAAGCTTTTGTGCATTTGCAATCAACACTGCAAAACGCAAGCTTAAGATCAGTAAAGGATGCAGGAATTAACGAGACCTGCAGCAGCCACTACATAGTTGGTAAACAAGACAAATCACCTGTGGAGCTGCAGCCATCTGATAAACTGACCATCATGGCCGAGGGTCAGACACGCACGCAGCGGCGCGTCATAAATCCTAATTAAGATTTCACTGACGCCTTGTCACCGGCCTCGCAAGTGATGAATGGCTCTTACACAGGCAAGGGCAAGTCAGGTCACATTTCTTCTTTTATTTTTTCCTACGGTTCACGTGCAGGACCTGAATTACTCGCAGTCTCTCAGCAACCAACAGCACCACTCAAAACCCAATTAACATCACGCGACACACCACATCAAGACCAGCTGTTGCTCAGGAGCAAAGCATTAAGGCCATGTTTAAACCACAAACGCTCATTTCTGATCTAATGCTCAAATCGGAGTTTTGGCATTATTATGAGGTTCTGGCATTTTGGTTGAAAATGAGTTAACCACGCCAACGTCATCACTGTGGGGATACTTTATTCTTCTGTGGTGTCTTTTTTATTTTGCAAAAGTTTTTGCTGTAAACTTATTTTCTTAAGTTCCATCTCCAAACTTGCAGATAAAGTTTATACGGTTCTATCTGCCAGCCAATCAGCATCCAGGATGAACGCAACACGGACGGCTGTGGCCAATCAATATGCACATTAAATTGACGTGCTGACAGAAGAGCAGACCTGAAGCCTCGGTACAGCGAGCCAGATAAAGAAACTTTTAGCTGTACATGTTTTACAGATTGTCGCTGTCCAATGAAAAACATGCATCTCCTCTTTTTTCATATATGTAATGTGGGTAAAAACCTCCATCTACCCACAGCATCTGACCTCTAAATGACCAATGACAAGCTGACAAATCACACTGTCAATGTCAGATTTATTGTGCATGACGCTCTCTATGAAAGTGTTTGTGTTCCTGAAAAATTGGAAATTTTGGAGATGCATGCTTTTCATTGGACAGCGCCGATCTGCTCAACGAGAGCAAGGGTACAAAACAGGATTGGTCCACTGTACTCGCTGGTCTTGTATTGTTTAAACATTCTGGCACATTTAGAAAGTCTTTAGCATAGCGAAATGGTAATACTGTAGCTAACATCAGATAACATTAGCATTAAATATTACCGACACGAGTTAGCGACATGCAATATGTTTAATAAACGGAACCTTCCAGTGTAACCGGGCCTGAAGGTCAGATAGGAGAGCGTTTAGAAGATGCGTGTGCGTTACTACACAGAAACATGTACCTCATTCTATTCTTTAATATGAATATTGATAAATGTTTTTTTAAAAGTTTAGGAACAACTTTTGAAAGTGAAATAGTTTGTAGTTTAGAAAAAAATAAATTATATATATATATATATATATATATATATATATATTTTTTTTTTTAAAGCATACATG
>JAOUQW010000032.1:8407004-8426521 GCA_028565825.1 Olivaichthys viedmensis
TCCAAGATTCCTGGAACAACCTACCAGCTGATTTCCTTATAAAACTGCACGACAGTGTGTCTAAGAGAATTGATGCAATTTTAAAGGCAAAGAACTGCGGGATCCGCTATTCATACATTCAAACATTGCTTACAACTATAGCCTGAGATTTCTTTTCCTCACACAAATGATGCTTGAATGTTAAACAGTTGAGTGTATATACGTCGGTAATGCAGAGACATGTGCAAAAGTGATTAAGTTCTCAGAAGCACACAAGAATGATAGCAAATTCCACATAGCCGGTGGAAGCAGATGAAGGTTACGTCCTTGCCTCAGGCATCCATCCACTCCAGTTGCAATTACCAGACACCCACTTGACAGTTCAAACGTTGCCACAGAAAATTATTTATTTCCTTTTGAAATGTAAAGAAAATCCTATATTCTGAAGCTCGCTCAAAGCAGTATTCGAGATTAATTGGAGCACTATTAATTTTCTAGCTCTCCGCTGATTTAGGCCGTAATTGAGTGCTGGGAAAAATTCTGTGATAACGGCATTACTCAGATGAAGCAGATACCGTACAGCGCACAAAGTCTCTTCTTCAGGCTACTGCGGACAGCGTATTTGCTCATTTTCTCACAGGCGCGTGTAATTACATGCCTTTGCTGTCAGCGTCGCCGCGTGCAAGCGGGAGTAATTACCTTGATTACATTAAACGCCATTAAAGCAGAACAAACAATAGCATGGGAATACAAAGGACTAAGTGTGGTCTGTGAGGCGTCCACAAAAAAATAGGTCAAATCAGATGTTCAGTGGAGGAGTGACAGCTCACAGCGGTAGCCACTGTTTCTAACGGAAGAGCAAGAGATGTATGGCGTGGACGGCGGCGTTGATGGATCAGGCGGGATAAAACACAGTCTTACATCAGGTACTCTAAACGCTGCGCTGGAAGCCACTTTAATATGGAGTCTGTTTTTATCCACCAGAATCACAGGCTTTTTTTTTACAGATGTTACATCAGAAGGTAGAACAAGGACATGGCACAAAAACCAGCCAAAGATGCACTGGTGCAAATATTGCTATGACAGTATGGTGTGATAAGGAAATGTGGAATAATGTCATACCGTTACTTTACCAATATTGATGATGATGTCACTAAAATAAAGCGACCTGTTTTGTTGAACTACTAAAGCCTAAGAGCCATCTTCTCAACAAGTCATTTAAAAAAAAATAAAAAAATTCTACCCCTAATCCTTTCACTGCCGTATTTGGCATTTAATATCCTCCTGATTGAAAATGTGACGCTGTTTTAGGCAGAGGGAAACTCGTTGAAGGTCTTGCACAAGGATATGGATATTTAATATGATGGGGATTTAATTTCATCCCTGAAATATCCATGGAATTTAATGTCATCCAACATTAGAACATCATCCAACATTACCTTCAGTTTGGCCTTCTGCTGTCGTTTTCATCATACTTTCCTAACAGTTCCTAACAGTCACATTATGTCCAAACTACAAACTTCCACCCAACAAATAATCGGACTGATTTAGCTAACTAGCACCGCAGCCTGAGCAATGTCTGAACAACGTAAAGGCAGAATGACAGTGGAAATGAGACAGAGCCATCTGAAATATCAACATTTTCATCAAATGTGTTGGTAAATTGACAAAAGAAAAGACAAAAATGACGCTGTAATTACACTTTAATATTGAGAAACATCAATATTGCGTCCCGTCACACAAACTCCGAGGTGGTAAATAGCACCAGAGTGAACAGCTCATAAGAACTATCCTTGTAAACACGGTGAACACAGCAACAGGCCTGATCACTAGCTAATATTAGCTAATATCAGCTAGAAGGAAGGATATGTAGTGTTTCGTTTGCTAGCTAGCTAACATGTTCCTGTGTGTTTTAAATGAAGATTTAACATTTAACAAAAAATGTCTTACTGCTAAGAAAACTCTCTCATGCTACTGCTAGCATGCAGACTATCCTGCGTAGCATTCCTAGCTGCTGGTGTTTGCATGTCTGTTAAATCGTTTAATGGCTTTTCAAACTGGGCAAACTTTTCGAATATGAGACTTTCTCTTAAACGCGTAGGAGGTCATGAACATCCCACAACAATATCGCAAGCGAACTGTAACTGTTTACACCCAAACAAAACTAGATAACTCGTTCCATTCATATAACTAACATGCTATCGATGATCGACTGAGATAACAAGGGAGTCAATCCGTTATCGATTATGGGACAACTGAGCTGAAAAACAAATATCTTGTGAATTTTTCCAGGTGTAACACTATCTTACTGGCGTTTCCATGAAATGCAACACAAGAAAACATTATCCTGCTCCTTAATTCCATTCCCGCTCATGTATACAGGCATTACAAATGTTCGAGGACGTGCTGTTGCACTCCTCAGTCTGACATTAAAGCGAGAATAAAGAATTTGGTATTTTGAGGCAGTGTTGTGTTTTTTTTCTTCACAGCAGTGCTGTTAGTCTTGAGATTAAATATTGATGCACCATATATATCTGAGGCTTTCTCCACAACTAGGCACGGTCTAAACCCGCCTACATGATCTTATTGTACAACACGACGAGAGAGGTGAAAACATTTGCATTTAGATGAAAACCAATTTGCTTTCCGCTGAAGCAATTATATTTAAGATGAAATATGTACGCATTTTGCCTTTTTGTGACTGTCATGATGCCCAGAGCGGCCCTACCTGGGCAAACGGTTAAATGAATTTAGATTATAGCATCTGTAAAGCCTTTATTTCTATTACAAAGAAGGTAATAACTGAGAGAGACAACCTTGAACAAATGCCATATATTAAAGAGAAACCTTTATTTATGCCTATTTTTCCTACCACTATATATATATATATATATATATATAGTATATATGTGCAACCACAAAGGCATAAAGCATTCAGATTAGGGAGCTCGATAATCGTCAAATAGATCATTTTAGTGATTTTTAGCATCCAGTCAACAAAGGACCGGATATTCTTCAGATATTTGTCGGACATTTGCAAGATGGAGCCTGATTCCTGCGATGGATTTATGTCAATGTGCTTACAACAAGAAGAAAAAAATCGAGCCATTTCATTTAATTAAAGTTGCAGTGTGTAACTTTTTTGTTAAAACTTAGTAGCAGCATTGAATCAAAAGAGAAAAATACTCTAAAACATAGTGTTTTTGCACTGATACCCTGGAAAGCCTGAAAATAAACCTTCTATTTTTCCATGATTTGGCTTTTTTTTTTTTAAATACACAAAAAAATTAATTATGACTACTTGAAGCAGCATTATTGCAAGAAAACAGATATACAGCTGAGTGCAAAAGTTTGTATCCCCCGGTTTCTGAGTGAGAGAAAAAAAAAGGAAAATGTACCTTTATTTTACAATATATCTAAAAATATATGTATTTGGTCGCATTTTATTTGAAGGGTACCTACACTGGGCCTTCATAACACATTCATGAGCATTTCATAAATATTTTATAAATCAATGCTTATCTCAAAACCTGTGAGGTGCCGCTAAAGGTTTTACGTACGTGACTTTCAAGACTGTTCTATTCCTTATCTTGTTAGTGTTATTTACTAACAACATGTTCATAAAGCTTTGAGACTCTTCTATGAAGTATGCACCTGTCATCTTACCTTTTGGGACGTGTATTTACTGTATAAACAGTAAAAAATTGTATAAATAGCAGTGTGGGACTGGATGTTCCTTACGTGAAGTGGTAGTTTATTTCCATTTGCATTCAAAATTATTATGAAGCCTCATTCCAATACAACGTCATTTATTTAAGAAGCCCATATGTCAACTGAATTAATGATTTTCATGTCCTCAAACTAAAGTGGTAATCAATTCTGCATTTCTAACACTATTATAAAGCATTATGCCTACCTTTTACAACTTCACTTTTTTAAGAAGCCCCATATGTCAGCTAAATGAATGGTAATGGAGTAGATACAGTTGAGGCCAAAGGTTTAAACACACCTAGGCTAAAGATATTCAAACTCAGTTTTTCACTACTCCACACATTTCATGTTACCATACATTTATTTTGGCGAGTCAATTAGGGCATCTACTTTGTTCACATCAGAGGTCATTTTAAAACAATCAATTAGAGACAGATTTATTTCAGCTTTAATTCACTATATCAGAATTCAAAAATGACACATACAAGGTCAAAAGTTTACATCCACTTTGTTAGTATTTAGTGGCATTGCCTTTTAATTGCTTAACTTGAATCAAATGCTTGGGGTAGCCATCCACAAGCTTCTCCCAATACTTGGCCAGAATTTTTGCCCATTCCTCCAGATAGAACTGGTGTAAATCAGTCAGGTTTGTGGGCCTCCTTGCTCAGATATGCTTTTTCAGTTCAATCCACAAATTTTCTATGGGATTCAGGTCAGGGCTTTGTGCTGGCCACTCCAATACTTTCACTTTGTTGTCTTCAAGCCATTTTGGTACAACTTTGGTATGCTTAGGATCTTTAGCCTAGGTGTATGTAAACTTTTGGCCTCAACTGTACTTTATATAAGATTTCTCAAAGCTGGTGAAGTTTTCACGGAAATGTAATTCAGAATCTTATCTTTTGTTATGTTGTTCACTCGGGCCGATGTGACTTGGTACCTGCTCTTTAGTTAGTGCGCACTTTTAAACTGAGAATGCAAGTGATAACATTTTCAGCAGTGTTGCCAGGTCCATGGTTTTCCTGGTGACTTATTTCATTTTATTTTATATGGTTGTAATATTATTTAGCTGTGTTTTCTAATGTTTAATGATCTCTGAATAACAAAATCTACAATGTTCAGTAAGTTTTTGTAAATTTTTCATAAAAAACAAAACAAAACTTGCTCTTTTGTTTCCTGGATTTTATTGTTTATATGCAGTAAAATATGCAGTACTGTATCATTTTTACAGTAATTTACCGGCCAGTATGATACTGTAACATGTGATTGATTACAATTTAGTAACAGTAGCTTAGTGGTAAATTATTTGCCAGTAATTAACTGTACAATTTACAGTTAGTTACTTAAATTTTTTTTTTACAGTGTACCTATTTATCCCTGCCACTTTAGTTTATACTGCCTGCCATTTGTACTATTTGGTGCCCTTGCAAATATTTATTGCAAATATTTATTGTTACCTGTTGTCTGACGTTCTATGTGTAATACTGTCACGCGCACGCCGCCTCGCGCATGGCAGTCGCTAGGGCGACTAGCACCACGCGCTTTGTGTTTGTTTGTTGGTGTGTTTGTTTGTCTCGTGATGTGATTGATCCCACCTGTATCTCGGTCGTCTCCTTGATTAGTGTGTATAAATATCCTCGTGTATCCGTCCTGCTTTGTCCTTCAATGCATGTATGTGTATTGCATGTCTGTATGTGTGTATGCATGTCTAGTTTAAGTTCTGTTAGTGTGTTTAATAAATGTTTGAAAAGGCTTGGCGCTTGTGTCCTGCATCCCCGTGCCACGACCGTGACAAATACCCCCTTCTTGTCTGTGCAATACCCCCTTCTCGTCTGTGCAGTACCCCCTTCTCGTCTGTTCAGTACCCCCTTCTCGTCTGTGCACTACCCCCTTTTCATCTGTGCAATACCCACTTCTCGTCTATGCAATACCTTTCTCCATGCACTTTATGTTGTCTGTAAGCACATGCTGCTGTAGCATTTCATGTTATTTTGAATGCTCTGTCTTCTGAATACATATGACAATAAGCCTGGCTTGACTTTACTAGACCAAGAAAGAAACAGCAAGGATACTTAAAATGAAGAAATGAAGGTCTTTTTTTCCCACAACAAATCCAATTCCAGCTGAATCCACCAGGACAAACTCATCAAGGCCAATTCTTCAAAGACTGCGTTCCTCTGGTAATCTGTTCCGACAGTCCTTTCTTTGAGAAAGTAAAATACGAAGCCTACACAGCTTAATTACGGAGCTGATTTGAGCTCCTGGGATGAGGCCTGATTGTGAAGAGCTGGGATTGGGAGAAAATGTAACCCAAGGACTGATTATTTTTTTCATTCCCATACCAAGCTCTGTGCTTCCTGCCGAGTCTGAAGACCCACAACAAACATCATTTCCACCCCAAATTACCCCTATCCAGGTCGATAAAGATCAACAAGGTGACCTACAGAGACTCCATTGAAGGAGTAAATACAGGCTACATCAAGGAGTAATTTCATTCCTATTCGAAGCAGGTAAAAAGCCAAAGCGGGCGAAGATAGAGAAGTTTAATGAACAAGGGAAGGAGAGAAGGAAGAAGGAATCAGGGGCGTGGCTACATGAATGGGCTCATGTAGCCACCCTTGAAGTAAGCCCTGCCACCCCAACTGCCACCTCAACTATTACTCGTATGCAATTGATGCATGCTTAATGAATCTTATCTAGCTCTCGTTGGTTTAAATAATCGTTATAGTGTTGTAGGTATTGACTAAATCTCTTCAATATTAGGAACTATAGACAGTGATTGAACTGTAAATAAAAATCAGTGGGCATGATTGTGGATTCAAACAACAGAAGAGTTGGGGGTACAGCTACATTTAAATACTTATTTTTTACCTCACTCTAGCTTAGTGAGTCAATTAAATTGCTTCGTAAAAGCTCTAAAACCAATGCCACAAGGAAAAGTGTCACAGTCAATCCCGACAGTGCCACCACATACATTCCTCCACCACTATTCCTGGTAGTTTTACCATGGGGATGATTTTTGTCATTTTTTTAACTCCTTAATCTTCCAGGAGCCATCAGTGGGTCCAGACATTCCCCACTCTCGTAACTACACATCTTTCCTATTAGTTTCCCTGTAGTTATTGAATAATATGCTTTAAGATGAAAAACTGAACAATAAATTGGGACTTTAAGGGGTTAACCGAGGGGACAGCATCCCCTCGCATGCCTTATCAAATCGAACCCCGACTATAAAACTATGAATGCAGTAATCTCATTATGTAGCTGTTCATTTTGTACCAAGAAACATATCAGATATTTTGCAAATGCAACCTTGTCCTGTACATAATTAGGTGGTGCCACTCCTTAGTGTGCTCCTGCTTTCACTTTTCCACCCTGTGTCTAAAAACCTGGACACACCATTGCGAGAAGGGAATAAGGAAGAAGACATCCTTTATTTAAAATTACACTGCCGTTCTTAGTAGGGGATGTGTATCATGAATACAGTAATGAGCCGCAGAAAACATGAGGGAACTCATCCGTGTATGTGTGGAACCGCAGGTACGCCTGCTACACCTGTCTTCACTAGATCCCATCGTATGGTGTTGGGAGATGCCAGGTGCCCTCGCCGGCCAGGTTTTGGCAGCACATGCACAAACACACACAGCCAGGGGTATCCTACGGAGTAAACAATGTTTTTTTACGGAGAAGTAGGTCATGTCCCATCGGAGCTTGTTGGCTTACTCCGTTCTCATTTGCACAGATAAATGCTTCTCGAAACTAAAGTCATACTTGCTGAGCCCGCATAATAGATGGAAGGTGGTCCTCCATAAAGCAGGGATTATGTTTTAGAAAGGGACTCTGACGGCTGACTCGGCTGGGTGTCGCGCAGGCGGAGCTGCTACAGCAAGTCCCACTGCGGCCCTGGCACCAGCACAGTCCGAGCCAGACGTGCTTCCACGCCAACACATAATCACTCAGATAAACGCCCACTAATGGGGCGTCTAACCTTTGCCACACACACATAGTAGATAGATCGGTTATATTTGAGAGGTAGAATAGATGCTCAGCTGTTTCTCTCTCAGACTAGATTAGCATGGCACCGTCTACTTTCATTATTAATATATTCTCATATATCTCCATATATCCTCTCTCTCATTAAACGTCACATTAAACACGCATTAATGTGCAATGAAATGCACTAGAATAGCTTAAAGGTTTTTTTTTTTTTTATATAGTGCCGCACCGTGCCAAAGCTTTTGATAAACTGCAATATTTACCATTAAAGCTATTTCAGAAAAAGAAGCTGAAAAAATACCCAACCGATCACGTGATTGTGTCTGTATCCATCTGAGGAAGGCCACAACTCCTGTAAATTAATGGACGGCATGACTTGCATGGTCTATCCACTAGCGCATTCATGTTAAACTTGTAATCATAGTTGCAACATCTTTACATCAAAGGTTTTGCAGGGCAATAGGAGAAGATCGGGTTGTTGTTGTTTTTTCGGTGGCAATGATGGTTTTGTCAATAGTATATGATCAGCAATGGTCCACAGAAAAATCGAGGTGACGCATAATTTTTGAATTCCAGTCTATATTTGGTGCCTGTAAATTTGCACTTGAACTCTTTCTTGAAATCTCCAGGGTTGAAGTGTTTCTCAATATATCTAGCGATGCGTTTTTATTGAAATTGGGGTTATTAATAGCAGCTAACCACATTTTTTCTCCTTCTTCAGAGTCTTTCAACAGTGTGCAGTAGTTGAATAAAGCAGTAGGGGAATAAAGGAGGATCATAATTCAGGGAGGGGAGCTAAAATGTAAATATAATTATTTTCTAATTCAGGGGAGAAAAATGCTTGTATTATACTGTGATACAGAGTCATTAGATTTTTAAAAAACTTTTGTTAGAATTTAATTTAATTACAGTAGTAGTATTTGTCACAGTGTAGTGAGGGTGGACACAAGCGCGAGCCATTTTTAACATATACACATTTATTTGACTCAATCTGACACAAACATGAAACATTCAAGGACAAACTGGACGGGAACGGGAGGGCTTCTTAAACACTTACTAATCATTGACAAACGACGCACAGGTGGGAACACATGACATGACGAGACAGGGAATCACAAACATCAACAAAGGGCACGTGGCACTCGTCGCCATAGCACCCGCCACACATGGTCATGCGCACCGCAGCGCAAGGCAGCGCATGGGGCCAATGTCCATGTGTCCATTAGAGCGCGGATGTCCGACTACCATCCCTAGCACAGCCAGGGAGCGGAGCGCAGGCCTCGGCCGCGTGGAGAATGACGTTCTTTGCGGAGACTGGATGCAGGGCGGCCTCGTCGTTCCCGAAGCTCGGGGGCGGAGCGATGACGACCTTGCCGGGGACTGGGGTCAAAACGGGGTCATCGTTCCCAAAGTACGGGGGCGGAGCAACAACGTCCTTGCCGGGATCAGGAGGCAGGTGGCGTCATCGTCCCTGAAGCCCGGGGGCGGAGCGTTGATGTCCTCGCCAGGGACTGGAGGCAGGATGGCATCGTCGACCCCAAAGCTCGGGGGCGGAGCGAGGACGTCCTCGCCATGGATTGGAGGCAGGATGGCGTCGTTGTCCCCGAAGCCCGGGGGCGGAGCGATGACGTACTCTGCTGCATCAGGGAACTGGGAAACGCTTCCTGCAGCGTCAGGGAATTCGGCCACGCCTCCTGCTGCGTCAGGGAACTCGGCTATGCCTCCTGCGGCGTCAGGAATGGCCTCGGCGGCAGTCATCAGCCCCCCCAAAAAATTCCAGCGGGCCTTTCTCCTCCGCTCCTGGGAGGCTCGTAATCCGGACTGGGTTGAAGCTTAGCTTCTGTGGCTGGCTCCCAGGGCAAAGAAACCAGGGGGGAACCGCGTGGAAGCGCAACCGGGGGGACGGCAGGCGAAGGCGGCTGCTGGTTTGGAGACGCAGTGGGAAGGTCGAGCCGCTCACATCATTTAACCCTAAAAATAAACGGATTTTAAAAATTGTTGTTATTTAACAAAGTAAAACGTAAAAAAGCTTTCTGTAAGGAGAAGGTTTATTTAACATTTATGGAAGGAGACTCCGGTTGTCAGTGCTTTGTAACAGTCAGAGGTAAAACTGTTCTTTTGAGTTTTCTTCAGGACAGAGGAGTTTGTGCTTTGTGGTTTATCAGTAACTCGACAAGCTGCATTTTCTGTATTTACTTCAAGAGAGAGAGAAAAAAGAGAGAGGCTGGTGAGACTGTTTATAGCTGTTATAACGTAAGTGATAACAGGAACTAACATGTTTCGTGGACGTTCCACAACATTAAAAGCAACTATAAACGAATCCAAATGACTTTCCATCAAATCCTTTTTTAATGAATAAAACGTGTAATTGTTGGCAAATTGCTGTGGTATGAAAGGAATGAAACACTTTGGGACATGCTGTTATTGGAAAATAATCAAATCCGTTGTGCTTTATTCCTTACTTAAAATGTTAGAAATTCATATATACTATTATTATTTCTGGACATATTTCCCTGGTTAATGCTGGTTATCATACCTGCTTTTTTCTTTTTATAGAAAGTCCCCAAAGAAAGTGCACCAAACACCACTGCATTACCAATGTAGTTCCACATATGCTCCTCCTCAGAAGGTTCTCACTTGCTTTGCCCCGGTCATAACGTGTTGGTTTGACGCGAAGAACTCATTCAAAGCGTTCATTGTGTAAATCTCAAATATCGATAGTGATATCACATACTTTATTATTCCAGTGGGGATGGAAAAGAGAAATGGTGTTTTGTTGAGGGGGTTTTATTTTTGTCATTAGTTTTTGCAATCCCCTTGTATCCCCCCTTAAATCAAGCCCTGGCAGTATGTGATGTAGACTGGCTTTAGGCCTAGGCTTTCAGTACATTCAGTGCAGCTAAGAAAACAATTTCAAATCAAATACATCACAGTGTGGACATCGTACATTACAGAGTCTTAACACACAACAGCCTTCGAAGAAAAATATTATTTCAATAACGGCGCACTGAAGCAATTCAACATGACCATTAGGAAATCACAGTCAACTGGTGGACCAAAAACATCACACAGCCAGACAGATGGATGATTAACATTGTTTAATTAAGTTAAAACCTGTGATAAGTGACCAACCCCTAAACCTGTACCATTATCTAGGAATGTAAAAACTCAGTGTAACTCACAGATGAACCAATGTTAACAATGGCACTGATCGGCCATTTCTAATAATAATTATCCTAATTATCTCCATTTTTCTCAATTAACACCAAGTCTGGCTGTCCTTCCTCTGCCATTACAGCACAAATATATTTAAATTTCTCATTTAATGAACACACTAGTGTGGTTAGTTTGGTGACCTACTTTCTGAATCTCACAGCTCACACTCTCAAAACAGATGCAGCGATTGGCTGTATGTAAAATATGTGATTGCGTACATCAAGACGGGCTAATGTTTAGGCTGCGCTCGTGCTCACAGTCTTGACGTATCTCGACCTTCCAGATGCCAGATGTAGTATGTAGTATGTTTTTTCCCAAGAAATGGTCCCACTCATTGGAAATCAAAACGTGATTGGTTAACTCCACTGTCACTTTCTATTTATGGCATAAAGCCTTGCATCCAGCTCCTGAAGCTCTGACCAATGAGTGAGCTCGCTTGGACACTACAAGGACACTATGGGGTCATTTTCTGTTTGGCAAGTCTAGATTTTTAAGCCTTTCATTTCCAACTCAAGTTTAAAGATAAAATGATCTAATTCTGTCATACTTGCAGAGATTAAATGCAACAAGGATGATGATTCTATGGAATATAAAACACACAAAAAATTACGGATGTGTAATGTTTAGTTCCCGGAAATTCTCAGGCCTGAAAGGGTTCCCCTCCGCTGGCTTTGCTTCCTGCACACTTTTCAACAGCATAAGCCGCCATATTGACTGACTCAGTAAAGGTCTGTGTTAATTTAGAAGAAAACAATACTGCGCTACTAACTTGCGGGAGATGAGATTCGAGTATTCCTCCATGCTGTTTTTGGGATTTTTTCCCTTTAAGAACCAAAAACATTGTTCACCATTATAGTACATCACCGAAGCGCAAAAAGGTTTTGGAAAAATCCTCAACCTTCTAAAAATAATTGTTGTACTTGGCTAAATTTTGTAAGAGATTCCCGCTCCTCTACTAAGATGCCGGAAAAGTGGATCAGTCTCCCTGTGGGGTCTCTGAAGGCCCGGCCTATTCACAGCTCTACTGTCCGCCTCACACGGCGCAGTGCTTCATTTCACTAATTCACCGAGGGATTAGGAGAGCACAAAGTGAATTTACACACAGGGGGAGAAAAGCCTCTTTAATCTGCGCGCTGCCCGGCTCTGCTCTGTTTAAAACATCAGCGCAGCGAGTCGACTGACTGCTCTCACAGCCATACGAGGGGATTTTTACGGCAGGCTTGGGCGCCGTGGAGAAAGGATCCAAGCGCATTAGAAATGCCACACAGACAACAGTACTGTCAGGAGAGCAGTAGTTACAGAATACAGCCACTATTTTATTTACATAGCGCTTTTCTCAGACTCAAGGCCATTTTACAGATCAATTCAAACACAAAAAAGCAAGCGCAAAATACACAACAAGGTCAATAGAGTCCTCTGAAACCTTTCAGCATGGTTTTGCCAGTCACAGTCCTTCTGATTGGTTCTTATAACTTGTTTTAACAAGTAACAAGTTAACACAGATTATGCTATCTGAACAACACCAGGTATATACGTTAACTTTACAATAGAGAAGTTATGATAACAAAATGTTTTATTTTTCACAGTATAGTATAAGAGCCATCAAATTATCACTACGTGGTGATAATTACATTTTAATATCATGATAACAGCGTAACCTTTTATAACGTTTAATGATAGTATCACCATTTTATTTGAAAAACCTCTTGTTAAGTCGCATTTTAACACAAAAGGCAACAGAGCTGCACGATATGGACAAAAGCAGCATATTGCGATTATATTGCTACATATTGCTACAAATGTTAGCCTTCTATAAATCCCTTCTGTACAGTACAGAAAAAGTCAAAAGCTCCTTTTTTTTCTGTTATTATGCTTCTGTGGAACTCAATAACACTTTTATTAGGCAGGTAAGCCTGTAAACGCTTGAACAAAAAAACATTTGAAAACATATCTTTTTAATTTAGCATTTATATTACTCTCTCTGTCTTGGTATTTTTGTTTCAGCTTTTATTTTATTCTATTTAATTCAACGACTTCATCATTCTTTGTATTTATATTGTCATATTATCCTTCATTCTATTCTATCTTTGTGTGTCTGTAAAAATTGTGGATGCCTCATTGAATTCATTGTAAATTCCACCGAAATTGTAATATATGTTTTTTTTATATAATTGTGTGGCATACGTTGTTTTTGTGAATATGTTTATATGCATAGTTTGTAGTACATTTATTACTGTTCGCGATTGCAACGTGCTGTCATGCGCAGCTGTGGTTCCGCACTAAGTTGTCCGTCGCGCCTGCTGTAGTCTGGCAAACTCCGATACGGGCTTTTGCTAACGAGGACTTGCAGCTGCTGAAAAACATCTAATACAGTGCTGAATTATTGCTGTCTGTATGCAGGTTTTGCCAGAGAATAAAAAGAGAGCGAGAAAGAGAGAGAGAGAGAGAGAGAGAGAGAGAGCAATCCAGAGACTGTCTGCCATGTCTTCTGTCTGCCGCACACACACACCTGTTCCATTGATGCCATAACCGACCATCACATATAATTTACTTTAACTTTAACGCGTATGATAAGAGTTCTATAAATCTATAAAAGATTATTATTATTATTCTTATTATTGTGATGTCAATATGCCCAGCAATATACTGAAACAAACTGGTGAATACAGCAATTTATCAAAACAGTCTATTTTATTTATCTCCAACCTCTGTGATTGGTCAAATTCAACTCAAAATCTATATGAATTTCGGTTCAGAAGTAAAATGAGTGCACAAACTAATAATGAACTAGCATTTCTACACACATATGCAATGTATCAGTGAAGCCTTTAATGATATGTCGTTAAGCACCTCGTTTTTTATTTCCAGTGACACACAGTAATTACCTTTGTGAAGGCTTGAGAGTGTAAAATGTTAATTGGTCTTAAAAGTGCAGTGGCGGTGGTCCTACTAAGAGTTTCGTTTGATCAGGACCATGATCACATATGCAGCCATAAGGCCGTGTGCTGAGCTGAGACAGGTATCAGGCTCTCAAGTACTGCACAGAATTAATGCTCATTTCTGTTAGGAAAACACTGGCACACACTTCCCCACTTCCCCGCCACACACACTTCTCATGCCAGCGCAAAACAATGCGGCCTTGTTCCATATGCATGCTGGTGAACTGCTGCGCTACTGTGAAGAGCCACACTGACTGCGCATAACTCAACTCTATTCCAGATAGATAAGCGGACAGGAAATAAATTCATCCGTCATTCACACACATGGCAACGGCAAAGAGAGACATGTCCTCACTGCAAAGGCAAGGAATCAGCCACGGACATGTCATAATGCTGGAGAATCAGCTTCACTCAATCTAGTACTCGAGTTCTTTAGTCTATTTTACCGGTCTAGTACTTCACTAACACCAGTACACTAGTATGCTAGTCTGTTTTACTCCTCTAGTACACTAGTCTGCTAGTCCTTTAGTCTGTTTTACTGGTGTAGTACACTAATCTGCTAGTCCTTTAGTCTGTTTTACTGGTCTAGTACACTAATCTGCTAGTCCTTTAGTCTGTTTTACTGGTCTAGAACACTAGTCCGCTAGTCCTCTAGTCTGTTTTACTGGTCTTGTACACTAGTCCGTTAGTCCTGTAGTCTATTTTACCGGTCTAGTACATTACTGACACTAGTACACTAGTCCTCTCTAGTCTGTTTTACTCCTCTAGTACACTAGTCCTGTAGTCTATTTTACTGACTCTTGTCCTCTGGTCCTCTAGTCTGTTTTACTGGTCTAGTACTTTAATAATTCTAGTCCTCTAGTCTGTTTTATGATTCCAAAACCCCGGCGCTGTCTATCAAATGCCTATCAGGTTGCTAGTGCCCAAAATCTAGTATTCATCATTGTCTTTAATGAGTCTGTGTTCTGGTAAATTGCTGTAAACAGTCAGGAAGAGGCATACAGTCTAAAGACAAAAGTTAACTTGTAATATCCTTGTCAACATGACAGGTAAAGGAGAGACGTTCTGAAAAGAAAAGACTGGATAGGTCAAAGACAAAGCAACAGTGAATGTGTTTCTGAAGCACAACAATGCAGCCGCTCGCTTCGTCAAGCTTAATTAATGATTTGCCACCTCACGCAATAGGAAGCATGGTTCTTAGCTGAGGCAGAGCGGCGCGACTGACAGCGCAAGCACACGCTGAGAGACAAGCACATAAAACTTTCATGAAGGATGTGTGCGTGTGTGTGTGCAAATGCATGACTTGCTTTAAAGAGACACTGAAAAACAAAGGAATATAATTACCCTATTGCATGTATGCTATTACATCCTTGACTTTAATGATCCAAGACCCAAACTGATGAGTAAAACCCGTCTGTTTTAGTTCCTTATAAGGGATCATATCCTTAAAGCACCTCCAGGCTTTTAGTGATGTTTTTTTAATTTGTTTTTAGTCTCTGGTTCCCAGTTCTGTTACCCTGCAGGCTGCATCAACACACTTTAAAGAGAATTAAAGAAAACTTTCATTCCCCAACTTTCCCATGCTGCAGTGTGGACTGGGCTTAATTCGTACTGCAGCCTTGGAGAGGCCATAAAAATATATATTTTTTAATTTTGTATGCACAATTTAGTTTACCGTAGCCATGAGCTACTAAATCATGGTGATGAAATTTTAATGCATACACACGATTTTTTTGTGCTCTCAATTTGCTATTTCGAGTATTCAAATGAATAAAATGGTGCCCATATTTTGGTTAATTTGTGCTCTCATTTGAAGAAATGTAATGGATAAGATAACCAATCAGCTTACAGCTCGGTTTTAGTAAGTGTTTATAACAGTTATTAAATCTCCACTATGGACACAGATTGTTTAATCTGTATCAAGTATACGCTGGTTTTGCGGGGATACATTACAGAGACATAATGATACATATTGCCATTGGCTCCCATGGCATTATTATGACTAATAGGACCCTTATTAGGATATTTTAAGGTGCAGGGTTTTACAATCGTCAATACACTAATTTGGATCAAGTAAATTAATTTACTGGGAATCAGTTGCAAGTCAACCGGAAATTACTATAAATTCAATGTGTCACGGTCTCCCTGCCGTGGAACTAGCTGGCGGCGTGTGCCGGTTGCCATGGCGACGGCCGCCATTGGCCATGTGTTTGTGTGTGTATCCATCTAGTTTCCACCCTGTCTCGTCATTCATTGTAACCAGCTGTGTCTCGTTTGTGCTCAATCAGTGTGTGTATTGAAACCCCTGTGTATTGGAGTACGTGGTCTTCTGTTGTTTGTGTCATGCCGATGTGTTGCATGACATTAGTGCATCCGTCCATCCAGCTACAAAGCATGACAGAACAGACCTCGAAAAGGATGCAGCAAGCCGCACGATGTTTGCAGCAGGCTGTGCTGCGTTCCGCCAACAGCAGCTCGACACCATCACCGCCCTTGTGGTGCAGTCCGGATTGTCTTCTGTTGTTCAATGTCATGTCTGTTGTGCTCAGTGTCGGATGTTTTCTGTTCGATGTTTAGAAGTAGTGTAAATAAAGTAAATGTTGTTAAGCGGTTTCACACATGTGTCCGTCCATCCAGCTACAAAGCGTGACACAATGATGATTCAAAACAGTACATTGACGATGGTTAAATCCACTTGGACTGGGCGGCACAATGTATAATTTGCTAATTAATTCTGAAATACTGGATTTACCATGTAAATGAGGACTCTAAACAAGCAATTTATTAAACTAAATAAACTATTATATTGTGTGTCATGACCATCCAGACCAAGTCTAGATGCTTTATATAAGGGTTTCTGTTTGGATGAATCAGGACATCCACATAATTCAACAAATTATCTAATCATAGACCAGTCATAGTAAGGCTCTTAACCTGGAACTTTTAGTGCCACTATAAGGGGTAAGATAATATTTTATTAATACGGCCTCTGGCCTCTGCCCGAGCCTCTGGAAGGTCCTCGGCAGCATATGGATTGTTTATACCAACATCATCACTCTTATGAAGTTGTCGAGGCCAATGGCCTGACCTTTGCTGGTCGGACTGTGCAGAAGAGGATCTTGGAACAGCAGTGTATGTGAGCAGGAATGGAGCTGTGACGTTCTGCCTCGTTTGAAAGAAAGAAGAACCTTGACACCCAGTACAAGGACTGAAGCAATGAACAAATCTCTGATCCACCAGCTGAACCAACCAAGTGCATGGAGGACAAGCAGGACAGAAAAGTTTTCATCTGCAACATTCATCGTTCATCAAAATCACTGATCAGAGTTAATCTGGCGTGCGTCACTCAAACAGATCAGTGTGACAGGTCGAGGTTTTTGTATTCAGGTCAACAAAACTGTGCTGTAGTTGTTGAATCAATTATGCATTCACTAGTTATGAAACACTTAATTAGACATTTGCTCATCGTGATGTACAGCGTTTATCAAATCACAATCAAATCCCAAGCGGGAACTCCATGGGAGCTAACAGCACAACTTACAATAAGAAAGACACATGCAAATGTAAATTAGCATTAAAGTTCTATGTAAACATGTTTTAATGAAAGGGTTGATGAAATGCCTGTTCGAATCATTATGAGTGACGGATGCATGTGCATTGCTATACATGAAATCAGGACTGAGTTTGAGTTTA
Organism: Olivaichthys viedmensis; assembly: GCA_028565825.1. NCBI lineage: Eukaryota > Metazoa > Chordata > Actinopteri > Siluriformes > Diplomystidae > Olivaichthys > Olivaichthys viedmensis. The sequence continues at coordinate 8,424,536 of JAOUQW010000032.1, forward strand.
TTGCTAGATTAGCTAAGGGTGCACAATTAATCGCATTTTAGTTGTGATAGCAATTTTTGGCTTTTTTATTTTTTATTAATTAAACATAACTGAATGCAACGTTGATAAGCTTAGGTAAAGTTAGCTAAATGGCAAACGTTAGATTCAAATATTTTTACTGACTCTACTGCTGCATTAAATCACAAGCTCCTCACTCATATGGCTTACTGTTGAGTGCAAAAGTTTACATACCCTTAAGACAAAATTAAGAAGACAAAGAAATGATTTTTATACCAGCAAGAAATTTAGTGTGTCAGGTTTCACAGATGTTCCTTCATTATCACAAGTAACAAAAATGGTCAAACAGGGTAGGTTAAGAAATTAATTGATATCAGTACAAAAGAATTTTGCATCTCATTTCTAAATGTGATATAAATATTCTCTAATAACTTGTAGACCCAACCTTTGCTTTTATAACGGCCTGCAGCCTTTTCTTATATCCTCTGAACTTCGTGATCCTGTCAGTTGTAATATTAGCTGACAAATTTGTTCTAATTCTTCCAGATGTCTTAAATCCGATCATCGCTCAAACCACTTCAGGAAGTCTGAGACGCATTTTAGCCACGCTATACAAGTGTAAATGCATCCGTCTCTCCAAGCCACATTTAATAATCAAAAAACTCCCAATAGGTGATGCACGGCTCTATGAATGCTGAAGTTGGTGCCTTTAAAAACGTTAGCGAGATTAAAAACGAGACGAAAAATTACAGATTTTGATGCGGCAACCATCTTATTCATGAAACAACTAAAACTGAGAAAAAACACAGGAAGTTGGTGTTCGAATGTAATGAGCTAATTTGCATATTAATGTGTAATACAGCAAGTGGATTTCAGGATGGCTAACCAGAGACACATTTGAATACAAGTGTAAATGCATGTGGTTAAAATCTGATCAGGATACAACCTAGATACAAGACACTTGAAACAACCAGGTGGAAACGGGGTCTTATAAAACCTCTCTAGAGTGTCTCTCTGCTTTTTTCACACCCTGAGGGTCTAAATAAAGTCTGTACCTTCACAAGTTAAAGAGTGTGATTTTTAACACACGTTGAGATTTGAGGCCTTTGAACCCATAATATCTTTGTCTTTCACTTTCTCCCAGCATTCAAAATAACTAATACATGTCATTTCATTCCTTTGAGGGGTTTTTTCCCCTCCTGAAATCGGTGCTTTCTCGATATAACCTGACGCCTTTAACCATGAATAATTCATCTGCTATCACACAGTAATGAAGAGTTGCTCAGGCATACTCGCTTCATGAATAATCCAAATCGCCATAACTGCGCTTATCTAAAAGACAAAAGCAGACTGATTGTTGAATAAAAAATAAAAAAAAATGTTAATTATTTTCGGTGAGCTATGTTTTGCAGCGGCAGTGGAAACTCGGGATGCAGGATACGGTATGTTTGGGGTGAGAAAATGAAAAAAAAAAATATTGTATTTGTGCAGTAATAAGTCAAGGACAATACGTTTCTGAGCTGTTATTGACAGGTTGAGGCAGCCATTATTCTTCCTTATTACACTTCATTTCTTGCTCCAATGCCTGTGTTTTCTTCAGACAAACACATTCCCGCCAGCGATGGCCAGGAGACTGGCATTTCACACCCTTTCACTGCACTTCTACACAACTACAGCTGGAAAAAAAGAGGAGTTCTGACAATCTACTGTACCTTAAAGGTCTTAAAGCTTATTATTTTCAGGCATTGTGTCTATAAAACACATCTCACTTGATTTTTACTATGAAATTCATGTATATGTCTGTATATCAAGTCAAGTCAAGTCAAGTAGGCTTTTATTGCCATTCCTCCATATACCTCGTATACATTGAAATGAAATGTGGTTTCTACAGGACCATGGTGCAACACACAACAAAACAGCAGCACGCTATACAGGACTACATAAAGTGCAAATACACGACAGTGAGGACGAGTGCAAATATACACAGAA
>JAOUQW010000032.1:8429691-8445058 GCA_028565825.1 Olivaichthys viedmensis
GTAGGGACTTGCGGTCTGAGACGGTGCAGTTCCCATACCAGACAGTGAGACAGCTGGTCAGTACACTCTCTATTGTCACCGTGTAGAAGGTGGTGAGGATGGAAGGGGGGAGGTTCACTCTCTTCATCCTCCGCAGGAAGTGAAGACGTTGCTGAGCTTTCTTGGATGTGCACACCAAGGAACTTGGAGCTTTTGACTCTCTCCACAGTTCCGCAGTTGATGTGCAGCGGAGAGTGCTCAACTGTCAGAAACTGGCTTCTGCAAATTTAATACCTGCCCTTTGTTCATACTAATTTGCACATGCAATCTCAGCTCCTTAAGTGAATTTCAGGATGCAGTAAATGACATTGCGTGTGCAAAATTAATCGATTTGAAGTGACTCCGCCCTGTATTTTTCATCTTTAGGTAGAAACGCCCCAAATTGCATATTCATTAAGGCAAAAAGGACAACACGTGTAGTTTTGCTTATGTGAAAGACGCAATCCTCTGTAGACCCTGTTAGTAAATCAGCTTGCTCGTTTTTTTTGCGAGTGTTATCAAGTTTGCACGTGTTTTTAAGCAAAACAAGCAAACCTTTAGTAAATCAGGACCTGAATGTAATCGTAAATAGGTCCATACTATGGTTTAGAAGCATCGCTCTTCCACACGAGTCTCAATTAAGGTCAGGAAATAAACAGAGCGTCGCAGTCACGAGGGACTGAAGGAATAGTCAAGGACGACAGCAGCAGCAGTAAACGCATCAGAACAGCTCCATAGGACAGACAGAAACACACGGCATGAGTGTATTTCGCTCTCTGCAGCCTCAAATTAAGCTCTTCCCACTGCATGATCTTTTAGCACAAACTGCAAATGAAGTCGAAACAGGGGACCCAAAAAGAGCTGAGCTTGTAAAAGTCAGTCATCACTGTAAATGTGAAGTCAGCTTCAACGTTATGGAGCCTCTGACCTTTCACCGGTATCATAACCACAGTTTCTATTTCAATCGCCTCCTCAAAATTTTTACTTTCACCCACAAAATGCCTGCAGCCTGGAATAGATGACTGCTAAAGTTACATTATTTATCAAAAACACCACATCAACAAAAAAAAGCACAGAGTGAGCCTAGACAAAGTGCTACTGCAGTAGTACAAAAGAGAATGAAATGCCTGCGGGTTAGCCAGGAGTCTGCCGACACCGATGATTACTCAAAAAAAAAAAACCTGGGCCTGCCTGTGGAACGCGCTCGTCACACAATCTCCAAAGAGCGGGAGTTCAAGCAGAATGATCGATCAAACTTTTCTAGACAAGCAGCATTTTTTATTCAGCCCATCAAAGATGAAAACACACAGATCCCTGCAACGTGCTTTAAAAATAATCACATGGGGTTTCGTAGCAAGACACAAATCTGGCAAACTACATAGAAGGATGATGGAAATGCCAGAAGAGACGAAAGCCGAGTATTTTATTTTCCTCTAAGCGAAAGAATCTGTCGCTATTTTTCCACAAGCAACATGGCAGCTGCCGTTGCAAGCTGTTCCACTGAGCACAAAAGGGTATTTTCCCTCAGCCGGATCAACCTGCTGAAATGGAAAACAACATGTATACCAGTATAATGGATGACCAGCAAGACTAGCTTTACCAGCAAGGCTTTGCTAATCAACCAGCAAATAGCAGATTCTGCACAAAATATGATTGACTTTAGGCACATAAGGGTCACTTATAGCAATAGCAAGTGTGTTGTGGGCCCAAAGCAACTATAAGCAGCTACATTTTAAGTTTTTCACAGAATTTAGAATCTGGACTACAAATGGCCCAAATGCAACCAATCATATCTAATGCTTCTGCTGCATTGAAATTTTCATCCCCAAAAGTAAGTTGCCCAACTGTAAGTACTAGTCCATATCATGCCTGAGATATGAGCCGTGTCTGAATTCATTCCCTACTTACTTGTGCGGTCAAAACGAATTTCACTATTCAAATTTATGTAATATTTACGCCTTCGAAGGCGAAAATCCACATTTGTGTCACGCGCACGCCGCCTCACGCTGCGGTGACCGCGCGTGGCAGTTACCAGGGCGACGAGCGCCCTTTAAAGACTACTATTACTAAGAGAAAAGAATGGAAAACCTGTTTACTCCAAACTCACTTATAATGGAAGTCTAAGGGCAGATGCTGGACTCCGTCAATAAACGTTTAAGATACGTCACTATATAATACGAATTCAATAAAGACGTTAGGATGAGACAGACATGAGAGAAAGTCTTACCAATGCTGTTCTTATGGGGATCCAACTTTCCAACACTGAAGCAATACAGTAAAGAAAATTCAGAAAGTTTTGCGGTTGCCATCAGAACCACACGATTACACTCGTAAGCACAAATAACCACAAATGCGTCCCTCTGAAAAAGTAGTCCCAACTCTGAAAGGAGGAACTATACAGATTTAGAGCTTCATTTACAAACAACTTTGACTGAAGAATTTATGAAAGCATTCTACAAAAATATGTTTCAGATTAACGTTTATTCACAGAGTTCAACAAGTGCCCTTAGATGTAAGTGAGTTTGGAGTTTGGAGTAAACAGGTTTTCCGTTCTTTTCTCAGTACAGGGGAACGTGTCGAGGTTATTGTCCATGGTCATTGTACATATGCTACAGATGTGGTGGATATAGGTTAGGTTGAAAAACGCTGGAGTATTCCTTTAAAATCAATTCACTTAAATCATAATACCTCTCCAGTTAAAACTAATGCAGCTTGAGTAAGGATTTGTATTACTGTCTCTAACACATGGAGCACATGCTTCAGAGTCCACACACACTCCACACCTTGAACCCATCATAGCTTGAGCTCCCAGTGGTGGACCAAAGATGCTGCCTTTGAGCCTGAACAGTCTTTGAAAGGCAGCTGCTCAAACATTCCCATAAGGCCTTGGTACAGTGTGCTGGCCTGACAGAAAGAAAATCAGTGGGAAAGTGTGTGTATGTGTCAGGGAGATCTGAACATCAATATTTAATTCAAATGCTGGAAGCTCCTTCATCCACTTAATGGAAAACATCAACACTCGGGCACAGAAGGCCCACGACTTCACACGCTTTCACGCCTGATTTCTGTCAATCTCTGCGGCACAAAGTGAAGCAATGTTGGTGAAAGATATCGCTCATATCTTCTACAGTTTGCATTGTTTCCTTTTTTTAATTTTTATGGAGTACATCTAAAATCAGGCGCATGCCTCCGAACCTTTTAGCATGATGCCATAAGAGACTTCAAAGCCCTATGACAATACTTGAGCGTGACTATATTATTCCATAATGCACGGTTTTAATGCCTGCTGGAGTCCATTTAACAGATTTCCTCTTCTAGTCATGCTAATGGGAGCACTAGTGCATTAGCATCTCTGTCAGCAGCATGGGGGCTTTTTTCGGTGACAGCGCATTACCGCTCATCTGCATCTACGACACGTCTGTCACGCTCAGGCAGAAAGTATATTCAGTCCGTAGCCGCAAAGTGAAGAAGTCTTTCATGTCTCCCTGAGAGACGGTCGAACTCGGTGATGATGCTAAAAATGATCTGACACGCTATGACCTCACTTACTGCGAGACAGAAATAGAGCATTAATGAGTCTCAGAGAGACCTCATACTTTAGCTGGTGTACAACTTTACCTATCTATGGAGTATAATCTCTTCTTTTTATAAGGAATAGACAATGAATCAGTCTTTTGATCACTACCAATAGCCGAAGTAAACATTTCCATGTATTTCCATCTAAATGCAAACACATTTAGTTCTAACGTTTAGAAAGTCCATTATCAGTCAGAATAAAGTCGCCCCGAACTTAAAAACGTGATGAAGTGTGTTTACAGTGTAATTTTAGTCATATTTTTCCCAAATTTTTGAGTCTTTTCTTAGTAATTTACTAACACACCTGAGGGAAATGTTAATATTCCCAACATATTTTGTCACTTTTGTCTAAACAGTAAACTCACCAAGTTAGCCTGCCTTAACGCCCACATAAAGCCCCTCATAAATTGAAAACATTCTCCTAGCTTTCTCCTGTAAAAAGTGATTTCTTGTTCTCTTGCTTTAAGGTGTCAGTTATTATTACATTTAAAAGCTGTACAGTGTGGCGGCATTTGTCGCAAAAATCTTGAATTCAATTCAATTCAACTCAATGGGGACAACCTGGAGAGTAGCCCGCACTATGCTCATCTTACAGGATTCACATATAATTATATTTATTAGCAATGTCAAACTGGTAGTGCTAGTAAAATGTTAAGCCATTGAGTGTGATGTAGAAGTTGATATCCATCCCTGGCCCCCAGCACACACAAAAAAAGGCTTGTTTTAAAAAAGACATTTCATTAGAAGTCATCATTGAGTACCAAACAAACACATCCTGAGTGTCTTTACGAGAGGCTGACGAATTCAAAACCTGTATTGTTTGAACAGTTAATATTGAAACAACTCAAACATATTCAAGATGCATCTACATTATATGGAATGAAAATTAAAAATGCATAGTGGAAACAGCCGAATGTCAAATCCCAGAGTTCAGCTTCAACAAGACAGTAAATGTATGAATGATTATGGTGAATAAATGCGTAATTATGAAATAATGATTGCAAATCAAGTAATTCTGGAATAATTATGGCATAATAAATGGTGCAATAAACAGCATTGGAAGCACCATTACAAAATAAAGGAATCATACATTTGAACCCTGATAGGACATAAAAGGCATGTAAAGGGGTTGTGTGGGTCTGTTTCCATAAATATTGTTTATATTGCTAACAATCAAGATGATAATTGCATATGTTGGGTATTTTAGCATAATTACAATTATATTGTAAAATTGAAGAACATGGTTTGGGTAAATTGGAAATAGATCACTAAGTAAATAGAACATTAGGGGTAAAAATGGGTCAGTATAATGAGGTGACCTTAGAAAAAGGGTTCTTCAAGGGTTCTTTGGATCTTTAAGGGTTCTTAGCTTCCTAATGGGGTTCTACTTAGAACCCTCTCTGATAAGGAAACACTCGGTTGTAGGGTTCTACATATAACATTTAAGGGAAGTTCTTTCTACGTTTGTAAGGTTACTATATATCCTTGTATACTGTTAGGCTTATCAAGGGTTCCTTGGAGGGTTAATGGTTCTAGCTTTCTAAAGGGGTTCTACTTGGAGCTTTTCCTGAAAGGGCAAACATTCTCTACATATAACATTTAAGAGCTTCCTCAGAGGGACAAACCAAAGACTGAGATTTAATCTTTTGATTTAATCTTTTGTAGCCAGTAAGCTTTTATTGTCATATTCCATGCAACATTAAACATGATCCACTTCTAGATCGTGAGCTTTGGATAACAATCATATCAAATGCTACACTCTTTAAAAGGGGGTTCTACTTGGAGCTTTTTCTAAAAGGGAAACCCTCTGTTGTAGGATTCTACATAAAACCTTTAAGGGTTTCCCTAGAGAGACCAACCAGAGAACCCTTAAAGGTTCAAACATGATCCACTTCTAGATTGTGAGCTTTGGATAAAAATAATATTAAATAGTACCCCCTTAGAAAAATGGGTTCTTAAAGGGGACTTTAAAAAGGGGTTCTACTTGGGACTTTTTGTGAAAGGAAAACCCTCTGTTTACCTCAGATGGACAAACTGAGGAACCCGATTATGTTTCTATTTTCCTTGTTTAACTAAACAATGAGTTTTAAAGTCACTCTAAACCTTATAAAAAGTGGGGGGTTTTTATGATTAGATCCTTTTTTGGGAATTCATTCGAGTAGGCATATTGGTCAACGTGTGAAAATTGTCACTGCAGTGGTTTTTCTGCATTATTTTAAGGAATAGGAGCAGAAAATCATTGGAAAATCTGAGTTAGTATTGAACGTGTGACAGACAAGAGTTATTGCGTTATAAAATAGAGCCTATCATATTTCAATATGCAAATGAAGACCGTGCTACAACACTGTACCAGAGGAAAAGGGTGGGTGTGTTGGGTTGGGGGTGTTTTTTTTTTTGTTTAACTAATTTGCATATTAACAGAAACAGGATCTCTTGATTAGAGTAAAAGTGTAGACGGTTATGTCGCTTTTTCTGTTGTCTAATGACATTTCTTGTGAACCCGCAACGTCAAGCAATGTATTGTATCGATATAGTATTGTATTAACATAGAACAAATACATGGTCTTCAAATTGGCTTTTTTATTCACAAATGAAATGGCTAATGATTGATATGAGCTGCCATTGGGCCTGCACTGACCCCCATAGCAGCTCTAAATGGCCTTCTACTATTCTTGGGCCATGATGATGGACAGAGCTGGTGTGTCTTCTGTGTGATTTCATCCCCTCTCGCAACAAAATCCCTTTGTCCTTCCTGTTCCAGCATTCATGACCCCATAAGAAGAAGGCTGGGGTTTTTTGAGAGAATCACCGCCTCACAAAAACAGCCATTCATTAACCGCGTGCACTATGTGAGTATGGAACAAGTCTTTACTGAGTCATTGGGGGTGAGGGGCTAGTACTGGGCCCACTCTGTCTTCCTCTGTCTGTCTTTATTCCATTTCCTTACTCTTTTCTTTTCTCCTCCATTTCCTGTCTTCTTCTCTCTTCACCTACTGGCTTTTTGCTCTCCTGTATAATCCTCTATAATCTAGTCGAGCCAATCTTTCCGTACCCCTTACACACACACTCACACCTTTCGTATTTTCCTTCCAGGATTTGGGAGCAGGTGGGTGACCTCGGTGGTCGCACCAAAGGCCTGACCCACTTAACCGAGCCCGAGCCTCATTAGCCACTCGCTGCTGGTGTATAGGGACATTTCGACAGGGGCACCAGGGCTAACGAGAAAGCCAATCAGCTGAGAATAATTGTGCAGTCTAAGGCTACGCTGGCAAGCTAATTAAATCCAGGCAGCCAAGGATTCCACCCATTCGTTTCTTCCACAAATTGCTATTCATGAGTAAAGCCATGTGCTCGGTTTGCTCCTCAGCTGGGAAACCGGCAAACACCATCTCAAGAGCTGATTTTGCATGTCAAAAGTACCTCCTCTGGTCCTCAGTGCATATTGGAAAACACACCCTGGGTTAGCGCTGGCATTGGTAAGGTTTAAAGACAACCTGAAAAGAAAAGGGACCTTCTTTTTTTTACCTTGTTAGTTAACGTCCCTGGTATTATTGTGCACAATTCATCAATCACTTAAAATACAAATCCATCCATCAAAATGAAATTACTTTTACCCACCTCTAAACGCCGTCTCATTTTTGACTACGTCAACATGCACGCGTGGACGGGAAAAATTTAATATTCACCTATAATCATATAAGGCTGATGATATGATATCGATATCACGATGAATGAACACCATGATACACTTTTCATGGGCATGATGGGTATCAATGATACTCACTGTAACAAGTAACTGTTCGGACATTCAAATATAATTTTGTACCAACTGTTTAAGTTTTCCTCCTTTTCCTTGCAAAATACTTCAATTTTGTGTAAATGTTGTCAACGTTCTGACGGGGCGGATACAGGCGCGGGCTTGTGGGGAGAAGGCAGGTGTCCGAGAGGGTTAGGCAATGTCGTAGTCGGAGGACGGGCTTTGGTTCGGGCGATCGGCGGACAGAACATCAAAGGCAAAGGCAGAGGCATGAGTTGAGGAATCCGGTCCAGAGTCAGTAACGGGAGATCAATCAGAGAAACGCTTTGTATGCAGGAAATCATCACTGGCAATACTGAGCACTGAGGTGCGGTTTCATGGGTTTATGTAGGGGAGACTGGATTGCGGGCAGCTGTGTGTGTGATTGCACAAGGGGGAACAGGTGCCGCTGATCAGAAGCTCGGCGAACTTGAACGCGGAAATGCCCTCGCGGAAATGCCCTCGCGGAAATGCCCTCGCGGAGCTGCGCGAGGGATTCTGGGAACTGTGGTTCTGGGCTGTCGGTGTGTGTGTGACAACTGTTGCATTAAAAAAAACATTATGAATGTATAGTTTTCAGAATATTGCTCCACTATTTTGTTGCTGTTTTGTAGAACTTTAGTAGAACTAAATATTGTCATAAATATTGTGAAAATGTCTTCAATTATCCTATTCCTAATAGGTAATTTTTCACAATCCAATCAAATCCTGATGAATAAAATTGAAGTCCAGCCACATTAAAGATTGTCTCGGTCATAAATACGTCATACTACAAAATAAAAATGCGTTTAAAAATGCGAAAATTTCCGTTTCACCTAGACAGTAGACACTAACGACACCACCAATGCGCCAATAAGTTTAATTTATATGGTGTTCTTCCAAAATCAAAGGATGCTTCACTAGGATAATCACAAAGTAATACAGGCTACAATACTAATTTAATACAAGATACACCCACTAAACAACAGAAACTTGATATGATGATATCACGCTCTCGCTATTTTGATGAACATTCAGCTCCTTTCCATATGCTAATAGGGAGGGTTTATGAATGCTAATATATACGCCGCTGTTAAATGTCCTGGACTCTCATCCACCTCATTTAAACAATTAGTACAGGAGGAACATATAGGAGGACATATGGTCTATACTAATAAACAGTTCTTAATGAGCTTCCCCACATATTACCCCCTAATATGGCAATCTGTCATTGTCTGTAAAGCACAAATGCTCCATTGGTCTCGTTCTCGACTCAGACACTAAAGGGATTGAGGGAAAGGTCTAAGTGTGTGTGTGTTTCTGTTCTGAATAACCCTCAGAGCCGTGGTGAAGGGTTCAAATAGCCGCTCTCCCATCAATGCCCTGATTATGTGCGGACGATCCTCGCTTTACGTCACTCTCTGGCACTCATGAAGACACTGCCAGGGGAAATTCAGTGGTGGAACATGGGCCTAGAGCCATCTTCAGACACGAACTAGTGGCATTGTGCTGCAGGCTCCATGTTTCCTTGAAAGCAGGATTTGTCTTACACACTCAGAGACTTTTTCAGAATATACCCTCATTTGTGTGTGTCACCGTTTTTAACACGTCTGTCATCTCAATAGACTCAATTAGTGTTCAATAAAACTGTTGTAGAGCCCTAAAAATTGTTACTGCAAAACGTATTTTGATACCTAATACAAAATACCCCATATTGTAAAGTGTAAATGTTCCAAAATGAACTACGAAGTATTGCAACTGAAAAATGCATCAAAATAAAATTCAGTATTATGAATTTTGAAAAGACATTTTGTAATGGGAGCATGAGATCAGTAGTGCCACTTGTGGCAATGTTAGTGTTCTGGTGGATGATAGCTAACGCCAATGTTGGACATCCTTCAGAAACCACACTGGTGGTCTGCACTAAGTTGTGAAAAGTCAATCAATTATACCCACTCTTTGGTTTCTAAAGTATTACTGTACCACAAATATTAACCTGCTGTTATTTTTTCTCTCCAGTGTATTGGAGAGAGTTCAACAAAGCTACAAGATCATAGCAGATTTGCTTCCTAGCTAGTCAAAAGTATGAGGAATAATGAAGGACATAATCGATCATGTGAAAACTTTTAAACACTTAATAAACATCCAGTAACAACGGTCATGTTTTTGCAAGATGCTAGATAGAAACGAGTCAGTCGCCATTTTCTCCCTGACGAGTTGGTCAGGCATTTGGATGAATAAAATGTTTAGAAAATGTTCACAAACAGATGGTTCTGCCTTTAATACGTCTTTGGTGCTGAAAAAACTTCTAGCCGTAGAGCAGCTTGGGTGCACGTGCCTGCTCTAAAATATAAAAAATAATAATAATAATACAGAATATAAAAGCATTTTGATACAAATCACATATCATTTTTTCTACAATTATCAAATACATGTATCAAAAATACTGCCCATTCCTGAATGTTATTGCCTTTCGACGCTTGGCCTAAAAAACTCGATTCTGGGCTCGTTTCACACTGATAATTTCCTTGCGGACCGTGGCTCGATTACACACTTTTATAAATCCCTTCTGCTGTGACTGATCTGCGAGATAACAGGTACATCCTTTTAATGTTTAATTAATTGATGTATTATGTATTTAATCAGTGTTTCTTTAATTTTGCTCAACACTGATCTACAGATCAAGTGAAAACATTCAGTCGAAGCTGCTCACTTATATGCAGAAATAATTTCCAAGTCTGGATTTTAAAAAGGTGCCAGTGTGAAACCGGTCTTAGTCTATCCCAGCCCAGACGGACATATGATTTTACAGAAGCCTTCAAATGAACTGGCACTGTCCTGCCTGACAGGCTCTGCAGTTAAATATGGTGCATATTGACTGAAACGGCACTGAAATCTGAAGTCTGAAATGGCTGCCATTTTAGCACAGCAAAGCGATCGTGTGTGGATGCCACCTTTCGTGCTAAAGACAGCCCAGCCCTTTTAATTAACAAGCAAGGCACGATGATTCTCACTCCATCTGTCTCCATTTTCCTTCTTTTCCTCTTTATCACTTATCACAGCAGCCGCTTTTGCTGAAGTTCAGTTCACAACTCGGTTACAAAAAAAATAAATACATCTCTCTACTTGATGCTTTTTTTATTCTTAGCATGATGTGTTAAAAAAACAACAAAAAAAACACGGTTTTATTCTCACATCCTCCGCACAAAACGTGTTATCAAAGCCTCGCAGCTTTCAAAAGCAGCTGCATAAAGCGACCAGCGCTCACCAGAGCTTTTACGTAAGCAACAAAGTATCTCTAAAGTGCAACGATCTTGTGGGCGCAAAGAAGAAAAAAAACTATTGGCAGCTGTCATTCCCGAGGTGTGAAATTGTCAGTCCGTTTTATGCAGAATGTCAGAGGGAAACCCGTGTACTTCTGTAGGCACTTCTGTAGCCACCGTGGGCTGAAGTATTGCGTCACTAACTCACAGGCCTTCTTAACTGAACGAGTCGCAGTGATAAAAAAAAGCCAGCTGTCAGCAGGGTTCCAGATGAGCCAGAGCGCTGGCGGCATTTTTACAGCCACGGCAAGTCTTTCATTCAACACTTATGATGATATGCCGATGATAACCAGGGACCTCTGCATCTAAATCATACATCAAAATGTCCGTCCGGTATTGTGCCGCTCTCCGTGATGCGATCCCTATGGGCCAGCTTTCTCAAGAAGCCATAATGAAAGACACGATTTCTCTTTGAGACGCACCATCGCTCATATCAAAGCCGATCCGGCTGCCACCCGGTGGCAAATGCACAGACAAATTGCATCCAGAGCGTCCTTCATTCACCGGCACAACTGACATATTGACGTGCCACTGTTGACTTCACCTTGATTAATCATCTTCCACTGGGAAGGATCTAGCCTCAAGCAAGCACTCCCATTTGACTCGGCGTGCTACGAGGATGATTAATTAACAGAGCAGATATTTCGGAGGGGTTATGTATTATTTGCTTGTTCAGCCCAAAGACAACTCCGTCATCTGTTCTATATTAGATGAGCGCCACAATCAAAGGGATGGAGAAGTCTAGGACTGAGCTGCAGGGTTTGTGGCATCGACTGACCCCTCGCTCGTTATTGTCAGTCCTCCAAACACGTGTTGCAGCTGCTCTCCAGCTCCAGAGATCTGCTTCTGATAGCTTCTGCTGAGCTGCGAGGCAGAAGTAACAACACAGCAACCCCCTGAGCTGAGCAAGTACTGAGACATGCGCTGCATTCCAAATAGCGTTTTTATCACGCTCTCGTTCACGTGCCCTCGCTGTTTTTCCTTGAAGACAAAAAAAACATCTCCATCATAGAGGGGGGGACCTCGTTTAAATCCTGGTCGTTTCATGCATCTTGTATCTGGATTGTATCCTGATACGATTTTAACCAAATGCATTTACGCTTGGGGACCTTGGAATGATAAGGCTCAGACAATTCTGTGATTTTAAGATATTGAGCCACAAAACTGTGACCCTCAATAAGGTCAAAGCCGTCAACTGTTCAACTTTACAGTACAGCACTGTGCAAAAGTCTTAGGCACCCTAAATGTTTTATATAAAGTTTGCCTTAGATGTTTATTTGATGTCTTCTGCATTAGTGTGTCATTAGAAAAAAAGCAAACATTCATTTTCAAAAAATTTAATTATGTTCCAGAGAAATGTTTGTAAGTCATTAAAGAAAGTAAGATATTCAGTACTAGTGCACTTTTTAGATAAAAACATAATCGAGGCTGTTCTGGGATTTTAGCGGCAGAGACAGAAGCGAGTGAGAGTTCTGCAGAAGAACCATGGTGAGTTCTCCAAGATTCTTGGAACAACCTACCAGCCGATTTCCTTATAAAACTGCACGACAGTGTACCAAAGAGAATTGATGCCGTTTTAAAGGTAAAGGCTGCGAAACACCAACACACTGATTTGATCTTGCAACAACTCTGTATAGCCTTATCATATTTGAACCCTGACAAAACTTAACGGCAGCAAGTCTTTGGCTAATATTTCAGCTATTAACAGTGCTGTTCTCTCAACTCTGCTGACATAGCACATATGCCTAACTGTGGTAAAAGACGTTATTCAAGTCCGACAAATGGCTTAGTTTTCGCTCCATGTGTTGTGTTTAAATGCAAGGTGATGGCGTGATGTAATAGTAGTAAAGTTATATGACAGCTCAGCGCTTGCTAGCTAGCTCGTGGTACAGCGTTGGCCTAGACTAACGGGCTCCAGTGCTCCAGTCTCTGACTCGGAAATAATCGTCTGTCGTCTGTGCAGTCCGTGGACCATAAGTTTTCCGTCACTGTAACCAATCAGATTGCAGTGCCTGACCAAATTGCCACTGTAATCAAGCATAACATTTCAAATAAAGATTATGTCTGTAAGGATTTGAAGGATTTTGGTACTGGAATTCAATCAATGTAAAACGTATTTGATGAAGTTGTAAGATTAAGGAAGACATTAAATGGATGTTTATTTACGCATCTATTATGTTTTTATGGTCAATCATTGCTGTCACTTGAAAGTAATGAAAGACGCGTGCCATACTTTTAAACAAGTAACTGAATATATACTTATAAACATGAAATCTTGTGGCTAAGAAGGATCTTGTGATCTTGTGGCTAAGAAGGAAAACTAGCAGTAAAAGCTACCAGTGATGAGAGGAATGATCTGACTCCCCGAGCAGCAAAAAAAAAAAACGGCAGACATAAGCTGGACATAAGGGTAAGTGTCACGGTTTCCCCGTTGCATCGCAGTTCCCATGGCAATGAACGGCATGTGCTTGTGTTTTGGTTTCGGTGGTCTCCGACCTGTCTAGTCATTGCTTTGTTTCCCTCATTTCCCTTTTAAAGGATCATTTTAGAACCTTAGCAAAGACTGTTCAGGGTGGAGGATCGAAGTTGATTGTGTCTGGCCCATTGCCCCGCCTCAACAGGGGTGTGGAATCGTTTAGTAGACGCTTTGCTTTGAATACATGGCTTAAAGATTGGTGCTTCTGTAATGAAATGGATTTTATAAATAACGCTGACATGTTTTGGGAGAGGCCTATATTTTATAAGAGAGATGGGGTACATCCTAATCTTAGAGGCTCTTTGGTGTTGTTTGATCATTTAAAAAAGCTGTTTGTCAGATTGACTTTGTTGGCCAGCAGGGAACACCTGTGAAACAAGATGCATGAATGGAAGTTTGTTTCTTACTAAGACTTGTAGACACAGGGTTAGAGTATCTATGGCTCCTATTGTTAATGGCGAGCTTAAGAGTGACTTAATGATTGTAAATGTACAAATAATAGTAGTACAGTCATGGCTACGCATGTTCACAGTCCTGCTGATATTTATGCTGCAGATGACTATTCTTTTCCTATTCAAACAAGAGTAACAAGCCGAGGCAATACTTTGCTCTCTAACTGGAAACGACATCGTAGTGTTGACCCAGTAAATGTCTTAGAAATACCTATATCAGAATCTGGAGGGAGCATTATTAACTTACAGCTGGGTTTACTAAACATAAGATCTCTGACTCCAAAGATGATGGTTGTGCAAGATCTATTCATGGACTATAACCTTAATTTTCTCAGTTTAACAGAAACATGGCTTAAACCAAATGATTAGTGTTTTAAATGAATGCACTCCACTTGGAAATTGTTATAAGCATAACCCTTGGGCAGATGGACGAGGTGGAGGTGTTGCTACCATTTATGATGTGGCGTTTGGAACGATAGAAAAAACACAGTACCACTTTAGGTCTTTTGAACTCTTAGTTCTTAATGTCACCGATTTTGCTACTTCCAAAAAACAAAATTTATTCACACCTCCTGGACCATAAACTGACTTTCTAGAAGAATTCTCTGAATTTTTATCTAATCTCTTTCTGTCCACTGACAAAGCTGTAATTGTTGACGATTTTAATATTCATATGGAAAATGAAAATGACCCTTTAGGGACAGCCACACACAAGTTTAATCACACCCTAGATCTAATTCTCACTTTTGGCATCAAGATTAGTAAGGTACTTACGGTTTCCCTGAATGAAGCTGTATCTGATCACTGTCTTATCTGTTTGAATTTCAGATCAGCACAAATTCAAGCACTAGATCCTGCCAACGTAAGAAACGTGTACTTACACCACTCACAGCTGCAGCAGTCATAGATAACTTTCCAGATCTAAGTGAACTATGCAGTGTACCAGGTGATAGATTCCAGCTTGACCAAATGATTGAGGGATTAAATACATATCTAAGGTCTACCTTGGACAGTGTAGCACTATCCTGTGTGAGAAAAACGATAACTAGAAGATCCGTCCCATGGGACAGTGAAAAATTGCGCATCCTCAAAAACAAATCTCCCGACAGTGTGAACGAAGATGGCGAAAAAATAAGCTGGAGGGCTTCCGAATAGCATGGAGGGAATCTCTCAATAATTACCATCAGACCCTTATCTTAGCCAGAACAGCCTATTTTTCAAACGTGATAGAAAGCAACAAGAACAATATTAGGTTCATATTTAACACAGTATCTAAATTAACAAATGACCGGGCCATTTGCGATTCTCAAATTCCTCCAGACCTTAGTAGCAATGATTTCTCTGACTTCTTCAACAAGAAAATAGAGACCATAAGGGTTAAAATACAGCAGCAGGCTGCCAGTAATTCAATATGTGCTATTCCATCCTCTAATGATGATAACTCAGGAGGCATCATAATCCAAGAAGTCCTATTGGTTATACCAAGCTCTATACCTTAAAGATGTCCTCTAGACTAACTACTTGTGTACTTGACTCAATACCATCTAAGTTACTTTTGGAATTATTATCAGTGATTGGGGAACCGTTATTAAACATAATACATTTGTCACTGTCACGTGCGCGGGACATAGCGTGGCGGTCGCCATGGCGACGGCCGCCACGCGCTTGTGTTATGTTTAGTTGTCCTTGTCACGTGAGTTATGTTAAATGTTACCAGCTGTTCCTCGTCTGTCTCCCCTTGATTACT
>JAOUQW010000032.1:8460817-8471988 GCA_028565825.1 Olivaichthys viedmensis
CTTACCAACATGCTGGGATATGCGAAGAATCAATTTCACTGTACTGTACTTGTATATGTGACAATAAAGGAGCATTCCATTCTATTCTATAGGCTCATTAATATATTAATTAACATACAAAATCTGTTTTTGTTGTTTTTTGTCATTACAATTCCGGTGCATTAGACAGTTCTACTAGGCACCCGTTTTTAATTATTTCTAATAATTTCCAGGCCTTTTGCTGATACAGGGCTGGAAATAAGGATTTCTCGTGATTTATTGGTGATCATTGTGTCGGATGTGAGCTTCAGCTGATAGACTTGTGCTTCACCCGAAAAGCTCTCATCAATCACAAAACACTTAACTATGGTATCTCCGCTTCTTGTCTGTCTTTGTGTGTGTGTATGCGCTGCAGGCCCAGCTGGTGGATCTGAAGTCAGAGCTGACGGACGCGCAGGCAGAGAAGGTTGTGGTGGAGAAGGAGGTCCATGAACAGCTGCTTCAGCTTCACGCTCTGCAACTGCAGCTCCACGCCAAAGCGGGCCAAACCGTCGACTCCAACTCCATTAAAGACAGGATGGTGAGCGCGTTGCTACAACTGTGTTTATTCTCACAGATAGTCTAGTCTTATTGGCTTGTTAAGAGGCATCTATTATAGATCAGGCCGTTTTATCACTGCATGATGCATAAGATAAGGGACGCTTCTGTCCTTAGTTGCATTATTGTATCTGTTAATTAATAGGTCCCGACTGATATGAAAAATATCGCAAAATACGGATACTTTAAATGAGCTAAAAATTCACTGATACAATTTTATATGGCTAGAAATTAAGCAGATATCAGTCGATGTCGTAGATTGGGGGTGGCATCGTTTTGTCGCCATGACAACAACGCTTTGAACGTTGAACACGGCAGGGGGCTCTGAATTTATTTTTTATTTTTTGCTAAATTAATATCCCAACGATGAATCGATGGTCTGTGGAAGTGTTTTACTGGCAATTGCAACAAACTAAATAGAGCAAAAAATAATACAAACTCAGGATAAAGAGGTAAAACCAAATATGTTTGTCATATTGTGATGTGTATAGACGGAGAATGATTCGACTATGGAGGGTAAAATATGTTCTCAAAGCCAGAAGTGAAAATTGTACAATCCTTCAGGGTTGTTGTTGATTTTACGCCGTGCATTAGGCATTTGATTACGCAATGCGTTGGCTCTTAAACCAGTGAAAACATGGACCAGTTTCTTTAAAATAATTTTTTTAAAGGCACTTCGTTAAACAGGGCTTTACTGATTTGATGGTCAATTGCTCAAACTTAAATAAACAGCAGAATTCACAAAGTCTTAAACAATACAAAAAAAAAAAGTAACTTATAGTGTAACTTTTAAAACAAGTAAATCACATGAACTCAAAACGCTCAGCTCTGAAACCAAAGCAAAGGTAAAGTTCACTCTCTGGAGGCTCCCGCGTGGTGCAGCTGTTTAAGGTTTCACCTTTCTGTCAAGAGATTGTGGGTTTAAATCCCAAAGCTGCCGCAGCCATCCATGAGCGATTAGCGCCCCCTACAGTACGTTTGGTGGTTGTTCAAAATACAGTTACTTGCAAAAGTTAGCATCCTTCATGGTTTTTGTACTTTATAATTTATCAACGAAATGTGTGTGTATCCTGCAACAAGACAACAATCCAAAACATAAGGCAAAATGAACAGAAACATACTTTGAAAAGACGTTTTGCCCTGGACCCTCCCGGTCTTCAGACCAGATCTGAAGAAGGCTGTGCATGACCTCTGGCTGATGAAGACGCTGCTCAGAGGATATGAAAGATGCTGGAGGCAAAGCGTGGGCGTAGACGTTATTAGAGAATATTTATATCACACTAATAAAAGCAAACTTTTGAATTGAAATCATTTTTTTCCCCTATTAATATCTTAACATACACCATTTGACCATTTTTGTCAGATGAAGGAACATCTGTGAAACCTAACACACTAAATGTCTTGTTGGTATAAATGACATTTCTTTGTCTTTTTCCATCTAAGGGTGTGCAAACGTTTGCACTCGACTGCAGCGGTGTGATTTGAGGGTAATTTCCAAAGCTTTAATAGCCAGCTGATATATCAGTCGGGTCTTAGTAATTACTCCTCTGTAGGTATTGCACATTATGAACAAACATGCAGCTCTATTTCCTGCCTCTGTATTAACTGCTCTGTCTCTGTTCTGTCTCACTGAGCTGAGCGTATGGAGAAAGCCTGAGTGATTACTACAGTTCTGCTTTTACCTCCCTGATTCTGCAATCACTGCCCTTCTAACCTTTGACCCTCTGTGTTTCTCTCCTTGGCCCTAAGCCTGTTGCCTCCGTGGAGGAGATGGTAAGTGCTTATTTCCGTCCACGTCTTCTCGTGTCCTGTCTGTGCTTGTCTATACTGCGATGAACAGTCGTGTTTAAACGTGTCTTGTATGTCTGTGTTGGGCTAATAGATATCATTAGTGACCCGCTGGCTTGGATTTCAGGTGTCCAACTTCAGAATTCTCTGATGCGTTTAGATTGATATGGGTAATAAATGGTGATATTTGTAGATTTTGCTGAACTCCTGCAATTCCGCTTTTTTAGGTTATAAGTCATAATGATAACACTTTACTGTAGGGGCAGTGTTCAGAAGGCTACATGACACCTACATAAGACCTTCATGACAACTGACGAACGTTTATAAACACTTATTCCAACAGGCGTCAGTTGTCATAAAGGCTGCTTTTGTCAACTTAACTGACACCTGTTGGAATAAGCGTTTATAAACGTTGGTCAGTTGTCATGAAGGTCTTATGTAGGTGTCATGTAGCCTTCTGAACACTGCCCTACAGTAAAGTGTTACCGTCATAATGGACTAGTTGTAATAAAGGCCATTGCTTTGGATTAAAGCAAGCCGTTGTTAGTGTGTAGTCTGTGTGTCTATTGTGCCGTAGTGGGCTCGGTCTAGTTAGTGTGTGTGTGTGTGTGTGTGTGTGTGTGAGACGATAAAGAGCGCTCTTTTAATCCTACCCCAGTGGTATGGACCTAACTCTAATGAGAGGTGAATGTGTCGCACTAACTCTCTCTCTGTGTGTGTGTGTGTGCCATGTCTTTCTCACTGTAGGATTCCATATACACACTAAACGAGCCGTGCATTTTAACGTTCCACTCTTCTTGAAGACTCTCAGCTCTTTTGTGTGTGCGTTTTAACAGGAGAAGGAACTGGAGGCCAGTAAGAAAGAAAAGGTGAAGGAGGTGAAGCTGGAGGCCGAGGTGAGGATGCTGAAAAAAGAGAACGAGGCCCTCCGCAGGCACATCGCAGTACTGCAGGCCGAAGTGTATGGCGCCAGACTGGCAGCCAAGTACCTGGACAAGGAGCTCGCTGGGAGGTAAGAGAAACACAAAGGCCGTGCTACGATGAGGAACAGTGGGTAGATTCTACGGTCCGACTGATACCACAATATCAGGATTTAAGCCCAGTGGAGAAAAAATGCAGTGTCCTGTTCTGTTGTTTTCTAGGGTCCAGCAAATTCAGTTGTTGGGTCGGGACATGAAGGGACCTGCTCATGATAAACTGTGGAACCAGCTGGAGGCTGAGATTCATCTGCACCGCCACAAAACCGTCATCCGAGCCTGCAGAGGGCGCAACGATCCAAAGAAGCCCTTACCCTCACCAGCAGGGCATGTAAGAAAAAATCTCAAGTGGCGTACTATGTACTATACACTAGACACTATGTAGTACCTCATATTTGTAGGGTAGTAACTTCTCTGAACAACCTCCCCAGGAACATACACCGATTTGTCCGGTTTAAATTTTGCTTCTCATTCGGGTTCTCACTCTGTGGATCGGATCAGCAAAATATAAACCGTGGCGTCCTCTGGTGGCTCTGCCCCTTCTGCTGAGTGCAAAAAGTGTCCAACGGTCCACGCTTTATTTTTTGGCTGTTTTAGTGCATCGTCCGGGCACTGAAGTACGCAGCGTGTGCCAGCTAGAGACTACAGGCCAGGGGTGCAAACCTTTTTGGTCCAAGTGCTGCATAATTTTTTCAAGCGATATAGCACGCCTTCAAGCTGCTATCACAGATAGCCTTTGCAAAAATAGCGATTAATTAGAAAAATGGTCAATCCTGTAGCTTCAGGTCAATATTTTGGTCGTTTGCATTCTAACTGGACTGACTCCCTTTGTCAAGCCTATACAGCGAATAACGCTTTAAAAGTAGTAGGAAATGAGACAAGTGTGTTTTATAGAATACCGTTTGTGATAATGACTGTGATCACTTCCTTCATCAGGACCCAGAATCTCTGAAGAAGACTCAAGGCGTCGGCCCCATCCGCAAAGTGCTTCTGTCTAAAGAGGATCACGAGGGGCTTGGGATCTCGATCACAGTGAGTTCAAGCTCAGCTTTTCCACAAGACCTAAATCGACTGAATTTATCACAAAAAACTGTTCAGTTTTAAATTCATTACTACACATAATTGGGAAATAGTAGGGAAAGATGTGATTTTTTTTTTGTTGGGCAAGCTGGTGTGTGTATGTGATGTGATGTGATTATTTGTGTGCCTCTGATGAATCAGGGAGGTAAAGAGCACGGAGTTCCCATCCTGATCTCGGAGATCCACCCGGCCCAGCCTGCGGAGCGCTGTGGGGGGCTGCACGTGGGAGACGCCATATTAGCCGTCAACAACATCAACCTGAGAGACGCCAAGCACAAGGAGGCTGTGACCATCCTCTCCCAACAGGTTCCTGCTTCTCATCGAGTACACACACACACACACACACACACACACAGCTGTGTGCATGGTCTTAAGGAGCAACGTCAGTGAATTTTAATGTAAAAATATAACAAAAACATGATCTTAAATGGCATTATTCATTTATTTGACTCATTCCTGAGTAATGTTCCGTTATTAGCGTATTTTACAATGGGCCGTGACATCGCCATGTACTGGGGGCGGGGCTTATTTAATTCGCACACTGTCAAAACGCATCTTTGTGCTCATCTATCTGACACAAACAGCCTCGTCAACCCCACACTAGTGAGAGAAAACAGTGGGGATTTTAAAATAATACATAAATATGGGATTTGAGACACAACTCTAGTTTGTGCCGTCTGTTGCTTCACATCACGCTATGCACACGTACACACACTCACTAACTGGTTACATCATTTTATTCCATTATCCTGCAGAGAGGGGAGATTGAGTTCGAGGTGGTGTACGTGGCGCCGGAGATGGACTCGGATGATGAGAACGTGGAGTACGAGGATGAGAGCGGCCATCGCTACCGTCTCTACCTGGATGAGCTGGAGGAGGGATCGGCCGGTGCCCACGGCAACGGCCCCGCCGAGTCTGCATCACTGCAAGGTAAAGAACAAGGGGGTTAGAGGAGCTTGACACTAAAATCCAGTGATTAGTGTGTGTTTAATAGCCAGTGTACACTAAAAGCCTATAAATTCCTCCGCTCACACCTTTGACACTACACAATCCTAAAAATCCTTACACTCACAACATCTTTAACACTAGCCGACACTACTCGGCACCTTTTATTACTATAATGGTGTCTGGATTCTTGCAGCTCACACTACATGACTTTCGTAATGCACACTAGGGCAGTTTCTTGGTTGTTTCTGTAGACCTTAAATAAAAATATCATTGAAACCACGCTGGCAATATACAGTACTATGAAACTGTGTAAAGTCGAAAATGCTTTTAAAAATAATAAAATTAAAAGTTCCTGAATATAAAAAAATACTATAAAAGCAGTAAACAGTAAAAAAAAAACTAAACCAAATCAGTGTGTTGGTGTGAGCAGTCTTTGCCTTTAAACCTGCATCAGTTCTCTTAGACACATTGTCGTGCAGTTTTATAAGGAAATCGGCTGGTAGGTTCCAAGAATCTTGGAGAACTTGCCACGGTTCTTCTGCAGAACTATATAGATTTAGCCGATGAGTCGTCTTTGTAGTTTTGCTCAACCATGTAGAAATGTACAAATGTCCGCCGGTTGACTCATTCAGGTCATGCTATGTTGTAAAAGAACTTCTGATTTGCTGACGGTCTCGTCTCCCGTATGCAGCAGCTGTGGAGAAGCACCTGATAGCGGACGCAGCCGAGAACGGAGACACGGGCATCTCGAGCGAGAGTCCTTCCGAGGAGACGCCCTCCAAGATGGCCGAGTCTCCACAGAGCTCCTCCTGAAGAGCTCAGACGTCAGGGACTCCGGTCCCCCCCTCGCAGGGAGAGAAGGGGAGAGAAGTAAAGACTTGCGGCCCTGTATGATATGTAACATACATACCAGAGATGTGTTTTTGTACTGTACGGACAAGAGACAGTTTCAGAGTCCACTGGAGATCACATGAAGACACAGAGAAAATGGAGGACAGCTTCTCACATGGCAGTCATGCTGAAGCATGAGGAGTTCTTCTGAATGAATGTCACCAACTGCGGTTAAGTCACGAAAAAAATGGCCTAATCTGAATTTACAGAGGCCAGAGCGGGAATCAGCTCCAGTTTTAATAAGGTGTAAGAGATGGGAAGTGGTGGAGTTCTTTCTTCTTTTTTTCTTTCTTACTTTCTATATCCTCTGTGTGCAGTCGTTGATCCTCAGCAGGTGAATTAGGCCTGAGATTTTGCTCCTGTACTGGGTTGTTGATCTGGAATCCCTTCTTTCTGCTTCTTCTACATGTGTAAATTAGTTGTAAATTGGATAGAGCGAAGATTTGAGGTCAGCGTACGGCATTTAATCATTAACAAACTTTTTTTTTTTTTTTTTTTATCTGTCATTTTAGTGTCTTCCTGTTCAAAAACAATGGAGAAAGATGCTATTACCTCTCGTTATGGGGAAGGTGCTGGTGGAAAAAAGCTGGGAGATTTGGTGATTTAGACGTTTTAGTTTATTCCTAAGAACAACAATAGACCAGACTTGTGCTATTTATTTAACCGATGGTGCAGTAAGCCCTGCCTCCTCTTTTTCATTGGCTGCCATGGTTAACCAATCGCAGCCATTTCTGCTCTGATTGGCTGCTGGAAGCCAGATAAAGAAAGGGCGCGCGAGTTGAACATAAAGCAATGTAGCTGCAATGAGACTAAGAATTAACACTGATAAATGAAATGTCGTATCGATCGAAATGTTGATTACCGCACAGCGCTAACTCGGCCATGTGGTCTAAGGCTGGCGTTATATTTGACGGGTAACTACGTGTACAGCTGCTACTCGAGCAGAATTGTTCACATACCTGGTACCTCATATGCATCTGGAGGATTAAAAGCAATATCCACTAGAGGACAGGTCAGAGCTGAAACATCACTGGCCAGCAGGTTTCCATGTCGACCTATAAGATGTGAAAACTATTCTGGGATGCATATTTGTCGCTGTGGAGAAACATGGAGAGTCATAAAATTGTGGGCAAGCTCTGTTAGCTTTTCTCCCAATCTTTCCACCATTGTCATGGTTGCTGTTATAAGCCGTCTCTCAGATTGCAAATTTTGACTTTATAATTAAAAGTATTTAGTATATAGAAGATCCAAAAGATTAGTACGTAGAACATGTACGAACTGCGGGTAGGTTTGTTAAGGGGAAATCCCATTAAAAATGCACACAATGTACTTAAAAGGTAAGCAAATTGAGACGTGAACGTAGTTTGTTTGGTCTACTGCTGCTGACGTTGCGACGCATCATGCTACACTTCCCCCAACGTTCATGCTGGTATATTACAGCATGAAGACGCGTAGCGGTATTTTCTGAGGACGTGCACAACCAGCCATCTTGCATACATCAAGTATAACGCCAGCCTAACTGGGAAGTCGCATCACTGTGGGTGTGTCGTCCAGGTTCTGAAATACTTTGTCAGTATGCGAGAGAGATTGTGGTGTAAAGGATCATTTCTGTATAGAGTTATTCATATAAAAGGCTCTGCGAGGATGCGTATTTTAAATGGTGTTGGGACAATTTAATGCACAGTATGTTACGATTTTGAGAACGCCCACAATGCACCACTGGTGAATATACAGTACTAATGCTGCGTTCAAATGGGGTCGTGTGTTTACCGTGTTTTGGGGGAAAATTTCATATGAACAACTAACTCTTGTGGTATTTATGATTTTAGAAGGTAAAATGATCTGACAGCTCAGAGTGCACGAGTTGTGACACAATGGTGACGTTTCTCAATACGGAACTTGCGGTGTAATTTTAGTCGTACGAGTCGTCGTCTTTTTTTGTTGTTGTGTAATTTACCAACACATCTGAGGGGAATGTTGATATTCCCGACAGTTTTGTCTCGTTTCCAATGTCATTCTGCCTTTACATTGTCCGTATGAGAGACTAATCGGCTACGTGCTATGTAGCTAAATGTCTTCCCCATTCGTTAGCTAGCTTTTTCTCAAGAGTCCATATCTCTCAGTTGCGTAGCAACGGTGTTCTTACAACTTTAACCACTTTAATAGCGTGTGAATCAAAAGCACAAATTGATGAATTCACAAGTTCTATTTAAACACACCATTAGAGGAATGTCGTTCTATGAAAGGTAACAGGTTAATCAAGAGCTAATATCAAATTGTGGTTTACAATTCAGCCATGTTTTTTAAACTAGCAAATGTCCAAATGGGAAATGAGATACGACTGACTTGGTCGTGAGCGAGATGAAGCTGAGGAACCGGGACATTGGGTAGCAGTAGGGTGACCTGAGAAAGTGCAATACGTGTGTGTTAGTTACTCGAGCTTGGGTGAACATAGCCGCCGTTCTTCATACGTCGCTTAACCAAAACAAGATAAGAAATGCCAGATTTACTAATCGTAATGATTGTGCGCTAGCTCGTCGATTGGAAAGGTCAGATACACTACCAGTCAAAAGTTTGGACACACCTGCCCATAGAAGGGTTTTCTTCATTTGTACTATTTTAGAATAATAATGAAGAAATTAACACGATGAAATAACAGATATGCTAAACAAATCCAAAACTAGTTTCTATGTGAAATAGTTAACAGTGTTCCTGATGAAGCTCTGCACACTCTCACCATCTTCTCAACCAGCTTCACGAGGGAGCTTCACCCAGGAGCCTTTTCTTAAACTTCCCAAATAGACAGAGTCACTTGTTGTTCTGCTTCTCCTAACCTTCTAAATGAAAATGAATTAAAATGAATAACAATTTAATTTCAAGTAAAAATCACTTGTTTTATGTAAAAACTACTTATTTACAAACTACATTTTGATTCAGAAATAAATGTAAACATGTGCGTTAACTTCACTATTTACATTTTGTCTTAGAAACTAATTTCAACCATAAGCCTTTATAAGCCAAAATGTTTTTAAAACAATGAAAAATATAGATTCAATCTAGTGTCCAAACTTTTCACTGATGGTGTACGTGTTTAAAAACTCCCCCGACCCCACAGATCTGACTGTGAATTTAATAATTAATCCTATTACAGGATTGTCAGCAGCTTTAGGAACATCATGTTTTAGAGGATTTTTTCTCTCCTGAGTCAATAATGATCAAACAAAATAACTAAAAGTAATCTACGCACTGCAGCTTTAAAAAGGAAATGCTGCAGGCAGATTAGTCATCCTAAAACTCAGAGGCTGAAGCTGTGCACTGTGGCTTGGTCCAGTTCAAACCCAGAACGGAGCTAAAACAATGGTTAGAGCTGAATTTCTTGGACTCAGAAACTATAATCACACCACGATTTGGCTCATATGAAGTTCATATGCGCATCCAATTATGATAACACCAGTCGAAAGTACGGGAAACGATTCACTAAGGGCGCCCTCGGGTCGAGTCATATAAACACGGGGTGGTTGGGAGATTTGCAGTAGCAGCAAATTGCGATCCGTTGGCAAGAACGATGGTAGAGAGACATAGTTGAAGACAGAAAGAGAAAAAGAGAGAGAGAGAGAAAGAAAAGGGAGCTGATCCGATAGAAACCAGAAAGCAGAGACCAGAGAGAGAGAAAAAGTTGTGACATCGCTCCAGCACTGGAAGTGCAAGAATGCGTGGAATGTGTTGACTTCTCTCACACACACATACACACACACACACACAAACACACACACACAGCTCCCCACTGCTCCCCACAGTCTCCTGGCCTGGACTGGAGGGAATCAATAGGGCCTCTGTGGCGTGTGCACGTGGCTCGGCCTCCGGCGCTGACTCTCGGCCACACACCCGCCACAAAAAAACAACAAGAGGAGCTCTCAGTGAGCCTCGCGTTTCACCATCAGTTTAAACGATCACCTCGGGATTTAGGACTACAGAGAAAAGCACGTTAAAACTGTTGGACCGTCTGAAACTTTTCGTATCAACCCCACTATTATAAAGCGGCGTTCTGCAGAACTCGTTATTTTTGTTTTATCTACTACAAATGACAATGTAGTAAAAGAAAATAAGGCTGCAAGACAGAGAGAGCACGGATGAAAATGTCAGGCCTGGATGATAAAAACGTCCTGTAATGAGCAGTGTGGAGAAATCCGAGACGACTTCATATCATAAATCATACAAGATTTTTTTTTTAACACCGACCACAACTTTATGAGAGTAAAATTGTAAATGATCCTCTGTCGTTTTTTTTCTCTTTTCATAAGCTATATATAGTGATACAAAAACAATGAGCCGTGAGATTACCATGACCATTAATGACTGCAAGATGGACCTGAAACAGCAACCGACAATGAAAGGCCTAAAATCCTACAGCTGAAAATGAGCAACCCGAGGCAGAGAGAAATATTCCTGAAAGTCCATGCTTCATTAAATCACCCCACCACTTCCTCATGCTTCTTTTTAGAGGCTGATGTGGCTGATTGAGTATGTACAGTGTTGGGTATCTACAGTATAATATCCAAAATATCTGGCATCAAAAAAGATGACTACACTCAGATTAACTTTGGTTCGGTTCAGCTGTAACTGTTTGGTTTTAGGAAATCACCGCATTCTTAAAGGAGTAGTTCAGTGAAAAAAGTAACTGACACAATTTTCACTGGAGCTACAGCATTGTGCAAAAGTCAGAGACCACCTTTTTGTTTATTCAGTTTATAATCAAATGTTCATTCAGTATTTATTGTTAATGATTTGGTGGTAAACAATAATGATGAAGAAAATGTATTTAACAGAAAAATCCCACAAAAGTCTTCAACACTAAGTGCAGTATGAAATCTGTAAATATTTCATGTGTAATATTGAACTTTTGTTTCACGC
>JAOUQW010000032.1:8472088-8497416 GCA_028565825.1 Olivaichthys viedmensis
GTGAAATTGATTCTTCAATTTCACTGAACTGTATATGTATATGTGACAATAAAGGAGCTTTCTATTCTATTCTATTCTATTCTAATAGTAGTGATATTAGACTATTAGGGATGGCAGGAGGATGTGGTTTAAAAAAAAAAAAAAAGACATATATATTCATATGTCCTGGCATTTTTAATGAGTGTGAAGGTGTAGAAATGTTATAACGGTTTAAAATGGCATGTTAAATATGTGTATATGTAATTACCATGAACTTCGACACGTTTCCCTGCACTGAGAAAAGAACAGAAAGCCTGTTTACTCCAAACTCACTTATAATGGAAGTCTAAGGGCAGCTGTTGAATTCTGTCAATAAATATTTATGCGAAACACGTATTTCTTGTAGGACGCTGTCGTGAATTCTTCAGTGAAAAGTGTGCGTGTGTAAATGAAGCTCTAAATCTGTAAAGTTTGTCTTTTCAGAGATGGGACTATTTTTTTTTAGTCGGGAAGAATTTGTGGTTATGCTAATATTACCAGCGCAGAAGGTTGACGAAATTGAACAACTGCCCTTAGACTGGAGTAAACTGGTTGTCCGGTATTTTCTCAATACAGGGAAACGTCTCCAAACTATTGTCCGTGGTAATTACAAAAAGGGAGTCTGTCAATAAATATGTTTAAAACGCGCGACTATATAATGCATATTCAAAACCATTCAAAACACCTGTTAGACTGGAACAATAAAGGTGTTAGAATGAGACAGACATGAGAGAAAGTCTGACCAAAACTGTTCTTATGGAGATTTATCCAACTTGCCATCACTGGAGCAATACAGTAAAAAGTAGTTCCGGTTTACTTACACTTCTCTGAAGGTTTCATGGTATCCATGCGCCATCAGACCCACACGACTACACTGGTAACCACAAATGCGTCCCTCTGGAAAAAGTAGTCCCATCTTTGAAAGGATGAACTATACAGATTTAGAGCTTCATTTACAAACAGCTTTGACTGAAGAATTTATGACAACGTTCTACAAAACTTCAACAGCTGCCCTTAGACTTCCATTATAAGTGAGTTGGGAGTAAACAGGTTTTCTGTTCTTTTCTCAGTGCAGGGAAACGTGTTAAAATTCTTTTTCGTGGTAATCACACATATGCAGTGGATAGAGATTAGGTTAAAAAAACCTAAAAAAACATGCATGATGGTCCATGTGGATGGAGTATGAAGCTTACAATGAAGTTTACCTTTTTTTTTAGTGTCTTGTTTGAACTCCAGGGGGCAATGTGATGCTGAAATGCATGAGTAATAATTCTAGTACAGTATTACAATATCCATTACTAATGTCTTGTATTAGAAAGTAAACATACACAACTGTAATTCTACATAATGCTTTTTGAGTGATGTGAATCTGATTCAGGGAATTTTCTGTTATTATTATTATTATTTTCCTCATTATACCTCATTACGTGTGTCTACGATAGCTTAACGCATGCACGCAGTCTGAGAGATTTGCTGTGTGACATATTCTGCGTACACACACACACACACACACACAGCAGACGACGTGGCGAGCAGAACCCCCCTGCTGTTAACAGTCTGCATGAGAAGACATGTATGGAATTTTTTGGCGAAGCAGGAAGGACCAGAGCTCTGGAGATGAGACGCATCTGCTTTACGTTGCTTTGATGCAGGCGCCATGTTCACATGTTGGTGTGAGCTGGCAGACGAGAACAGAACGAGCAGGAACGCTGTGTGGAGAACGTAGTCCACACCCTGGTGTGAAGAGGCCAGACCTCCTACACACACACACACCTCACAGTTATCACGCTTAATCAGGGCCCGTTGTTTCCTCTTATAGTGTGATGTGGTTGTGGCATTTGAGTTGCTATTTTAACAGGTAAATCCACCATATAGGTCTCCTACTGACTGTAGCCCATCTGTTGCTATGCACAATGTATTAGCCCCCCTCTACCCCATCCATCAATGAAAAGGGACCACCATAGGACCACCACTGACCTGATATTAGGCATTTTTAAACACATCAGTGTCACTGCTGGGTTGAGAAACAGTCCACCAACCAAAAATATCTAGGTCAGAAACTGATAAAGGTTAGAAGACGATAAACACACACTCTGCATGGAAAAAGATGAGCTTTAGGGTCTAACTGTACTCTTACAAGGTGACCAAGAAGGTAAGAGTGTGTAATAAAGTGTAGTAAGTGTTTAAAACCTCAAAAAACTGCTGTACCAGCACCAGGTTACTGCTGTATTAAGAATCATCAGGAATGATCCACAACCCAAATATCCTCGGGTCAGTGGTGGTCCCTTTCCTCTGACAGACAGGGGCACAAACAAAAAGTGCACCTATGTGGTACTACACCTTATAAAATGAGATCTTGGTATGTATACATGTATAAAATGTTGGTGTGTGTGCTGTTTTTAACCAGATTCATAAATTGCATCTCATCTCAACCAGCTTAATATTGTGAAAATAGTTTTTAAATAATTAAAAGGGAAATAATTATCTAAAGATAAATAGTAAAAAGAGTTTGAATATCAACTTATTCACCCATATAGCTCCTCTTTTTTTTCTTTCACCCACAAGGTATATATGCGGTTGAGTGCAAAGGTTTGCACACCCTTACTTCAAAAATGGTGAAACCAAAAAGGCATTTAATGCGAGGTTTCACAGACGTTCCTTCAATATCACACGTACCAAAAATGGTTAAAATGTGTATGTTAAGATATTAATAATGAAACAATCAAAATGATATTTCTGAATGTGATTATGCCTATGAAAACTTTTGCACTCAACTGTGCATGTATCAGGCTAAACTGAGTTTAACAGTGGGTTTGAACAGTAGCGTCAGTGGGCATCAGCTGCTGTTCACGACTGACGCTCCACTGTCACATTCCAGCAAGAACACAGGCAGCCCACACACTGCTCTGTGTGTGTGTGTGTGTGTGTGTGTGTGTTCTATCAAACGTGCAGGGGGAAAAAAATATACGTGCGCACTGTTCCCCCCCCCCCCGACTCGTAATGCACATCCTCTCTGTTTAGAAAGCGTGAGCAGGCTGTAGATCAGCGTTTCTCTTTTACAGCCATGTGTGTGGAATGCAGGAGGTACCGAGCATGTCGCTCTCCGGCTCTCGCGGGCCGCGGCTGCTGCTGAGACGCGCACATTTCCACGCCGCTGAGACAGCCTGACGCGGCCAGGTCAACTGCTGGGCCTGCGTTCACGGCTCACAGCTGACAAGCAACGGTGGGAGTCTCAGAGCCGAAAACTTCACAGGCCGAACCGGACAGAAGGAACTCCTTAGCAATGTCAGACATCTTACTCATTCGGTCAGTCATCTAAAAACATCTCCCAGAAATGAAGGCATGCCAGTGAAGACCCAAAGACATGTAACGTCTCTTGAATGTCTCTTTAATGCAGCAGCATTAGTGCACACCAGCATTGGGGGTGCTTTAAATAACCGATGGCACCCTTTTTTTTTTTTCATCTTCACAATATACATTTCAAAACTGTACAAAGAATATGTACACTCACAAAATGTTACACTGATGAGACAGTACCACTGCACATGGCTCAGTCTTTAAACGTTTTTATCGAACAGAGGAAAGATCTCCTCGAAACAGGAACAGTCAGTTGAGGCTGAGAGAAAAAAAAAGAAAAAAGATCCGCTTCAAGCAGTTCAACAAGTCAAACACAAACAAATGAAGAAGGAAGAGGAAATGTGAGTACTGCTGATAAAACTTCCTGCAGCTCAATATGACTACATACAATATCTGAGATATGCAGCAGGTGACTGAGGGTTAAAGGAATACTCCAGCGTTTTTCAACCTAATCTCTGTCCACTGCATGTGTAGCGCATGTGCGATTACCACAGACAATATTTTCAACACATTTCCCTGTACTGAGGAAAGAACAGAAAACCTGTTTACGCCAAACTCACTTATAATGGAAGTCTAAGGGCAGTTGTTAAGTTGTGTCGATAAACGTTTAATACACGCGACTATATTTAGGATGAGACAGACATGAGAGAAAGTTTTACCAAAGCTGTTCTTATGGAGTTCTATCCAACTTTCCAACACTGGAGCAATACAGTAAAAAGTAGTTCCGGTTACTTGCACTTTCTGGAAGGGTTTGTGGTATTCATGCGCCACACAACTACACTGGTAACCACAAATTCTTCATTCTGAAAGGATGGAGCTTCATTTTCAAACACCTTTGACTAAAGATTTCATAAAAGCGTTCTAAAAAAAATGGTGTGTTTCGCATAAACGTTTGTTGACGGAGTTCAACAACTGCCCTTAGACTTCCATTATAATTGATTTTGGCGTAAACAGGTTTTCTGTTCTTTTCTCAGTGCAGGGAAACGTGTCGAAATTCTTGCCTGTGGTAATCACACACACACACTACAGATACACTGGATAGAGAATAGGTTGAAAAATTCTGGAGTATTCCTTTAACCCTACACAGTAAGTACACATCACTGGAGCCCCTCACTGTGGAGGTGAGAAAAGCAGGTAAAAGCCCTTCATCACTGATCAGAAGCCAGTTGTTCACCAGTCACTCCTCACACATTTCAGAACCACTGCACCCAAATAATTAAGGTTCAAAGTTGTTTTTTAGGTGCGTTTGATTAACATTTTCACAAAAAAAATCAAAAATCAATAATCAAATTGCATCTTCGACTTTGTAACTTTTTCTTGCAGAGTGGAGTGTTAAACTGTAACAGGTGTTTTCCTGAAAACCTGCAATCACGTTGGCCCACTGCAAAAGAGATTCAATAGCCCTGCTCCATCTCGGGTGATCCGATCACAAGTGGACAGCAGAGAAGGAGAGAAGTTTACACCGGCGTTTTCATGCGTCTCAGATTGTGAATCACGTACTCGACTAGTCGGTCCTTCGATGTTGTCGTCAGAGGCGAGTAGTCATTTTTTACATTTACTCCGTTACATTTACATGAGTTACTTTTTTGAATAACTTGTACTTGTAAGAGTAGTTTTAACGAGGATACTTGTCACTTTTCAGGCAAAAATGAGCTTTTACATCATTACACTTTCTTCTGGGCTATATCCCAAATGGCATTCTATTGGCCATATATTGCACTACGCAGGCTCTAGAACGGCATTATGTCATGCACTATGTAGTGAGCATATGTGGTGAATAGGAAGTCTTTTGGGAATCGACTAACTGTGTGCTCAAGGGGATTGAATAAAAGAAATTCCCGCCCCAGGCGAGTTAAAGATAGCAGATTACTATAAGTAAATAAAAAAATTAATCTTATTTGGCTGCCTTGTGATTTTCTTTGCTTAAGAAAAACCTCCGTGGTTTATACTCGTAGTGTAGCGCTGCTGTTAATGTTCACGGTCACACATAGGTTGAATAATATTTGAATGCCTTTAAATACTAAACCTTTTACGTAAGCTAAAATTCTGTGGAATGAGTAACGTGCTACCATCAGATACTTTCCTACTCTTACTCATGTACTTATTTGTATTTGTATGATGACTTTTGATTTCACTTGAGTCATTATCTTTAAGTATATGTGGCAATATGCACCACCTCTGAAAGGGTTTTGAGTGATCGGATCACGACGTGTCTCCAAGATGCATTTATTCTCGTTCACACCTGTACTTTATGGTGTCCACTTCTGAATGGATCACCCAGAAGGATGTTTATACCAGGGGTCTCAATGGGGTCTCAGCCAGGCCACCCTCACTGCTTTAGCTGCCTCCGAACACCAGAGCTGCACCAAACTAGGACGTGTGATTGATGCCTAAGAATCGGCACATTGAGCTACACCAATAGCTCAGAAAATGGAGAGGACGAATCACATTATACTATATCTTCCAAATGCCTTTTGTATGCTACACACATTTTCACAGCGCTGAGAGAGAGATGTGGCCAGGTCATCAGCTGACAAGCAATGGGACAAAGCATTCAATTGAAACAAACCCAGCCCCTTTAAAAAAATAAAATAAAATAATACAAATAATAATAATAATAATAATAACAGAAAACCAATAAAACTCTCAACAAGACAAAATATATCCAATTTGCACAGCATTAAAAAAAAAAAAACCCTCACAGCATCCATGACGCTTCTTTCTGCATGCTTCCACGCTCACTGAGATGGCAAAAACAAAAACGTGCCACTCTCTGGTACAAAAATAAGTTATTGGTAGATCCCGGAGGTGTTTTGAGTGACGTCACATGAAACAGGAAACAGATCCACGTCTTAAAATGTGTTCAGGTTCCACTCAGGCTGCAGCCCTCAGGGTCGAGCCGAACGCAGTCCCGCGGGGCCGAGTAACCCTTCGCCTGGGGCATCTGGTACTCCGAACAGCCTCCGTTCTGCAGAACCGCAGGCTTTCCGCCCTTGGGGCTGTCGTAAACCCCCTCAGAGTGGTTTGGTCTGTCAGGTTTGGTCCCCTCTGAGTGTTTTGGTTTGTCCCGTTTGGCCTGGGGCGTCTGGTAGCCCCCGGAGGCGTTTCCACCCACCACCTTTCTGTAGTTGCTGTTGTCCGTGGCTTTGAACGAGGCGCTCTTGCTGAGGACGACGCCGGGCACGCTGTAGCTGGGATCCGGAAAGAAGACGTCCTTCCGGAAGGTGTGGCGCTCGATGATGGGCGTGGCGTACTCCGGCTCCTGATTGGTCAGCGGTAGAGCGTACTGATTGGCCGTGTGCAGGTAGTCGTAATGAGACGTGACGTCGTTGGGATCGTCCTTGGCGTCAGTGTCCATTGGCCTGAAGGTGGAGCCTTTCCTGGACACTGTGCCCACGCCGAGCATCAGCGGCTGCTGGTAGTCTGGAGAGAGAGAGAGAGATGTCAGACAGATTAAATCGACTGAAAACACAAGAGAAAAGCACTTACTATTAAGACCTATTCACCCAATATGAGGTTTTTTTTCTTTTTTCGATTCAGTGTGCATGATACATTTACATCTTGATTTTAAAAAAAAATTCTATAGCTTACATTATCACATTAGCATTGCTGCTTTTAAAACAATATCATTTTTAGCCATCATGAACAATTATTGTATTTCTATTATGAGTATGATGAATATGGTGAATAAATAATTATGCTGGGGAATGCCTGACCTGCCATATCGCTGGTGACCAGGTCTATTTTGGGCAGGTGGTCTTTCTCTGAGCT
This sequence comes from Olivaichthys viedmensis, assembly GCA_028565825.1. Lineage (NCBI taxonomy): Eukaryota > Metazoa > Chordata > Actinopteri > Siluriformes > Diplomystidae > Olivaichthys > Olivaichthys viedmensis. Next base: position 8,479,235 of record JAOUQW010000032.1, read on the forward strand.
GTAGCTGAAAGTGAACTCGGTGGACTGTTGCCTGGCAGACGGATATTTCACCTGCTTCCAGCAACCTGGACGTGCAAAACATGAACCAGTCAGACAGATTTAATGAAAGGACGGGCCTCGCCCTAACAGAACCGCTAAGCCTTAAATCATACATTTCTGTGACACAGAGAAAAGCAAAGACAGGGAGAAGAGGAGGACTGGGATTGTAACGACAAAACAGGAAAAGAAAAACATGACAGAAGAATACATTGGTAAAAATGTAGACAAGACAAAAATAAGCCTACATTAACATTTATTAGAAAATACTGGTGTTTCTGAGAATCACAGGTTCTCATCAATCTCATCATCCTTTCAGGCCTCAAAGTTTTTAGCATTTAACTTCCTGTGTATATAAAAAATAATCATATTGAAAAACATGACAACAGGGGCTAACATTACTGGGGTTCGAGTTCATTTTCCCACCAACTTGAGCGACGACGCCATTGTTAACATTAATACGGAAGAAGTGTTTGGATTAACTTTGTCTGATCGTCTGTTTGGTTAACAAGCTCATACGAAATGACTGACAAAAAGTTCACTGATGAAGGTTTTTTTTAAAGATGGAAAATGTAAAAAAAATTATAATAAAAATAAATAAATAAAATAAAATAAATAAATAAAGATTTCAATTCCAACTGACTCTTGATGACAATATGCTGAAATTAAAAGAACACTAACAGTGTAAATAACATTGTAGGTACATACATTACCAACGCACTAAAAACCCAAGTCGCAGCCCCTAATGATCAGAAAACGAATAACAGCGTTTGTGCAGCGTTTGTCCAGGCTTTTCATTTATGCTTCCGAGTAAAACTTAATTGGAAAAACTACAAAGTAATGAAAAATAAAAAACAATGACAATTATTTTATTTTCTTGACAAGTAATCCAGCTCTGCAAAAAAACACACAACTACAAAAGGTGTCATTGGCTGCTGCTGTAAAATGTTGCTGGTGCTGTTGAACACGGCAGCGATGAGCGTTGCAGGAGAGCATTGAAGTAAACAACGTCTTTTTAACCATTTCGACTTTTTTATTATAATTGACACAGAAGTTTTACATTTTGATATTCTGTTAATCTTTAAAAAATGGGAACAGCGTAACAGCTTCAATTAAGATTTTCCACATTTTTACTCTTTTTGGCCGAAAAACCAAAAGTAGTTCAAAAGTAGGGTTCTTCGCTTCCTACTTCTACTTTGAACCCTCTCTGAAAGGAAAACCCTCTGTTGTAAGGGTTCTACATAGAATCTTTAAGGGTTCCCCCAGAAGGACAAGCCAAAAAAGATGAACAGGATTATGGATTGAACCTTTTTTTTCTAAAAGCGTTCTTATCTATGGTTGGTTAATTTTATGCAATAGGAAAGACTTTATTCCATAAACAGGACATTGCAATCTAATTAACTACATACGCAAAGATTTTCAGTGTCACTGGGTGCCGCATAAACGATGACACGCAAAAAGACGACTTTTTAATTGTGACAGTTGCTTGTTTATTACTTGGCCATCTTCTACCCGCACTCCATCAGAGAGCATCTTTGTACAGTTGATGATTATGTCACGGTTTCCAGCAGCAGTTTAATGAAGCGGCATGACAACAGGAATATTTTGGTCGTTGGAGTTACTCTTTAAAATGACGTTATTGTTATTAAAGTGTCCCTGTTCACTGACCTGCTTGTGGAGGATCTGCAGAGTCGTACATGTCCTCCTTGCTTTTCTTCCTGTAAAGAGAGACAGAGAGAGATTAACGTGAGCAGTGTCACGCTCTCTCTCTCGGGGGCCTCCAGCTCTCAGGTTATTGTTCTCTTCTGCACTCCTCTACAGCTTTATCATCCTTCCCCCAAATCCCTCCATCCCACAGCTGACACTGACCTTTGGCCCTCTCTCCCGCCCTCCCACCTTTTCTTCTCCACCCTTTTCCCTTCCTTTTATTCTCCACAGGCTGCTACACAATACATGTGATAAGTCGGACCATAATACCAGTGTCGGTTGCTCGGTCATGTACAGCAGCGGCCCATATGGTTATCAGTACCGAAAACAAAAAGCCCACACACACACACACACACACACACAATCCCACAGGTCTGTACATCCCTCAGTTCCATAAAATGTCTCCTATGGGCAACAGAAAGCGAGTGAAGATAAGCATTTCTGTCCCACTATACATTTAGCCTACGACAACGCGTCCCACTGATGTTAGGGCTCAATTAAATTGTCGACAGTGCATGTTTCTTTACATTTACATCACCTGCGATATGCAGAAATGTACGACGTCTGTAACAAAGCAAATTTTGTGAAAATCATCCGAACACACAGCGAGTTACAGCCGTATTCCTCAGGCTAGACCTGCATCTATCTATCCATAGACTCGCATTGGCGTAAAATTCAGCCCGGCCCTTTCCAATATGGCGGACGTATTGCAGTAGCTAGCGACGTCTACTGCACTTACTTCTGCAGCACTTTAAAGAGGCAGAGCCCCAGCAGCAGCAGCAGAGCCACACACACCACTGCAGGCACCACGATGCTGACCAGCTTCACTGTGGACAGAGGGACAGAGAGGAGACACAACGTCAGGAAGGACTTTACAGGGACTGGGGTACATGTATAATGTATAATGAAGTGCAGGAGGGTGAAGCTGTACCCAGATCAGACTGAGCCACGTGCTCTGTGATTTCCTCTTCCTCCAGTTTGGGTCGACTGGGCGGAGCTTCCCGTGTGACCTGAGACGTCGCATTCACTACTGCGGACAGACAGACAGGATCATTCTCGCAATTTAGGGTCCCATGTTTAATCACTATTATTCCGTCCCCTTTAGTTTATGTGTTACAAAGCAAGAAACACAATACAGGTGTGAAGATTCACAAATAAACCAGCACGCTGTTCAGAGGGCAGGTGTGCAAAAGAGGATCATGGAAAATCCAGCAGAATTTGAGGCACTCACCTGGAGGGGCTCTGGCGTAAGAGCAGCCCAGGAGCTCCGCGGTCAGGCCGATCCCCTGGTTCCACTGCAGTGGAACAACGCGAACGTAGCGTGCAGTAAAGGCTGGACGGAAAGTGTTGCGAGTCTGGTAGAGACTGTCCACGTTCCCTTCAAATATCTGAGAGAGAGAAAAAATATCACAATTACGGTATTGCCAGAGAGGCAACTCACATTATTAACCGATTCAGTTCACCGAGTCTCACCATGTCCTCAGAGCTGTTAGATTGTGTGTAGGTCCGCCAGCGACTCTTCTCCTTGTACCCAATCTTGTAGCTCTTCACATAGTAACCGGACGAACTCTGACCCTGAGTTAAAATCCCTGAAATTCAAGGGCAAATTTATTAGAGGTAGAAAATACTGCACATTTTAGCCTTTTCACCTGAAATCAGCTCATGTGCAGGTGCCATGTGACAAAAATATATCACATCATAATACTTGTCAAATGTATTTTCTCTAAAGGAGTCACTGCAAAACAGTTCCACATTATAAAAAAAAAAACGAGTTCAATGATTTAATGTTTACAAAAATAATTGAGGGACAACGAATCTTTCAGTACAGACATAAATGCTAACGTCCAATCAGCTCCTCGTTCCTGTGAGCAACAGTGGAGTCAGTTAGTGTTACAAAAGCACCCATGACATCACAGAAAAGTGTCATGTGATGCAAGTTATCACAATATTAATGTTATATCGTCACCCAGACCTACTTATAAACTTGATAAACTCAAAAGGCTTAAACTCGATTGCCTTGTGTGTTTTTTTCCCCAGTTTATTTGTATGAGGTGTGCACTTAGGTTTGATATAGTCCTTTTTGTCACTGATTGTATTTGTATTTTTATGCATAGGAGGTTTGAAATTGTCTTTTTATCACCACCTTGGCCACTCGAGCACTTGCCTTCCGGGTTATGAAGCCTTGCAGATTGTACTATGTAAATGTAATTAACTGATTATTTAGAGCAGGGGAAATCACAAACATTTCCTGATATGCATCTCTCCTCAGGCTTCTCGTTTCCAATTGAAGAAGAAGAAGAAGAAGAAGAAGAAGAAGCCTTTTATTGTCACATATACAAGTACAGTACAGTGAAATTCTTATCTTCGCATATCCCAGCTTGTGTGGTCAGAGTGCAGGGTCAGCCATGATACAGCGCCCCTGGAGCAAAGGAGGTTAACAAGGGCCCAACAGTGGCAGCTTGGCGGTCCTAAGGCTTGAACCCAGGACCTACTGATCAGTAACCACTGAGCCACCACTGCCCCTGATTCAAACTGATTCAATTAACGGTTACAAAAGTAAAAACACCATTTCAATAGTCACAAGTTCAACCACCAGGGATTTTGGCTCTTAATAGTCCTTTAAGTGGCTCTTTTAGCTCCATTAACCCTTAGAGGCCTATTTTTAAGCTTTTTCTGACTACCTTTATTTCTAGACTTCTAACATACGTTTTTTTCTTCTTTTTTTTCCAGACATCCAAAGCTACCTAGATATGGCATCATTTTATTAGTAATTATTAACAATTTTTATTATAGCCTTTTTATGAATAATAAATGATTGACAAATAATTATTATTTGACATTATATTATAATGTCAATACAAATATTGACATTTGTGCATTTTTACTTAAAATAGTTCTGATTACACTCGAGATATATTTTCATGAATAAAGTGTCTGTAATCTGGGGGATCAAAATCAGTGCAACATAAATATTTTTACTGATTTTATTATTATTATTTAAATAAAATAAGGTTAAGGTTTTCTAAAAGTTTATTACCCAAAATTTCAAACTACATTTAGAGTTAAACGGGACACTAAAACATGACCAATTACCAATCTATTGACAAAACAAACACATCATTTCTTAGAACTGTAAATAAATATGAGTAATGAACAGACAATAATAATGCAATTTTTTCAGTGGTAAATAAACTAATCTCTTTTTTCCCCCCCTGAGCTTTTGACGAATCTGCATCAGCGATGACGTCACCCTTTTCGCTCAGAGACATCATGACACAAAGCAGGAAGTGCTGGACCCCTACGGTCCAAAACAAACATCTCATGTTGTTCTTTTATCTGCATTTTGGAGGTAATTCTGAACATTTCTGTCTTTTCAAATGAGGTTTACTCACAGATACTTTGCCACACAGTGAAGTTACTGCTATCATCGGAAAGCTCTCCTGATTTTAAACTCGATGAGTTTTATGTCCGAGTTATACTAATCATGAGAAACAGGGTGCAAAAATGCCCAAGTTCATCATCGTCCTGGGGTTAATGGACCGTGTTAGTGCGTGATGGCTCACTGCTTGACTAGAGTTTGGATTTTCCTGCCTGACTTTCTGCCGGCGTACAGCCAGGATGTCTCCTACCGGGCGGCTGGTTGAACCAGAACCAGAGACCTGTCATTACCTCATTTTTCACCCGTCAGAACAGGAGAGCTCGTGTGATCTGCCATCATGCATGAAATCTACTAATTAAATGATTATGCAGTTCAAAAAAGATGGGCACACGGGTAAAAGACTCTTGTTTAGCTCTTTTCCACAGACAACAATGATGAAATCTTGATGTAAAAGGACATTTTGAAACAGAAAGAAACTTTGGCAGTCACTACATTATGACTGAAGATCACTGTGCGGTAGAAAAGTGATTCTAGCCAGAAACATCAATCAGGACGATTCTGTGATGATTGTGTTTGACCAATTAATGAGCTGCGCCATTTCTAGCTCCACCCACATGTCACTGTTTAGTTCTCTTGGTAAGAAGAGGAACCAAATTCAGCACCGGTACTTAGTTACAGCACGACTCACTTAGCAATGGAAACAACGACAAAATGTAGGATCACGGATTTGTTACCGTACCCCAGAAGAAAGCCATCAAGCCAAACTGCACCCTGAATCGTCCCCGCTCACTTCACATTGCTGACTATAAAGAGCCCAACTGAGACCTGGAGAAACCTAGAAGCCAATGACCTTCTCCGAATGAAGAGCAGTATTCTTCAGCGACGCTTGGCCTCACCACGTTATACCACCGCCGCTAAGATAACAGAGCTCCCTCTTTCTGAGGAGCTAAACACAGTCTCAACCATCACATAAAAAAAAAAAACAAGGCTTCCGTATAAGACACAAAGCGAGCTTTCTCCAATTCTGGGTGCACTGAAATTGGCCTGGCCGCATGCATGACACACATCATGTTCAAAATTAACGCAGTGTCCGGCCTGATCCTGTACTTAAATGTGCCTTTGTCAAATAAAAGCCCTGTATGTTTGCGAGGGAACAAAAACAGAAGGCCTTTCAATTCCTTTACGCAATACCAGGAACTGGTAAAAAGATGCAGTGATCAGCTGGGTTTAGAGGGCCGGAAGGCGGAGCATGAGAATTCCTCTGCGCTCTGGGGCACCAACATTGGATACTTCATCGACGGTCACGAGAAAGACCCTTTGTGAGAATAATTACCCCTTGTAACAGTCTCTGGGCCGAGGCCTGGACTCTGATCCTTTCTTTTCTCTGTATTTCTGACAGATGTGTGCACACGGCGCTCTAATCCTATTAATCTGGGGAAAAAAAGGTTGAAAACTAAACAAGAAACCAGCACGCTATCAGAGCTATCATCTAAAGGAGCAGATTTCTACGAAGCCTTTAAATCTTGGTTAAGAACCTCCAGGTTTCTCCAGAATCCTTTTTGAATGTTAATCTATGCAGTGCTCTGCTGTAGGAACTAAAGAAGGAACCTTGCACAGCCTGGTGACCCGATGATATAACAAATGAAAGGAAAAACCAGCATAAAGCGTGTTAGTGAGGTGTTTTGGGCCACCACGAGTCTCCAGAACAACTTCAATGCTCCTTGGTGTAGATTCTACAAGTCTCTGAAACTGTAATGGAGGAACTGATGGAGAACCGTTTGTTCTTCCTAAAGATATTCACTCAGCTGGTGTTTTGATGATGGTTGTGGAGAGCCACTGTCTACGTCACTCCAAAATCTCCCATAGGTGTTCAATTTGGTTGAGAATCTGGTGACTGAAGGCCAGAGCATCTGATTTATCATCCTCATTAAAGAGTTCAGTGAGCCCTGGGTGCATCCCTGAACTTCACAGATTTTTAACGCTCATTTGCCGTAAGCCCTGTCAAAGTTCTTAATTTGAAGGTATTTTTTGTTTCCTCCATCTGATTTAAAAAAATAAAAAAATAAAAAAGTCTTACCAACTAAATCCACACTACACTGTGACCTGTAGGTTTTTTGTTTTTTTTCTTCAAATCGTAAATTCAGTCTGGCTACAACACCCGACTTGCTTCATGTGCGTACATTTTTATAAATGTGATTATATCTGTGCGTACGTCATTTCCTGGTTTTTGTGCGCACGCATACTTTTAAATGAGGCCCCTGGTTACACAGAAGTATGCTTTAGTGACTCTAACCTGTGATCCTCTTCTTCTCCCCCAGGTCGAGCTGGAGCCAGTGTTTGCTCTCGGGCTCAGTGGTCCAGATTCCTGTAGGGGACACGGCGTGGCTGAGGCTGGGGGACCAATCACCCTGAGTCCCACCTAACCCGTCCCTCTCCCACGAGGAGCTAACAGATACGGGCTGGATAATGCTCTGTCTGGTACAATCTGTGGCGGGAGAAAGGGAAAGAAGAAAAGAAAGAATGTGAGTATCATTACTTTTCCCTTTAAATGTCCTATAACTTACTATTGGTAGGCATTTTTGTATTATTTCTAAGTGTCTAGGAAATAGATCACCATTAATTTTTACTATAGAGTTTTAATAAATTATTGTGGTCTTCACCAAGACTGATTACTGGTCATTAATATTCATAAAGCAGCCCCCAAATGTTCATTAAAGGGCCCATATTATGAAGATTGACTTTTTTCTGTTGAGAAAACACTGAGAAAATGTGAAATCTGTACCGTGTGTGGTTTCTTCACTTCAGCCGTGTCAAAAACTCTCCCTATATTTACATACTGTTCAAAATCCCTAACTTTTTGTACGTCACGTGAGGGGTTCATTTTAATAACTCACTGTGATTGGCCCAGTGGTGGCCAATCAACATGCAGCACAAACGACAAAACAGGCTACGTTTCAAACCTCATGCTATCGTTTTAAGTAGAAACTAATCCACTTTATAAAAGAAAAGCTGGTGGCACACTATTTTCACATATTTAGTGCACTAGTCTGCGATTTGGGACGATGCACAGCTCTCTAGCAAACACGAGCGATAAGACAAACTCAAAATGACGAGTGAAAAGAAGGAGAAATCAGTAGGAATGGCAGAAAAAGGCACTACAACTATTTATTAAAAATATAGAGTAAAAATCACTTGAGATGTGTTTCCTAGACACTCAGGAATAATACAAAAATGCCTGTAGTCAGTGAAGGGAGAAGCATTTTGCACATCAATACAAACAGTTGTCTTTTTTTAAATCAGTCTTTTGTAACCTGTTCCTGCTTCAAACCTCAGCAAAAAAATGAGATAAATCAGTTGCATGAACTCGTACTGTGTGTCGTTGTGTGTGTGTGTGTGTGTGTGTGTGTGTGTCAGTGCTATCCTGAGAGAAATGAGCTGCGAGTACGAGGCGTTAGAGAGCAAGTGGAGGATCACCGAAAACTAGCTTTACCCAGAGATTATGGAGAGTTTTGTCTTTGGGGAACAAATGAAGGCTTTATATACTGACTCATTTTCTCCAGACGGATAGATGAATGGATGGATGGAAGGACGGAAAGAAAAAAAAGGGATGAAAGGATGGAAGAAAGGAAGTAAGGGAGGAAGGGAGGAGAGAAATAAGCAAGGAGAAGGAGGGAGAAAGAAATGGATGAAGACCGGAAAAAGGAGAAAGAAATGGCAAGAAAAGCGGAAAGCAAGACAGGAGGAGGAAAAAGAGAAAGGGTGGGGTGGAAAGAGAGGAAAAAGAAAAAGAGGGAGAAACAAAGAGAGGGAGAATGGGAGAGAGAAAGAGAGAATGCGAGGAAAGCAGAAAGGGGAAAAGGAGAGAGGAAGGGAATGAATAAGAGAGAATAAGTGAGAAATACAAGAGAAGGAAAAAACAAGACAAAGAAAGAAGAGAACGAAGCAGAGATAAGAGAGATAAGCAGAAAGTGAAGAAGATGGCTTGGTTCAGTTCCCCAAACTCTTAACTCTCATGTGGAATTAGACTAGAAAGCTATGGGCTGCATCCCAAATCACATACTAGTCTACTAAACAGTATGTGAAAGTAGTGCCCTACCAGCTGTTACCTTATATAGTGCACTAGCCTACTATTTAGAACGACAGTATGTGGTTTGAGATATAGCCTGTTTTGTTGGTTGTGCTGTATGTTGATTGGCAGCCAATGGGCCAATCACAGTGGGTTATTCAATTGAATCGCTCGTGTGATGTAGATAAAGTCTCTGATTATGAACAGCGGGTAAAAATCAGGAGAGTTTGTGCTGAACTGGGGGGAAAAAACTAAACAAAAAACAAACAAACCCAGACTTCACATTTTCTCAGTGTTGCAAATCCTTATAGTCTTAAAAACAAAACAACTTTTCAACAAAATTTTGGCCATTTAAAACGAGTAGTTGTGTAATGTGGTCTTCATACGCGCAGTCACATTGGCAACAGATTTTTGGCCTGACAAAAGCAGTGAAAAGGGATGTAAAAAAACATCAAAAAGGAGAACGTTGGAGTTCTGGCTGTGTGTCGAGTTTGTTTGACATAAAATGCATGTGGGCTGGGACTTATTTATGGTTCTCACTGACTCAACAGGAAGAAAAAGCCTTTTAAAAAACCCACCATGTGTTTACTTAAACAGAGTCACATGTGCTTGGAACACATCAAGTATCAAGAAAAAACGAACCGAAACCTTTTTTTATTTTTACTTTAAAACCCACTTCCTTGGTGTTAAGGATGCAGGATGACTTTATGACTCCACAAAGCATCAGCGTTTGGTGGTATGAGTGTGAGGGAAGCCCAGCGGTGGGGGGCGGGACAGCGATCCTGATTGAAGTGGCTGGAGATGGATTGACAGTAATGAGGTTTCGGGAAAGGGGGTTGTTTTCGTGGCCGTATATGTCACGGTCATGAGTGCACTGCGGTGCGGTAAATTAATTCCAGAGAAAAGCTCATTGATTTCTAGCCACTTATCTACTTCAGCCGGGGTGTGTGGTGGTCATTTGGCCATTCTGCTTCAAGCACAACATTACAGAGTGCCATTATTTAAGGAAAACACTGGTTCTAACTGGTTTATAAATAAACAGTAGTGTTTTACGTTGAGATGCAGAAATGAGCAGGTGTGTGAGAAGCAGCCGTTAGAGCTTGGTGTTGACAGCAGGCTGCTGTTTGGCCTGTTAGCGTGGTGTGTGGCACGCCGGGCGCGCGGAGTCACCGGAGACCTGCCAGTACAGGTCGGGCTACGCTGGAGGAAAGGCCCCCTGGTGCCAGACTGTCAGGTAGAAATAAATCCTATCACGAGATAAGAGTCTCTCTCTCTCTCTCTCTCTCTCTTTTTTAAATAAATACAATCAATAAATAAAGTCTAATAAAGAAAAGAAGGGCTGGAAGGAAAGATAGAAAGAAAGACAAGAAAGAGAAAAGACAGAAAGACCAAGAAAAGAAGACCGAAAGAAACAGAAAAGAAGACAGAAAGAAAGAAAGAAAGAGAAAAGAAGAAAGAAAGAAAGAGAGAAAAGAAGACAGAAAGAAAGAGAGAAAAGAAGACAGAAAGAAAGAAAGAAAGAAAGAGAAAAGAAGAAAGAAAGAAAGAGAGAAAAGAAGACAAAGAAAGAAAAAGAAAAAGACAGAAAAGACAGGAAGGAAGGGAGTGAGAGAAAAAGGGAATAAAGATAAGCAAAGAGAAAAAGGAAGAAATAAAGGAATAAAGAAAGCATGTGAGAAAAGCAGAACGAGAAAAGGAAAGGGAATGAAAGGAAGGAAGAGGAGGAAGAAAAAGGGCAGGAGGTTGAGAAAAAGAGATACAGGAAAAATGTAAGAGAAAGTAAGAGGTAAAGAGAAAGAAAGAGGAGAAAGTAGGGAAGAGGAGAGAATGAGAGAAGGGGAGCCCTAGTCTTACTACTACTACTACTAATAATAATAATAATGAAGTAGTAGTAGTAATAGAAGTATGAGGAATAATAATAGTGTTCACGTTCCACTGTAATAAACTGTGAAAAGAAACACAGACTGTTTTCAGCTGCTTGACTAACCAAAGACCCTCCATGTCCATTTTGTGGGCGGGACTTTGAGTGTTTTGGAGTCTATATGTGTTAAAAGCTCTTGTGTTTTGTTTTTGGGACAGGAAGTAGGGGACTGAATTTGATTATCATCAAATAATAACAAAATAGAAATATAAACTATATATAAACTTACCATTTGTGACAAATGTGAAGAGGGAATCGGACAAAGAGCCACTGAAAGAGAAAAAGAGAAAAGAGAAAGAAAGATCAGTCAGTACAATTACGGTGATAAATGAAGGGGCTGCCGCGTGAGATGTGACGGGAAACGCCCACTGGGGTTAAAGAGGAGCAGATCCTCTATTGTCCCCCTCCCCTCCCAAATCACAGCTAAGCAGAGCAGGAGCTTTTGTTCCTAAAGCCCCCCTGCTGCCCCTGAAAGTCCCCCCACACACACACACGCGCGCGCAGGTCTGTGGTAAAGCCGAACCGCCTGACAGAGCTGTGTGGGGGCTAATTAGAGGGCGCATGGTGGGGAAATTGCATCTCTCACAGCTATTACTTAAGAACGTGTCATTTTCACAGGCTTCCTGGCTGCGATTTCTTTTTCCACCATTCGAGTTCAGCTCTGCACGTGCAAAAGTTTTGACTACCCATGAAAAGCGGCAGGATCAAATCAGATGAAGCAGGTTTGATCACCGGCCACCGACAAAACTACACTGAGCAACATTTAAATAAATAAATAAATCATTCAATAAATAAATAAGCAAACATAAATAACATAAATTAAATATAAATAACACAAAAATTAGGAGAAGAAAAAATAAAACATCCGCACAAGCGTCGTACTAGCTTCAGGCACGTGAACCAAGGAAAGTGATTATTGAATCATATTGATCTGAACGTTCCACTCAGAGTAAAGCTGTCCCTGGAGACCATCCATCATCAATGTAATCCTCTCCGAGCAGATTTGCTTTAAATTAGGAGCTTCTAATAGAAAAGTGTCTCGGTTCAGGAGGTGGGCTGTGATGTGAAGAAACTAGTCTGAACAGAAGCCACACATTTCAGAGTTCAAGTGCCTAACAATCATTTCAACCTTTAGGTTCAAAGAACTCAGCTACTCCGTTTTCCCTTTAACCACCGATTACGAGCAAAGAAAATAATAAAAATCACATACTAAACATACACTTAAACCTCAACAGCTCATTTCTGTCTCCTGTACGCCACAACATTGGTCTAAATATTGGTCACAACATCAAACATCAGAATAAATAATTGTGAGTAAAGGTGGGGAATATGATAATATGATATCGATATCGTGATAAATTATGTGACGACACACGTCTGAGAATATAACTGGTAATCGATGGTACTTTTATAACACCAACTAAATCCTCTTCGACTCAAAGTAACAATTAACTGAAATGCATTTTCCATGTCAAGTACTTCATTTTTTGTAGATTCTAGAAATGGTGCTTGTGAAAAGGTGTCGTGACTTTCTGCCAAAGTTTCTTTCTCTTTTCAAATCTTCAATTTAATGTTTCAGATGCGTTTTTATTCATTTACCCACATTAATGTTTTCTTGTCGTTGATATTTAACTCGATTTGACATTTCTTATCCGCGATCCATGTAAAATCTGCTGTATTCAAGTTAGGCTGAATCCCAAATGGCTTCCTATTCACTGTGTATGCTCACTACATAGTGTATGACGTAATAGTGTTGTAGAACGCATGTAGGGCACTTTAAGCCTGATAGAACACCATTTAAGATTCAGCCACACAAAAGACGCGACTCCTTGTGGGTTTTTTTTTAACAGCGTCTGAAAGTTTGCATTCAAACGTTCCCCTATTTTCACTAAGATTAAAGTATTGGCACCCGTGGCTTCATTCAGGCCAAACTTGCTGTGTCTCGTGCTCAAAACTTTGCCCTGTTAGGAAGCGACAGCACCAAACAGTTTAACGTCACGCAAGCTATAGGCATGTTTTTTTGGGTTTTTTTTGTGTGAAAGAAAATCAATTTGCAAAGTTACTGTTATATGATGGCGAAACAGACACGGGGACTCGGTACCAGGATATGGATAGTTCTGGATTCAGTGGAATAGCGCTATTTGTTAGCAAAGCCTTAGCAAACCTAAATATTGTGTTACTCATCGTGTATTGTGAAAATGTATTTAAGTAACGGGATATGATTGCCTATTTTTAATTATGAGAAAAAACAATACATTTTTTTAGCAAAGACGCAATGCTGACGCGACGGACTGAGAGGTGGTGCTTCATGCACCCCGAGGGCAAATCAATACAAGGTCATTTGCGGTGGCTGAGACATTTCAGATATCACAGCTAACAATATTACTACGGACAGGTTTGAGGATTTCTCTTCTGAGCAGCCGTTTCATTTTTCATTTAGAAATCAGTTTCTCAGCAGGCACACAGTTCCAGATAACAAGCTGCCAGCTGCCCTAACGTCACTACAGATATAAGAAAAAATAGGATAAACCATATGAGGATTAGCACATGTGCGGTTCAGCCCTATTCCACACAATGCACTCCTAATACGAGGCAATGCTTGGCCTATCAAATCACGTCTAACCAGCAGCAATAACTGATGCACAGTTGCCTTACAGGTAAATCGAGATGCATCTGTAAGAACATGTTGAGACTTGCCCAGGATGAAGACTTATGGAGCACACTCCAGGCTAAAGACGTTTTAAAATTGCTTTTTGTCAACAAAGCGAACTGCCGTTACACTCTTGTTTTCTTTTTAAGCATTGTACTTGAACACAGTTTACACACACTTACTCCAAAGAGCCTTATTTATGGAGATTAAAGGAATACGCTATAAGTAGGGTTTTTTTTTTAACCTAATCTCCATCTACTGCATCTGTAGTGCACGTGTGATTACCATATAGAAGAATCTCGACATGTTTCCCTGCACTGAGAAAAGAGGAAGAAAAAAAAACAGAAAAGCTGTTTATTCCAAACTCACTTATAATGGAAGTCTAAGGGCAGCTGTTGAACATTTCTGTAGAACGCCTTTATGAATTCCTCAGGTCAAGGCTGAGCCTGTAAATGAGGCTCTATATCTGTATATATTTCGAGGAAAGAATTTGTGTTTATGCGTTACCAACAGTGTAGTTGTGTGGGTCTGATAACACATGGACATTACATTTTTACTGTATTGCTCCAATGTTTGAAAGTTGGATAAAACTCCTTAAAAAAAAAAAGTTTTGGTAAGACTTTCTCTCATGTCTGTCTCATTCTAAGACATTTATTGATAGAGTGCAACAGGTGTAGTTTTTAATTTGGGTTATATAGTCAAATATTTTACACATTTATTGATGGAGTTCAACGACTGCCCTTAGACTTCCATTATGAACGAGTTTGGCGTAAACAGGCTTTCTGGTCTTTTCTCAGTGCAGGGAATTGTGGTGAAATTCTTGTCTGTGGTAAATCACACATACACTACAGATGTGGTGGATAGGGATTAGGTTTTTTTAAAAAGCGCTGAAGTACTCCTTTAACATAGTCCACAAGGCCGCATTGCAATGCCTGACTCAATAGTTTTACTGTTCAATATAAAATAAGAGGAGATCGGCTCTTTAGGAAGTAAACTCACGGTTTGGATAGGATGCCGTTCGCTTGGACTGACTCGTAGTACCGAAGTCCTCTGTGCTCCTCCACGTTGATTGGTCCCCCAAACTGGTCGGGGAAGATCCCTGCATGGACTGCAGCTTTGCACAAAACTGATGTCTGAAACGGAGAACGATGAGAGAGAGATAAACATTCAGATAGGGAACATGGGAAGTTGTGAAAACATCAGACAACAGGGAATGAGGCTGGAAAAGCCCTGTTCAGACTTAGTATTAACATCCATCTTAGGTGATCTCATCACAAGGATAGAGCCGAGACCGAGAGCCATTTACACCTGGCATTTTAAACATGTCTTAAATAGGATTGGATTTTGTGAATAACGTTGACTGGTCCTTTGATGTTGTTGGCACATGCGCTACATTTACTCCATTAGACTTTGAACTTGTTGAATAATTTGTACTTCTAGATTTAACAGGGATATTTTTTACTCTTTTCGAGTAAACGCTTGATTCATTTGCTATTTTGTTTAATTTGGTTTCACATTGCACATAATTAAATGAACCAAAATGCTAAAAAAAAGAAATAAATAAAAAAGACACTTTCATTGGTCAGATTTACTACAGAATCAGCCGAGCATCGAGAACACGGACCTGGTGCTAAATAAATGATTATATAGTTTTTGGTGAATCTACACTGGTTTATGGGACGCATCAAGTGATACGTGACCATATGTGTCTCTCTGAGCACCTCCGAAAGTGGTTTGAGTGACCGAGGCCCCGTTTACACCTGGTATTAACATGCATCTCGAGTGATCGGCTTACAAGTGGTCAGCCATTTATGTTTGGATTTCGTGACACTTCCGCCGGAGGGTCAAAGGACGCCGGGCACATTTACAATCGTCAGTCTCTCGCTGCATCTGCTAAACAAAATGTCCCGCAAACTCTTGTTTATGTACCTGTACAGGCTTTTCCAAATGTTTAGATCGAGCGTCGCTCTAATCTATTGTCTTTCTCCTGTTTGCTAGCTAGTTAGCAGGCTTTAAGCCGTTGAGTTGGCGTACTCCCCAACCATGTCCCACAATGATGACGTGTTTTCCGTTTAGGGCGGTCCTTCGATGTTGTTCGGGACCCATGTGGTCATATGCTTCCCTGACCACCTCCCAATGTGGCTCGAGTGATCGAATCACAATGCCTCTCCGAGACCCATATGACCCCGCATGCGCACGCACCTCTCCGAGACCCATATGACCCCGGATGCACGGATGCACGCACACATTCACAAACCTAAACACAAACAGCATTGGGGTCAAAGATACATCTCACTATGCGCACGAGTAACACCTTGAGAGGCATTTTCACATAAAGGCGTTATGAGCTCAATCGTAGTTACATCATCTTGTCCTTGTCAACCGACGACATCAGCATTCCTGCAACTCAATTTACTGAAGCATTTTACAAATTCCAAGACTGATTGCGACTGAACGCGGACTATTCATCTTCCCTGAGTGTACAGCGCAGTTGGCGTTGAAAGGTGAATAAAAGCTACAATTACAGTAACTGCAGCATCTCGAAGGAATGCAAAAACACTCCTTTTGTGGTCGCTACTGAAAAACTGTATTTAGTCCTACAAAATACCTCTCAGACTTTCCACAATTCAGTAAAAGATATTATTCTGAATTTGAGAACACTTTTGAGCTTTTCGTTTGGCAGCAGCGAGTGAACCTGCCTTTTCAACTCGCCCAGATCCCTAATCTGGAGCTCCACCTGTCTAGCTCATAGTACATAATGGTGTTTTCTGTGAGTAACAGTTAACTGCATTGTCTCTAGGGTGGTCTACAGCACGTAACAGAGGCCGCACTGTGTCTTATCAGTAGAAACAGCTGCTCTGCATTCAGAACGCTCTGCCTCATTAACCTGATCATTTATCCACCATCCGGGGCCGTAAATACACCGCAGTGTGCACTCTGGCCTGCTTCAGAGGTCCCCTCTTGCTCCTTACATCCTCGTATAGCACCGTTGCATGCAGTGGCACTCAAGAGTTATGGCCCAGAGGGAACCTGAGCCTCTGGATTGGATTACAGAGTTCAACACTAATGCTTTTGGCTAAATCTTTCTCTGATTTATTAACTCAGGCTCCAACACCCCCCATTTGATCGTGTCACTGTACCCTAAGCGTAAGATTTAACCCCCTCTTTAAGGTAAGTGCCAAAAAACAAAGGTCAGCCTCGAATATATTTCGAGTACGAATGTCAAAGCGAATTTCACGGTTTGAATACGATTTGAATTGATCCCATTTACGTATTTAATGGCAAAAAAAAATTCACATTTCAATGTTTAAAGGTGCACTGCTCAATATTTTTATTGTTCTTACTATTATTAATAATTTGGGAATATCTGGGGAACACGATGAAACAATTGTTGAAACTACGTGACCAAAGCAAGTGTGTATTACGCCTGAGAAGGGGAAAAAAAGCTGGATTCTTCCGGTCAGTCATGTTATAGACACGCCCCCACCTTTACTGCTCAGAAACAAACTTGGTGAATTTCAGTGCTAAACAGAAGTGTCGCCAGATAATATTGTTGTTGAAGGGAAAGAAAAAAAAAACAACCAAAAACACCACCACACTATATGCTGCAAAAAAGCCTAATGAAGCCAAAACGAGAGAAAATCTGGAAGCTGCTTTTCCAAGATGGAGAAACCTGCTGACCACTAAGGGGATGAAGTTGGATGCTGAATTAGCTACATTTCTCCCAGACAGGTGATACGATCATTAATGTTAAATGTTAGAAATGGTTTGGATCAATGACCGCAGCAACAAATCAGTAAGTTATTTGGTGTGTCAGTATTTCACAATGAACTTTTCCAAAACTGATCAAGTAGAATGAGTCGATGGAAAGTTAGCTGCTGGAGGCGGAGCTTCGTGCACTTGGTTATGGATGGGAGGTGGAGTCAAGGAGTAAACAAAGCCCTTTGTAACCACTAGAGTCCAAATTACACCCAATGCACCTTTAAGACCCCACTTTTAGTCATCTAATGTGCGTAAGTCTATCAAAAATGCATTCCCTAAACGTTTTCCCTAAATGATTGTGTCGCTTGATGTAGGAAAAGGGCTCGGAATAAACGCATGTCATTTACGGCATATCTTATTTCCGGCATATGTCATTTACGGCATATCATATGTCACTTTCCTAACCAAATACAAAAAGTCGTATAACAGGCAGTGTAACATTATAGACTTATTAATATTTTAATGCATTCAAATACCAAATCTTTTGAGTAATTAAAATTCAAATGCAATTTTAGGATTAATTTGACAGCCCTAATATTGCCACGCAATCATTTCCACTGTCTGTTGATGGAAATCCCACTGAGTCACAGGAGTCTTCCTCTGCAAGCACAATCTCATTCAAAAGGTGATTCACTTTGCGCCTTTGCTCTACGGTTGTCAA
>JAOUQW010000032.1:8497516-8511370 GCA_028565825.1 Olivaichthys viedmensis
GTAGAAACGACATTTCATTTCAATGTATACGAGGTATATGGAGAAATGACAATAAAAACCTACTTGAACTTGAAATAACAGAAGTGACGCAAACTCTATGATGAATCCGACATTTCAGGAGAACTACAGGAACACGGTGAACATGGAGAACAATGAGATTGCAGTTGCTTTATGGTGTGAATGATGTTTAATATTAATGTTGTTGGGTTTTTTTTTTTAACCAGCTGCAGTTTCACACTTCAGCTATTTTTGCTGTTTCTCATAAGTGTCGTGCCACTAGAAGCATAAACACAATACATTCCCACCACGTTTCTGACTTGGCACTACCGCCTCTGATATAAAACATGCTTTAGTAATCACTTGATCGCTAAAATAAAGACCTGCACTTCCCAAAAACGGTTGATACCCAAGATGTACCATCCTGCTTCTGTGAATAATCTCACCTGTATACTGTAGAACTGCTGCTGTAACCAGAAACACTGTCTCATGCTCATCCCAAGACTTCTATTTCACAATATGATCATACCCAACATTCCCTATCCTTTCAACACATTTAGTGCTGTTGCCTTTTTTTTTATCTATATGACTGTCTACTGTAATGATTTATAATCCCACTACCCGGTGTCACCCAGAAGAGGATGGGTTCTCTGGTTCGACCAATCAGCGATAATCAGTACAGCAATATTCACCCAGAGTAGTGCCTGGTCTGCAGAGAAGAACCTACTCTGGAGCAGGTTTTTGGAAATAAGACTGGCTCTGGTTCCTGCAGTGGAAACACCAGAGTTCCTGAAAAAGCTCCTGTGGTGGAAACATGCCTACTAAGACTACTCAAAACAGAACTCCATCAGTAGTTGACAAAAAGAGCATAAAGTGTTGAAGGAGTAAGGGTAAGTGATACAGCAAAAAAAAACATTTTACTTGACATTTTCACGATGCACGATTTGTATTACGATATTTAGGTTTGCTACCAGAGTGCCAGGAAAAGTGCAAAATAAATACATTTAAAAAAAAACTGTGAAAAACTATTTAAATAACACTTTTACTTAACATACAAAAAAATTATTGTTTTACATGAAAAAAAAAATGAAAAAATTAAACATTTGATACACAAATATATAACGTGCAATCAGCTCCTTGTTACTGTGAGTAACAATGGAGTCGGTCAGTGAGATAAAAGTGCTGACTATATCTGCAATATCTCATAAAAGCATATTTTGATGTTATTTATAACGATATTGATATAAAGTCTATCGCCCAACCCTAAAAAGGAGTTGACTGAGGAAAAGAAAGCCATTTTACCCCCCCCCCAAAAAAATGCAGTGACATATCTGGGTGAACAGGTCATAACACTCCGCTATAAGCATGAACTCCTAAATCTAAACTGCTTGACGGAGATCCAAAGCCTGAGCACATGACCCCATTCCAGCCTCCCTTTCTTTTCTTTTTTTCCACACATAATGGCTAGACGGGATGAATTAGCTATTGTGGCTCGGCCGACCTCTGATTTGACCTAGATTTCAAACCTGGAGCTGCTGTGAGAGGTGAGCGGGGGTTACGGAAAGAGATTTCGGGCTGAGTTAACTTCACATTTGGTGACCGGCGGGAATAAATGAGGGCTGTACAAATAATTCACATGCTCACACACTTCTCCCTGTTCGTTCAGATAAGCAGCACAGAGCTATGGAAATCACAATAGATGCCTGACATACAATGAGATCGGCGCTAAGAGCATTCCTTCCCCCAGCCTCTATTCTCCCAGACCTCCTGCTCAGGGGAGTCTCCATCCTTCCGCTCATCTTCCACACAAACCTGTTTTGGGAAATCCAGTCCCCCCCTGCCTGCTAATAAATAAACCCCCCCTTCCTCTTTCTCTCGCCCGGTGGGGGAAAGTCGTCCCGAGGGACGTCCCGTCAGGCTCCTCATGTCCTCTCTGAACAATAAAGGCTGCACTCACGTGTCTGTAGCCCTGAGAAACGTCTCCGGCCACGTCACCCGCTGCCGCTCCGCATCCGGCCGGACAGAACTTCCTACAGCGGGAGACAACAATAAAGCGGCTGCTTACACTTTGGCTAATTATAGCACACACACACACACACACACACACAGTGATAAAGTGACACGGATCATCAACAAGATCTAGGGATTTAACTGAGTGTTGTGAAAATGAAAGCCATTGTGACAGATTCAGGCCAACAAACAGTGACAATCTGGGCTGAGTTTCCTAAAGCATCGTAAAGTCAAGATCAGATTAACTGCTAGAGAGAGAGTGTTCAATGTGATGCTCGCTCTACCATTTAATAGTGATCTTTGTGCTATGATGCTTTTGGGAAACTTGGACTTGTTTAGTTATAAAAAAATAAAAACTCACTCAAAAAGAACACAAAAAAAAATTATTTAAAAAAAGCTAAGCTACGTCTGACACCACTTTTAGCAAAGGAATGTGTTTCTATATGCACATATATATATATTTATTTATATAAATAAATAAAATATTCAACCTATGGCAGCAGTTTTGTGAAGTAACCAATTCCATGGGAAAACCATGGATCTGGCAACACTGGTTGGCTCAGACGTAAGCAGAGTAAGTACTAACAGCAGGTGGATTTTATTACTTCAATGAGTCAACCACTTATTTAGTAGCCAGTGATTCACTAGATACACGTCAAAAACTGTGGCCAAAACTCAAGCGAGGAACGAGAAAGACACGCAAATGAAGGATTGGACAAAAGAGCAAAAATTTATATTTTACAAAAAAATAAATAAAAAAAAATAAAAAAGTTTACACTTTGGAAATATTTTGTTGACAAAACTTTTGATTTTAAAGACTCCAGCGCTCTCGTTTACAGTGTTTGATTTCTTGGTTACGGATTCTTCTTTTTAGTTCTCAAAACATTTGGCCTTAAATTGATGTCATCGTGAAACCCCTTTAAAGATTTAGTGTTTAAAATGTACTGTATTACAATATTAATGAGCCTAAATTTCATTCTGCCACAGACAGAGTGAACATTAGCAGTAGCTACACGAAGTGTTTGTTTTGCATAAACCACAGAAGGTGAAAAACAAAAAGAGACTTTAATGCTTCAGGTGCGTTTTATTTATTCAGCCACAGCAATATTGTTTGTCTCTGATATTTAGCTCAATTATACATTCATAGTCAACCAGAGAGCCATGTAAAATCTGTTTTTTTATTTTATTTAAGCCTCCAACACATGGTTAGGCCAAATCCTGAATTTTAAATGGATTCCTATTTATGCTCACTACATAGGGTATAACGTAATCGTGTTGTAGAATCTACGTAGTGCGCTAGATGCCTGATAGATAGCATTTGAGACACAGCTACAGAAAAAGAGCGACTCCAATAAGTGCCTGTTGGAAAAACCTACGTAATATCACTTTTAGGACACGCATGTTTTTATATTTAATTTGGAAAGAAATGTGTAAAAATAAAGCATACCATAAATTATGCATTTAATCCGAGCCGTTTTCCTAAATCAAGCGACACAAAGGTCATTTAGCTAAAAAGTTTAGGAAACTCGTGTTTTAGTAGACTTACGTTAGGTGATTAAAAGTAGAACATGGGATCTTAAACAATCAAATGTGGAGTTTTTAACAATGAATATTATCCGAATTTTCATAATATGTACATATTGGAACTGTTAAATTTGTTCTGACAGCCCTAAAATGAGCACAGACGCACAGAGACACAGACAGACACAGAGGCAGAGGCAGGCAGACACAGACAGAGGCAGGCAGACACAGACAGAGGCAGGCAGACACAGACACAGACAGAGGCAGGCAGACACAGACAGAGGCAGAGGCAGGCAGACAGAGGCAGGCAGACAGAGGCAGAGGCAGGCAGGCAGACAGAGGCAGAGGCAGGCAGGCAGACAGACAGAGGCAGGCAGGCAGGTAGACAGAGGCAGGCAGGCAGGTAGACAGAGACAGAGGCAGGCAGGCAGACAGAGGCAGGCAGGCAGACAGAGGCAGGCAGACAGACAGACAGACAGACAGACACAGAGGCAGACAGACAGACACAGAGGCAGACAGACAGACAGACACACAGAGGCACGTAAAAACAGTTACCTGTACTGTGAATGGGAGAAATGGCTGCCTTTGTTGGTGCACGTCAGCAGGTCTGAGGAGGAAAAGCAGAGGAGGGACACACACACAATGAGGGACAAAAAGAGAATCTCAGTAGTGTCTCCTCAGCGGAAAACCAGGCGTATCTCAACAAACAGCAGGAGGCACAACAGGACACACACACATGCAGTCATCACAACAGGATGAACAGCCTGCTTCCTTTACCACATCTGGGATGAAAACACCTCCACACACACATGAGCGTTGACAAAGCATGGGAGTGGATGTGTCGGGGTAAGAGCAGCGTGTTGTGTCGGGACATGCTGAGTGAGGAGACAGTGAAGGCAAGCCGAGGCTTAGGCTGCCTCGACGAGTGTAACCCGCTTTGAGATTTAAAAAAAAGAAAAAGGCCACTGTGAGGAAAAAAACGAAAAAAGAAAAACTGCTGATACCATGCTGAAATCCGTGCTGGATTTCAGCCTCAATGTGTGACAGTGAACAAAGGAAAGACGTGTGGACATTTGGAAATCTAGAGCAGTGGTTCCCAACCCTGGTCCTGGAGTATCCCTGGCCCTGCTCATTTTGTAGCTTTCCATGCTCGAACACACCTGATCCAACTAATCAGGTAAATAACAGGCCCGTTCTGAGTCAACATGGGTGTGTTAAAGCAGGAAAAACACTAAAATGTGCAGGGCAGGGGTACTCCAGGACCAGGGTTGGGAACCACTGAGCTAGAGGATGAAAGAAGTCGGTCCTACCTGTGTGGTCCACAGTGGTGTAGGAGAGCCGGATGCCCCTGGCCGAGGTGTGATGGCTGGAGCGGAAGCTCACGGTGAGCTCGCTGGCGTCGGTGTAAAGCGGCTGGCTGGTCACCATGGGGTGGGATTTCAGCTGCCCGCAATACTGCCAGTACACTAACACAGAACAGAGAGATAAAAAAAGTGCACAGAGACAGTGAACATAAATGGTGCAACAGAATGACAATAATAAGGTGGTTTAGATGGATGGATATCCCGGCAGACAGACAAGCCTCACTTCCACTGTAGGGCCGAACGGTTCTGAGTAGGTATACAAGAATACAAGTTTCTGTGATAAACATATCGTAAAGGGCTGCGATAACAGAGTGTCTAGTGCAAGACATGGAAATAACATTGCATTACCAGAGTTAACTCTTTCACGATGTAGGCTTGTATGTGTGGACCACAAAGCGCACACACACACACACACTACTGTTAGCAATTAGACTGGAAAACAATTTGTGCTGAAAACACAACGAGAGGCGAAAATGTCAGTGATGAGGAATTAGTACTGAAAAGCGGAGGTACATCTATAGTTTGGCAAATACTTCTGTTTTAAACAAAACATTCACAGTCTCAAGTCGAGCAGTGGGGGCATAGCAAAATTTCTGAATAAACTGTACTTGTAAGAGTAGTTTTAACTGCAATACTTTTTTATCCGAGAAAATTGGTAGAGACAAAAATGTACCTTTACATCATTACCACTTCTTTTTCTTTTCTTTTTATACTGCACTATGTAAAGTATACAAGGTCATTCTGTTATCCCCCAAGTAGAGACCATATGTAGTGAATAGGACACCATTTAGGATCTATGTAAGCCACAATGGCATTTCCACTTGGTATTCTCCATTTATGTCACTTGTGACGCTCCATCCAATGTCACGCTTCCCCTTTCAGTGCGCGGTATAAATGCCTCATATAGCGTCATGATTGGTAGCTGGTTGAAGACTAATCTTGCGATAATTAGCATCTAGGCCGAAAATAGATTTTTAGAAGCAATTATAAGGACCAAAGAGAAATAAGGAAATGATAGCAGCAGCTACATCAGACACAGCATTCTTAGTAAAATAGTTCGCTTTCGTTGTGAACGATGACCATTAGACTATAATCGTTCAGCCAGCAGATGAATAATGACCCAGAAGCAGGCCTCTATACTGCTGGTCATTTAAGGTGACTTGTGCTAATCATCTACTGCACCTTAGGTACTTTAGCTTAATAACAGCCAGGTAAACAATGCTAATTATAATTTGAATAGTCTGCAATCAAAAGATGGCGTGATCTGCTGTATTCTCAGCAACTTGCAGCGTTAATCTCAGCGCACTATCATCTGAACCGTCTCTTCCTCCTAACCTTTCAGACCGGCCAGGAAATAACGAGTCCTCCTTTGTCAGAAGCGGCAGTCTGATTGTGAAGAACTGGCGGGGGCAGACGGGCTGTGATGTGATATAGAGCTGCTCAACAGTGACAGGACGGTGGAGCTGATAGTCTCAGAGTCAGCGCTGTGACAGGCTCTAGCCTCAGGCAGGACATTACGCAACACTATTCCTGTCCTTATCATACTCCGTCAGCATGCATGGCTGTTTTTAAAAACACTCACATTGGAGCTTCTCGCTTGGAAGAAGGGGCTCATGGGCTGAATTCGGTACACATTTCTTAATCCATTCAGTCCAACAAGCACTGACCCCTCTGCAGCCAGACGTATGCATTTACAAATACATCAACATCGTACCACAGTTCAACACAGCGTTGGTGAAAATATTGGCAATGCAATTCATCATGGAGTCATGTGGTTAAATATGGTGCGAGTAATGCACAATATCCTTTAGGAAAGGCAAACATGATCTGGGGATGACTGAGGAGTGGTTCATCATGGGTTTTCCCAATATCCTCTGACACACTGGCCTCACACTGTGTTTGCTTCACTCATCAATCTGTGCCTCTGATTAACAGGAGCTCATATGTAAGACAGTAAGAGAGATAGAGAAAAACATATAGATAGAATATGTGATATAGAGAATATTAGTGCTTTTCCATCGTACATTGCGGTAAATGAACCGTGATCGCATATTCCATCGTTATTTCCATTGCTAGAAATAGTGCCGATCATTGATTGGTCGTCCTGATGAATGTCTCTGGTTAGAACGGCTTTGCTACCGAACAGTACGGCACAGTGATCTAAAAGTTTCTTTCTCTTTTCAAATCTCCTTTTTCTGACAGCTTTAGGAGGCAAATTCACAATTTTATCATAATTTAATGTTTCAGACACATTTTTATTTATATACCCACAGTAACGTTTTCTTGTTGTTGATGTATAACCTGATTTTGCATTTCTTACAGTTGGGCCCAATCTTAAATGGCTTCCTGTTCACTGTGTTTGCGCACTACATGGGTATAACATAATGGCGTTGTAGAACGGATGAAGTGCACTATCTGCCCAATAGAACATCGTTTGAGAGTCAGCCACAGAAAATACGCGACTCCTTGCATTTTTGTTGTATTTTCACGTCGTCTGACAACCTTTGCACTCAAACTTTTTTCACCAAGATTAAAATATTGGCACCCTTGGCTTTGTTTGGGTCGCTCGCTGCCATTAAAACAAACTTGCTGCGTCTCGTGCTTAATAATTCACTCTGTGAGGGAGACATGCGACAGCACCACACACATTTTATTGTAAAATAAGTGATATGCCTGTTTTTTGTGTGAATTTAAATAGTATTTTACTACTTGTGCCCATCACTAGTCCCCCCACAACCCCCAGATAAACTCCTCCTACTTTCAAGGATTTTAACTTTCCTGGGTTCAAATTTGTGACCGTGCTGTGCCACACTGTCCAGTAGAAAACAGCTATAAGTAATATTAAAAAAAGGTTGGGGAAACTAATTCAGTGTCACTCTCAGCTGCAGGATATTTGGCAGCGTTAGGGCTATATTTACAAGGACATTTTAGTATCAGGCAAAGAGCAATGCAGAGATGAACTTTTGATGGAACATACTCTGACGTAACCATGAGTGACGTGGGATCACGGTTAATTTAATCATGCCGCACCATCTGGTGTAAAAGAGCTATGAGTTTGAATGAGTTTTCAGATGATTCCACACCTCATGAACTTGTCCTAACTCTCAGTCATGTGACCTCCGCTGTGTGACTCAGGCCTGCACTGTACAGGCGCTACATGAGAACAGGACTTCACACACTTTCACACCAACGTGGTGCAATCTGTGCACTACTGACAAACGAGTGCGGTTTTTCTATTTGATTATACAACGTCTTCTCCACCACACCTGGTTAAATCCCCATTTAGTTCTAAAAATAGAAGCACAATGTCTTAACATGTGCTAATCTCATTAACACAGCGTCGACACAATGGTGCCGTTTACCTCACGCTACCTCGCTCGAAGGCATCAGCGGCGGCATGTCCTGAAATGTTGGTTGAAAAAAAAAAAGATAAAGAAAAGCAGAGGCACAGAA
The DNA here is from genome assembly GCA_028565825.1 of Olivaichthys viedmensis. Lineage (NCBI taxonomy): Eukaryota > Metazoa > Chordata > Actinopteri > Siluriformes > Diplomystidae > Olivaichthys > Olivaichthys viedmensis. The sequence goes on from JAOUQW010000032.1 coordinate 8,505,862, forward strand.
AAGAAGGAACTGATGCCTTTGTAAATGTGTCTATATTTCTAAAGCTCAATAAACACATCCAATAGTTCCTAATACCGCTACTGGTGTAAGACAAGAGTGTGAATTACAGTATACTATGACATTTAGGTGCTCAGAAATGTGCTTCTGTGAACTATCGTCCGAAACATTAGATTTCCTTGCTTATTTATTGTAATGTTTCCAGTCTAATGGCTAGCTAGTTAGACAAGTTAAACAACGAACATTAGCGGATAGCCAGAGTCATATATTCAAGCAACACTTTACACAAGTAAACTATACAAGTCAACGGGTGTGGAAAATGAATCCTCATATCACTTAACACACTTCCGTTACAATGAAAAGACTAAGCTACTTACAGTTTTCTGTTTACAATGAATTAATATGTGCTGACAGAGTTAAACTTGAGGCAGTGTTAACAATTAAGAAATGGTATGGCCCAGTGTACGGGTGTTTTGAAAGTGTAAATTACATATGTCCTGTTCTGACATGGCTGGGGAAAAAAAACATATTTTAGAGTTACCTTAAAAGTATTTAGTACGTCTAACTTTTATGAACCTTTCCAACCTTTTGTCTTGACTTTTTTTTTTTTTAGGGTGGTCTGACCCCTGCCAAATGATGTAGAACTCCAATAACAGTCCAGTAGCTGAGGTTTAATAAAAATAAATAAATAAAATCAACATAATAAAATATTTTATGAAGATGTAATTCATAGTGTTCCATAACTGCTCACATGTACATGTAAATCATTTGGCGAAGCATACAATTGTGACAGGTTAAAATGCAACCATAGAGTTGAGCGGTTAAGGGTTAAGGGGTCCAACAGTGGCTTTCAAGAGGTCATTGGATTTTAACTCATACCCTTCCGATCACTAGATTAGGTACCTTTATCCGCTAAATCACCACTGCTGCATATATGGATATAAAACAGCAATGCATTTCAACTGCAAAAGAATGTCACAGAGAGAGAGAGGAGAGGAGAGGAGAGGAGAGGAGAGGAGAGGAGAGGAGAGGACTGCTTACCATATTTCGTCCCATGATACTCTTTCAAGACCTTCAGATAATCAGTCTCACAGTCTTCTCTCTCAATGGAGACGTCTTCAAACTTGAGGACGATCCTGAGGCTGGTGTGGACGTGGATCTTCCACTCGCACCATGAGTTGTTGGGGTACGCGCCTGGATAGTTCTTCGAGAAGAGGAGGCCACTCTGTGGACCCAGATCCGACTGACCACAACCATCCTCTGAGGAGAACACAGAGCAAAACACTTTAGTATGTTTCCTCACATGGACATGTTCCCAATCAGGTATGTGCCAATATATAAAAAAAAGTCTACTGTGTTATACCACGGCGCTACTGAATTCTCGATTCTGATTGGTCCGAGGGTGTAGATTAGTTTTCGCTAACATTACGGATCTGACAAATGCGACTGCAAGGCAAATCACAGGTTTACATTAATGCGCTCATTCTAATTAGGTCGTTTACTAACTCGTTTCAATGGTAACGAATAATTCACATGGACTTCTTGTTGGTAGACGTGCCTCATCACTAAATGTAGCCTAACAATAAACAGAGAGCGTTTATATAATATTTATAGAAGGAGTCTCCATAAGTGACAGCACTTAAAAATGCTCCACAACATTAAATGGAACTATAACTATATTCAAATTGCAACATGTTCTTTAACAAAGAAAAATGTGAAATTGTTGACAGGCTGCCGCGGTATAAGCAGAATAAAGCACTCCAGGACGTGCAGTCATACTGTTGTTGATTATTTTTCAAAAACTCCATGCCTCGTCATGCTTCATTCCTTAGATAATTACCTAGCCTTTTATCACAATATACAATATCATCATTGATTTCCATTTTGATTTCAAAATCATTCTTTGAAAATTATTCCACCGTCAGAACGACATTTCTGTTCTCCATGTTTTTCAATCTTTCATGGAATTCTTGTCTGGTGAACAGAACTATGAGATTGCCTTCCCTGACATACAAGATGTCGCCTTCCTATTTGTCCACAATAGAGAATCGTAGAAGTCAGTCATCCTTATGTCGCCTTCTGAACGAGACAGTATTTACCACAGGAGTGCAAATGCCGCCGGAAAAATGGTGCTTGCTTAGGCAGCTTCTTTCCAAACGGAACACAGGTGTATCGGCAATATTTTTGAAAGATCCACAATAACAAGATTATCGGCACATGCTTACTTTCAACAGCACGTACATTCAGATATTTCTGTGGTGCATATTTCACATCTAAAACATTTCTCAAGCGTCTCGCAGAACAGAAATGTCTCCCTGTTTTGAAATCTTTACCCCATTTTCTGTCAATTTAGTCATTGCCAATTCCCACCCACTGGCTAGTTCTCTCCTAACACACAACAACTACCAGTCTGGGAGGGTGAAGGCCAACACATGCTTCCTCCAAGACATGTGAAGCCACCCACCACATCTTTTTGAACTGTCGCTTATGCAACTTTATAGAAGGCACGCTGTCGTCTTCTATGTACATGAGCTAACATACGCCTGTGATATGTCATCCCTCCCATTCAGAGAGCAGGGCCAATTAGTAGTAAGTGAATGATTAGACCGCTTAGACCAAAGTTCCCAACCACATCAACTTTATAATGCGTGTGACTCGCTTTTGTCATAACGCAACCCATCTGCCTGTTCAAGCTCAATAAAGATCTCACACACACTGTATACATTGTGAACTAGTTAAGATCACAGTCTATAGCAATGTTATGATTGTGCAGCCTGTAGTTACAGAGTAAAGTGCTTGTAGATTAACGATACTTATCACACAAACAGAATAAACACAAATATGAGGCTTGTTCATCGACCCACCGTTTTTTTAATTGCCTGAGAGTCGTAATTTGACTCCCTAGGTTGATGTTCTTTTTAAACAGAAAATTAGGGTGGGAACATGTCAAAGGGCTTGACTGATTTCCACTACAGCCAATATGCCACACTCCCACCAATTCGCCGAGGTCGGTACCCAAGACGACGAGGCGCTGTGTGGTTTTGGACTGAGACCGTACACGTTTGAGCCGAAATTAAGTGACCCCCACCAAGCCTCCTTCAGAGTCAGAAGCGGTGCAGATTGGACGGAAGGTTGCTTACTGTACGCACACACACATCACTAAATTGTGCACTTTCTATTACGCTATTACTATGACACCTACCAAAACAGGAAACATTCATAACCCAAGCTTAAGGCTAATTAAAGTTTGTAAAAAGGAAAACCTATTACACAATGGCAGATACACAAAGGAAACGGATGACTGAACAGATCTGAAATGAGATGCTGAATAAAATCGAAAAGCTGCATGCCAAATCAACATCCATCCCAGTACTTGAATACGCGCATGCCACGTCCGAGCGAGACAAGTCGCAACACAGTGCAGGCGGTCCTGACATACACTTGAGTTTGAGCTCAGCAATAAGGAGCACAGCAGTGCAGTGAGGAATGCGAGTCCTCCTGAGTATTCGCAGGCTGCTCGGGATGGTCAGCTGCTGAGAGCAGCAGGTCTTCAGGATGAGCGCAGGACGTGGGACAGGCTCTCACAGGGTGAGGGGACAGTGAGTGTGTGTGTGTGTGTGTGTTTTACACTGCACGTCCAGCACCGTTTCCCACGGCTCAAGCATCTGTAGTGCGGTTTCCATCCAACTGCAGGGGTGTAAATCTCTGACCCTCACAGGGATTCGATTGGATTATGATTCTTTAGCAAATGATTCAATGCATCATGAAATTTCAAATTTCACCACAATTTGAATGGATTTAATTATTATTCTGGTTATAAAACAAAACAATTTTTTTTATTCACCAAATACACAAACGTGACTGGAAGATCTGATTACATAGGAGTGGAATACTGATGAGAAACCAATACAGATTTCATGGATTTTTAATGTCTGAAAATAGCCTAAGAATTTTATTTTAAACGAAAAATAACCCGATACATCATTGAATGTTATTAGAATTGATTATTACCTTTTAAATTGATGCATCAGTACACATTTACGGCACTATCCACTGTTTATAGGAATTTATGTCAACTGACATAAAAGCCTGAACAAAAATGCCAGACATTTTTTTGAAACATATCATATCACAATACTTGAAGACTTCTTAACGGTACACGATTCGTTTCATGACATTTTGGTTTAAGTGGCATCAAAACAGTAGTTAATATATTTTTATCTAACATCTACAAAAATAATTGATTTAACAAGGAAAACAAAAACAAACAAAAACTTTTACATTTTTTTGTACGACTGACTAACAGTGAAGTCAGTTGGTTTTATAAAAATACTGATGATACCAATAACCCTCTCAGAAAAGCATATTGTGACGAATTTTATCATGATATCAATATCATAACATCATATCGCCCCGTCCTAACACCGGTGGATGCACATCACAGCTATAAAGACTTTGAGACGTTCTTACAAGACAGTGGAAAACAGAGCTAAACAAAAGGCTCTTGAAGTCTAGAACACAGTGCAGGTACGAGGGAACATTAAGCCGAGTGTAAAGCCAGCAGCACATTACCCAGACTGCGTTACGTCAGAGCCAGTGGACACACAGTGGCCTTTGTGGTCTCGACTAAACCGAGGCCAGATGTGCTCATGGGCTCGTGACAGAGAGGCCAATGGAAAAGAGGCAAACAGGAAAGACACACCTTGCGGCAGGTGAGCGAGCGCTGATGTCGTGAGCCGAAAAAGACCACAGAATATGGACCACGGCGCTGAGACTCAGGGGATAACATATTATTATTATTATTATTATTATAATCAGGAGCTGTTACAGACTGAGCTGCTGAGACTGCATTGAGAAATAAGAAATATGAACAGACTGTGAGAGTAATCGACTTAAATTCATCAGCATGAAGGTCTTTAAGTCAATTTGAACTTGAATTTTTTTTAAAGCCCCCCCCCCCCCCACAGAGTGAAATGTGCATGTTCAGGCAATGCAACTGCTACCTCATATATGCTGAACATTAGCTAAACAAGATACAGTGAATGGACACCATGTTAAGGCCAGCTGGCCCTCATTAAAGTCTAAAAAAAAAAAAAGTAAGATTTACTCTCTCCATAAATTACAGTGTCAATGGCCAACTTAGAAGCTTATGGAGAATTTTCTTTTTGCAGAAAGTGTGACTCATCACTGACTGAACGATCCAGAAACATAAACGCACCGATCCGAAACTGAACATCAGTATTGAGGTCTACATCTGCCTGAAACGCTGGTACTGATACTTTCCAGTAGGCTTGCACAAACAATTGTATTTTAATTGTGATCACAAATTTGGCTTCCTCAATTAATGAATTATCCCCAATCAACTGTGGAGAGAGCTAATCAATAATGGTGAGACCTAAAAACAGCTTATTGGCCAAAGAATAGAATAGAATAGGATAGAAAGCTCCTTTATTGTCACATATACAAGTACAGTACAGTGAAATTGATTCTTCGCATATCCCAGCATGTTGGT
>JAOUQW010000032.1:8516632-8528734 GCA_028565825.1 Olivaichthys viedmensis
CTTTTTAATAGGGCTCTTCTTAATCATATATATATATATATATATATATATATTTTTTAGTGCAGACCCAAAATACCAACACACCAACAGACAGGGTTGCATCGTTCAAAAGCTATCTTTGTTCAGACGTCCGAAAGTAATTTGAACATAGACTTAGGTATGGAGTCAATAATGAAATAAACCAGGCGTCTAAAGAACAAGCAACATAATGCAAAAAAGGGAAAAAGTAGCCAACACACAGAAGAACATGCACAACAGTGCCAAGCCCATTTTTCCTTCAAAAGTTTTCTCAGGACGTTACATAACCTAGAGCCTGAGCAATTATTAGGCTACTAAATTTTATGACGTTATAGAAGTATATTTTAAGGCTGCGCGGGCGCGCGCGCAACGCTTGGCACGCGCGCGCAAGTGCTGGCGCAAGATTTCGGACCCGAGTCCGTGCGACTCGTTTCAGAAAAGAGATGATGTTCAGCACCTCGCAGATGCGCTGGGCTGGAGGCCCCGCGGCAGTGCGACACCAACCTGATGGTGAGGATGAGGATGGTGATGGTGATGGTACGGGCTGTAAGTTGGAGTGAAGTAAGGCTGAGGCGGCGCGTACACTTGGTACATGACATCCAAGCAGCTCATGGCGCAAAGAAAAGAGAGAAGGAAAGAAAGAAAAGAAAGAAAAGAAAAGCACGAGCCGATGCTGTCACGTAGAAGATCTTAAGAGCATAAAATCACGCTTCATTGGAGAGGGGAGAGAAGAAAAAAAAAAAAGAAGAGGCGCTGCGGTGCGAAAAAGAAGGAGATACGAGAGTCCGGGTCCGAGGCGCGCGTGGTTCTCTCTCTGTGCGCGCGCGCGCGTGTGCGTGCGTGCGTGCGTGTGTGTGTGAGTGTGTGTGAGTGGGAGCGCGCGCGGGTTTGTGCCAGTGTGTGTGTGTGTGTGTGTGTGTGTGTACTTGCCCCGTTTTGACGTCCCACTGCACGAGCGCTCAAGCCACCAATCTGGGAGCGTGCCTGCGCGCGCGCGCGCTAACCGCGACACTGATGCCCGAGTTATTGCTCATTGAAATATTAAAAGTCGCTTCCTAGCTTAGAAAGAGTTCTATATTATTGCTTGCATGTCACACCGTATTTAACCCTTTTGTGCATAAATTATATATATATATATAAAATAAAATAAAATAAAAACATATCCAGATTTTCTTTTACTTTTTATTACTGGAAATTGCATGCATTTTTTTTGCAAGTCATACGGATGCATGCTTTTCTTTTCTTTTCTTTTCTTCCCCCCCTTCTAAATATCCCTTTTTATCAATATGTTACTAAACTCTCCATGGACACCGTGCATCAGACATTAAAGAAGTAAAATTAGGCAAACCCTAGGTCTAAAATTGTTGGCAACTAATATTTAATGAAGTATTAGCTATAGTGCATGTCAAAAGCTCATTATACTGTGCTGTAGATGGCCTACAAGTCTCATAATAATGTACTGCAGGAAAATAAATGAATGTTGCGCTTTTTTTTATTGCCTAAACCAGTGATTGATTTAACCCTTGTGTTCTGTTCACTACTTATCCACGTTGTGTCTCATATCCTCAGGCCGTGTCTTTAGATTTTACGGCAACGCAACTGTAACATTCATTTTAACATCCCCGATCTATCTTGTATTCATGGTGTGATGATCAATCTAAACAATAGTTATGGAAATGGAGCCCCAAAAGTGCATCCGATGTTCTTGATGGCAGGTGTGTGTGCAGGTGTGCAGGTGAAAATGTAAATAAGAGGTGGAAGGAATAGGACAGAGACTAAAATCTTTTTGGTTTACTCTTAGGAATAAAGGTACTGAATTGTACCAAAGCTGGTCACAACTGTGGGACCCTGAAGGGTCTTTTGTATCTTTAGTTACCTGAGAAAGTGAATAAAGTGTACCTTCAAAACTCATTTAAGGTACATAATTGTTCAAATAAAAAATAAAGCTGAAGTCCACTGTTGTATCTTTGAGGGTACATTTACATTGTTTGTATTTTTGGGAACACAAATGTGCCTATGTGGTACCTTTTTTCTGACAATGTTCATATTTACAAGCACCAGTCTTAACACTTTTATTTCACCTTGTTACACTCAACTCAGAATGATTGATCACGTTTATTTAGAGATACTGAGCTGTGCTTGTGTTGGAAAAAAAAAAAAAAAAAAAAGTATGTTGGTGCACTTTTAGTTAGAATTTATATGTATCGTTTTGACCCGAATAGAATAGAAGAGTTAAATGATTTACATTTACCTTTCATGCATGGTGTCCACACTCGTGGACAATTGATTTAAGGCTATTTTAGGAAAATATAAGATGTAAATCACTTGTAATGGGCCTATTGCAGGTGTTAATGCAACTTCATATGGGTTCAATGAACAGGGGAGATTTTATATTTCCAACTATATTTTTCAAAAATTCAATGCATTTCATTGTGCAAATGCACAAGTTATCATAATTATCATCAGTAACTATTAAGAATACACGACTATGTCAGTGCTCACAGTTGCGATGCAAATCAGTTATGACACTCAAAGCTGTTGTACACAGAAGGCAAATGACGAGGATGGCTCCGCTGCCTCGGCTCGAAATGCCACAGCCTCTCCACGGTCACAGCGAGTGTCAGGGGTCAAATAGTCTCATCGCAATTGGTACCTGGGTCAAAGGGCATTATATATCATTAGGGCCTTTTAAAATCAACATTACACTGCAACTGACAAAACACGGATCCTCAGCTCACTCGAAGCCATGATGGTGGTATTGTCATAACCGTGTGCTGTTCGCTGGGGCAGCTGTAACAGGCAGGGTTGAGGCTCATCGACATTTAATCAACAATCTGACAGGAATGTTTGGTATTCCGGCATTCTGTAACCTCTTCAGTCCCACATTATAACGAGCGCTAGAGCTGTCCAGAGTGCTGGATGTTAAGTATTTCAAAATAAATAAAAATAAAAATCTCTTTTATTTCAAACACTTCATGTTTGTGTTTTTGGAACATAGCAATGACGGGACAATTTCCCTGGTTTGTAAGAGTTTTGTGTAAAACAATTGATCTTTTGGACCACTATATTGTTTGAGGTAAACCCTTTTGAAACCCTTTTTTCTTAAGCATATCCTCCCTTTCACACTTGCCATAGCTTTCCCCATTCATGGCTTCACCTAAAAGCCAACTGTTTAAATTCCCCAAAAAAGATTTTTGGCTAATGTAAATAAACATTAGCTCTCACCCTCAAATCTTTTAAAAAAAAACCCCAACCCACATACAGTAGGTTAAGCGATTTCATATCTATTACTACACATTTTTACCTGTCTTTAGCTTCGTTGTGTATGATGACAGCTAGCTACTAGCATGCAAGCTTGTTTGTATCGTCAAAGCCATTAGCATGCTAGCTCACGTTTAACAGATTAGCCGGCCATTCTCTGAGGTTGCTGGCTTAAGAGATATAGCTGTTGCAATCTAGCTTTAGTTAATGTTTGCACACATTTCTCGGTTTTTAGCAGAAGGTGCGCTAATTTACTGTCAGTTTCATTTCAAATGTACCTTAAGGGATGTAGCTGTCGTAAGCTAGCTTTAGGTTAACGTTTGCACACATTTCTCGGTTCTGTCAGGCAGAAGGTGCGCTGATTTACTGTCGGTTTCATTTCAAATGTACCTTTAAAACAAGGACCACGTTTACGTTCATGTACTTTGGTACTTTAACTTGAGTAATGATTTATTACACAGTAAAACATTAATAGCTCATTGATACCTCATATAACATATGAAATTGCTGTGATTAGTAATCTGTTTTTTATGTGCAGGAAAAAAGATCTTCTAGAGCCTATTTTTTATGATTAGGCACCTTACATGAAATGCTCAGTATAAGGTATGATTATGGATATAGATTTGTATATTTGTATCTATAAATACCATAAAGGCACGAGCGGCGGCATGAGGGCGCCGAAAAATGAATAGGTGTAAAACCTCTGAATAGACGCTAATGGATTGTTTATTTAAAGATTACGCGTTAAAAGGACGAGCAACTGTTTGCTCGTGATCCCACTTCATACATATTGTTCTCCCTTCGAAATTTGCCCGCGCCACACCTGTTCGCAGATAGAGTTACCGCTTGTAATAACTCTCCATTTCTGATGTGACAGCTCCAAAACAATGGGGGGTTTTAAGGCTGTGTAACCTGACAGGGTTTCTATTTCCACCCAAACAGCTTAAGGACAAGGAATCGTTAAGAGCTAACACCCAGCCAATAGGACCTGAGACAACGACGCATTCAACACGTCTGACAGAAAGGGGGGGAAAAAAGAGCGTCTCGCATGTAGCTTTTACTTCCCCTGTTTTCATTACGGCCTGCTTTCTCCAGACTAAACTGACAGGAGTTTGGGGTCCACGGCTTTGTGTCCATTGGCCCTAGCCGTCCATTTTTGCGATTAATCTGCCTGCGTCTCTCTTCAAGGCAGGGGCGGGGTGGTGGGACGCAGGAGGTGAAAGCACCAGCATACAAAAGCATTGTCAAGGCAAGTCGGGAGGCAGCGAGGAATGCAAACATGCACTTGAGCAAAGGGTGTGAAATATTTCAACAAAACAGGCCGCACAGTGTTCTTGCTTCATAAGACCCTCAACTTTCGCTACTTTTAGTGCAAATTTAACGAGATGTAGTTAGCTATTAATACCCGGAGGATGTATTACAAGCGCCAAAAAAAGAACTCTGGAACACTCAGAGCTCGATTTGAGAGGGGATGGGAAGGGATGCTGTTAAAAAATAACAAAAATCAACTTTCTTGTAAAACTACCACCCCCTTTTTTCCATTCCCTTTCATCCGTTAAGTAATATGACTTACTATGCCTATTCTCGCTAACCTACAGAAATAGCCGAACAAACCCTAAAACAAGATCTTTTGACTGTCCTTAGGCTTTTACATTAGCAGGCTGTCTAGCTAGATAACTGCCTCATGGGGGTTTTGGATTTTATTTCTGTGTAGCGAGATTTTTGGTGCCTGCCAGGATATATTTAAGATTTCCTCGCCATGAGAAATAGGTTTTAGAGCATTTCCCTAAAATGTAATGTAATGAAATTTAGGAAAAGCCTTGCTAGCTAAGCTTTTTCCTGAGGTAAAAAAACTAAAAAGTATTTAAATTTAGCTCTACGCCCAACTCCTCTGTTCTTTGAATCCACCATCCCCTCTAAAAGTTTTTTATAATTCAATCATCGAGATTGGATTGGCTTGCGAAAAGTTAATGGGTATGGCTAACTCAGGAGGGGAGGGGGAAGTGAAACATGACATAAAATGATTGGTTATTATATTTTTTGTTGCGCCTGCAATTCTACCGTGACCTAATCAAAAAATCAGAGGCAGGAAAAAGTCTCTATGAGCTTTGATTTTTGTTTCAGGTTGCCTTTAAGAATACAGTGTATAGTGTGACATATGAGACCTAGCCAGTCACATAAATATTTTTTGCAATATTTACAAAACCATGTAAATGGATGAACTGGGACAATTGAGGCCCACGTGTTGCTAATGATTTTGGTGGTACGACGTGAGCGTGAATCCCTGCACTCGGTGGGACCACAGCAACTGTTGGGGGATGTGCAGGGTTCCAGTGTGAAACACGAAACAGAGAGTGTCTGTTTTAGCAAGGACGTGTGCGACACCTGTCCTAGACACACAGAGCACAGCATATGGGCAAATTGTTCCTGAGCACTGACAGCCTACTGATCCTGACCAAGAGAAAAACTGAAATTTTTGTGCTGACACGGTGGCAAGGGGACAAAGGTTTTGGGTGGCAATAGTGGGTGATATCATGCCTCCTGTATATTTTTGTGTATTAGAAAACATTAGAAACATGCAGTGTTGCTAATGCCAAGTTTATCAGTAATCCCAATATATCAGTACAGCTGTATAATACAATAGGTTAAAATAGGTATAAAGAACAGTAGTGATCGTAGCAATTCATATTGAGCCAAGTGGTGCAGTAGTATGGAAAAGAAAAATGAGCGCAAAAAGTAATCACTGAATTTGTTAAAGTACCACCGAATGTGCAACTTTAAACCATTAAAAGATCTATGAATAATAAATTGTTTAATACACATTTTGTTGATTGCCAAGAAACTACTAAAATGCCCTAGGAACACCTCTACACCTTTACCCTTATTAAAAATGCCAGGATCTATGAATTTGCATGAATATTCAAATTAGAAACGGCCCCATGTCCTCCTGCCATCCTGACCCCACCCCTTTCCCCACATATCCTGGTTACGCTATGATAATATTACCCATGTCATTCATACTAAACCATTGCAGAAAGGCAAGAGGCCGTATTTGAGAGATTCGTTCCTGTACGTGTGAACCTCGGACTGATTCAGAGGCCGAAGAGGAGATGTCTGTCCACCAACATCGGGTATTGTTGATGTATCGTAATGGTAAGTTCAGTTATCGACTTGCGTTTACTGACGTTGCTCGCTGATACTCTACAACATCACTGTATTGTACTGTTGATAACATAAGCTAGCTAGTTAGCTTCATATGCAGGCTCTGTAGCAAAAAGTTTCCGGTTGCCACGTTGTCATCCTCTAATAATTTACATATCAGACCGTGATTGGTCAAAAGGCGGCAAGCCTATTTAATGACATCACAAACTGAGCTCATACGTAATGCTCTCTGAATATTTTTTTTTTGACGTAGGTGCTGAGGAAGCTGCTGTTTTAAATGTGAATTTAACACTGTGTTTGACGCGCACTTTAACCCAAATGTGAATCTATGTGAATGGAATCAGTCGTCCATAATGAGTTAGCAATTTAAAATCTTTCTTTTTTTAGTACATGGGTACTGTAAAGATTTTATAGCAAGGACCGAAGCCGCTCCACCCCGCAGCGGGTCATCCGAGAGTGTGACCCACCTGTTGTTCCTGTTGGACAGCGATGAACTGCTGACCCTGTTGAGGAAAAAATGTAGGAATCCATACACATCGGATCAACTCCTCACTCAGTGAGGGTACGGTGTCAGCTGTATGTCGGCTGCTACGGCGCTTCCAGCCTCGGCAGATACAGTGCACTCACAGATACACTCTCACAACACGCACACTGCCTCCATTCATCCTCCCCACGGCATGCTTTAGACACGCTCAGCACACGGCCCAGATTGTTCCAATTGAGTAACACTCGACATTTCATCAGCCTCAGCAAAATAATGGCAAACGTTTTGCACAGGTTCAGCTTTAAGCATCTCTGTTAAATTCCATTATACCATAGCCATGGAAAATGATTGGCTGACAGGTGTGCATTAATTTCTTATATCGGATGGGGACACGTTTAAAGTAGATCCGGTCAAAAAATATCCTGCAATATGAGCATGTTGGAATGTACACATGACAAAGAGCATAAATAATGGTTTTGGGCGAGGCCTATGTTTATGCTACAGTATCGCTATTGTGCCGCTAAACGACAATAAGAAAAAAAATGATACGGTTTTTAGCATCAGTTTTTATTTGTTTGGAACGCAGAAAGCATGGGTGGCATCAGAGTTAATGCTAATGCTAATGCCAACTCCCACCCACTAGCTAGTCCTCCCCTATTGCACGACAACTACCAACCTGTGAGGGCTAACACATGCTTCCTCCGAGACATGTGCAGCTCTGCCACTGCATCTTTTCAAACTGCTGCTCGTGCAACGTCGCAGGGCAGCTGAACACGCTTGGAGGAGAGCACTAACTGCCCTCTTCAGTATACATGAGCTCATAGACACCCACGATCGGCTAGTGTCACTCTGATTGACAGGGGAGAGAGAGTAACGCCATCCTCCCCACCCAGAGAGCAGGGCCAATTATGCTCTCTTGGAATCCCGGCCATGGATGGCCGTGGCATCCTCAGGATACGAACTCGCGATCTCCCGACGACAGGGCGAATGCTTTTCTGTAAAGTCTGTGTTCTTATAGTAATATTCATTTTGACGTCCTGTTGGTTAGATCTGAATTTGGTAAGGCAGCTTTTAGTTATAGTGCCCCATCATCATTTTTGTTTAAATAAAAGTTAAATAGAGTAAAAATAAAATCTAGATGGATGAGAAAGCAAAAACATATACAAAACCTCTGTATTTAACTGCTGGTAATGTCCATGGTATAAGCAAGGTAACACCCGCAGAAGTGTCTCAATATTTGAAAATAACAAGCTTTTGCGTCGTGTTGTTCTTCGCCTTCAGCTTCACCTGTTATTTTCTGATATCGGGACACTTTGTTGGGCGTTATGTCTTATATATAACAGTCTCAGTTGAGGTCTATCTGTAAATCACAGGCTAAAACACAGCGGACGGGGGCGCATGAAGGATCGGGGGTGCTTCATGCAGAAGTGAAACGTGGTCTGATTCACCCAAAACCTTCTCCTTTAGAGATATTTCGATGATGCGTTTACACAACCGAGCTTCTTGCTCGCCAGGAAAGAGAAAGAAGAGAAGGAACTGAAAGTTATTCCCCCTTGCGACATACACACGGGACACAGAAGTGCTAATTTTTACCTAATTTTTAGGCTGAACTCAGTTCAAAATTTTTCACAATGTTAATGTTTGATGCCACTAGATTTGTGAGCGTGAGTGAAGAGTGAACTCCATAAAAATCAATTTTAATCACAGTTTTTATACACTGTGAACTTCATTTGAAGCTACAATGCGTAGAATTTTTTTTGTTTAAAGTGAAAGAAAAACATCATTATTGAGTCAGGGGAGAAAAAAATCCTCAATAACATGATGTTCCTGAGCTGCTGTGAGTCGCCCTGGCAATCCTGTAATAGTAAGTCACAGTCTAACAATTGTAACACATATCTGCTAAAGGTCTTTTAACAGGACGTAAAAACAGACAAAGCTCTTCGTTATCAAAATCTATATTTTCTAATCAAGATGTGGTCTGTCCAGGGAGCTACCTTTGCAAGAAGGTCAGAAGCAAGCTCTTACTTTTCATCCCCTGCTCTCCGGCACTGCATCACGCCTCACATGAAGCCGGGAAAACAGACTAAAAGAGTCTTGTGACTTTGCATGTTCAAAAGCCCATTAAAGGAGTCCTGTGTGAGTGAGTTTTTGTTAAAGTGTGGACCTAAGCACACTCCAGGGAACAGCGTGAACTTAAGGGTAGGGGTGAATCAAGGTCAGCTACTCAGCACAGAAATGAAACTGCTGTCCAAATGGAGGAAAGAGAACTGAGTGAAAACCCCTTTTTCTGAATGTGAACTGGTTTCCCAGTCGCTGATGTTACAGCAGATTATAGATTATGGGTAACACCACCATGGGAAGTGTTTAGCTGTGTATTTTCACCACTCAAGGCAAACAGATATGTTTTGCTGATAATTCTGTTAAAAGTCATCAAGTCTGCTGATCTAAGACCCCCGTTTCCACCTGATCGTTTCATGCTTCTTGTATCTGGATTGGATCCTGATCAGATTTTAACCACATGCATTTACACTTAATCCCATTGCTGCATTATGTGTTAGCTCATTACATTCGAACACCAACTTCCAGTGTTGTTCCTAGTTTTTAATTGCTTCATGTATAAGATGGTTGCTGCATCAAAATCGTGATTTCTCGTGCCTTTTTAATCTCATTAACGTTTTAAAGGCATTCATGGAGCCGTGCGTCACCTATTGGTAGGGGTTTTGGTTGTTTTTGGTTTGGAGAGACGGATGCATTTACACTTGTATAACATGAGGCTAAAAGGCTTCTTAGATTCTCTTGAAGTCGTGTTGAGCGATGATCGGATTTAAATCTGATTCAAATGTGTCTAGGGTGCATTTACACTTTCATGTTTATGTGAATAATCCCTATAATATAATTCTGATACTCAAGATGCATGAAACGTTTAGGTGTAAACGGGGCATAGAGTCTCATTCTTTAAATCATGTTTTTAGTTTATAGTCCTCTGTTCTCTGTTATGTAAAGTGATCTTCCTCAGGCCTGAGTGATCAGGGCACTTCAGGTCAAAAACAGCACAAGGTCGATACTACTAAGTGTTAACAACCTCGACTAGACATGAAAGAATGTACTGAAAATAAAGAAACTGCAGGTATCATTTTGACACCTAGTTTAATCTTCTGTAGTGCAAATGAAGTAGACAATACTAAATATCTATATAACAATATAAGAATGTAATAAATATTATTTGAACTGTGTAAAACCGCACATTACTATGTCTTACAGTGGATTTAAACCTGGATTTCAGCCCAATAATTGGATTATTTAGTGCTATACTGTTGCTTTAGTGCTATACTGTTACTCTGATATCTTTGTCTTTTCTTTGCAAAAATAACAGTATAGAGAGGAGCTGCACCGGAAGCAGGTAACACCACAAACTCAACAGATCGAAGAAGGACCGCACTATGTGCAATTTGCAACCATAAAAACTCCCAAATTAATATTTACCACGCCCATGTAAAACCGACTCCATGTCAAAGAAAGCATGTTAAACCAATCAGGAGCGTAATTATCAAATCTATATTTTTGCTTTATTAAATAAAATGCATTCATTTGCAATATGCAGTCTTTATTATTAACCCATAATCCTAATAACCTGAGGTTTAACAGTGTGATTAAAATAAAAAATAATCAGCGAGATATAAATTGACTGGATATAAAAGCATGTGGTCAAAAATGTATTTTGGATGATTTTAATAAACTTAGAAGGAAGACTATTATTGGTTTGGAGATATATTAAGACAAACGTCTATAGTTTATACACTCTCAGAAAAAAAGGTACTAAACTGTACCTTCACTGTCACTGGGGTGGTACCCTCATGGGAACATCTTTTGTACCTTTAGTGTGTATCTTACCTGGGAAGGTGCATGTAGTGTACCTTTAAATCTTTACTCTAAAAGCGAATTAAAGGTACAACTTAAGGTCTAATTATGTACCTTTAATTATGTTTAAAGGTACACGTTTCCAGGTAAAAGATACATAATAAAGGTATAAAAGATGTACCCTTGAGGGTACCACCCCAGTGACAGTGAAGGTACAGTTCCATACCTTTTTTTCTGAGAGTGCACATTTTACAACTTTGCATGTTTCATGGCTACCATATTAAAAAACACTCTGAGTGTTAACTTGATACAAAAAAATGTGCCAAAAATGAGACACAGAAGTCTTAATCACTTTTCTATTGACAGCTGGTGTTTAATTACAAAATCTGATTTTCTCTTGTTTTTAATTACCGGTTGTGTTAATCATGTTTTGTTTTTTTTGTTTTTAATTCCCACCATGCCATTCAAATATGAAACTCAATAAGAGAGTCATTCTGTCTGTTTAAATGCAATTTCCGTATGTTTTTGAACTCATTCTTAAAGCTGAGAATAGCAAGGCCAGTCACTTAAACTGTTATTTGAATAAGCATACGTACTTCATGCTTGGAAGGCCTTGAAGGTTCAGAGACTTATGCGCCACTGGCCGTCATTGTTGTATCAGGTGTTAATGCAGCGTTAATGTAAGAATGAGACCTTTAGTCCTGCAGAATGCTCTGTCGAGGAGATTTGGCATGACTGACAGAGATGTCCAGTTATTCAATAAGCCAGTTCATACTATAAAAATATTAGAAGGAATTACAAAAAAACTATTCATTAATAAATTTGAAGGACTTATCTTCTGGCAATAACTAAATACATCAACTCAAGAATCTGGACCCAAGTGCAGCTGTTTACATTCACACTAAAATACAATAATTATTGGATGTAAAACAGCATGATACTATTTCTTACAATGCATTTAAGCTATTAAACAGCTGTATTTTAGCCCAATAATCAGGTTATTCAGTGTATTTTGTATATACTGTTAATCTGATATCTTTAATTTGTCTAAATCTGCGCAGAAGCAGGAAACACCACAGACTCAACAGCTTGAAGAAGGACACCATTATGTGCAAACTGCAATTATAAAAACTTTCAAATAAATATTCACCAGTAAAGTGATCCTATTTGAGTTTTATGTCATGTCCTTCTTCTTTGGTGGGTTTATTGGTAGAGGTGTATATTTTATGTATTTAGAAAGAAATCTGATAACCGACTGACAGGAATTTTCCAATGATCACATTATTACTTAAATGCATGAAAAGGTTTGATGAATCAGA
>JAOUQW010000032.1:8530576-8541723 GCA_028565825.1 Olivaichthys viedmensis
TAAAGCTTTGTTCACTGAGAGAGAGAACAGCAACTTAATCACAGATACAGAATGTGCTGAATAAAGAACGAGAGACTGCAATCAGCAAAAGTACGGTCAAAAGAAGGCTTTAGCTAGTAGTGGTCTCAAAGGACGAGTAGCGTCTCTAAAGCACTTCTCAGAAAGAGAAACAAGGCCAAACGCTTGTTATGGGCTAAGACAGAGCAGCATTTCACAGTGGATCACTGAAAAAAAAGTGTTGCTGGCTGCAGGTCGAGAACTGCTGCATTAAGATGAATAACAGGAACAATAAGATGAGAGTTTAAGGAGTTAATCTAAACCATAGTTAGTGCACCAGTGATAGGGAACACTCTCCATAGATAGCACTCGCTAATAAACATCCCTCCTAATGTAAACCTCATCAACGTGTCTATTTGCCAGCTGCGATGGCATGGCAAGTGGGTTTGGTTTTAGTGACAAACACGCCGGGCACCCGATCACCTCCCGGTGTCAACAACCACACATCACCTGCTATCCGATACACTCAGGTCATTCCTTCCCGTGCCGCTGCTATGGCGGAGGTGCATTTATAACCTTGGGGTCTTCAGGTTGAGGGATGAGGTGCGCAGGTTGCGAGGGACCGACTAGAAACCATGGAGGAATGTTACATTTTAGCAAAAAGGAAAATTCAGCCCGGCTCAAATGTGTTTTTGGTGGAGCTGGAGGCCCCGGCTCGTTGTGAAACCCATGACTGCCAGTCAGGGGCCTATTTCTGGCAGGGACCTGGATCCAGCCAGGGCTGAGCCTATTAGCGGTTAAAATTAGGGCAGGCCGCTTGTAAGAACACATGCTTACTTCCAACAAAGGCGAGCAGGCTGGTGTCATGGTCATGTGCCATCCATCAGCAGCCTGCGCTGTGATCTGGGAGACAGCTGGGGGGGGGGGATTGACAGCTTTAGGCGGGGTAGGCTGATGAGGTGAAGGAGGAGCGGAGGGGCCTGGAGAGGGGGGCAGACATTCATGAAGATTTGCAAAGTTGATAAATAAAGGTGGATATTTGCTAACTGTCAGGCCAACCCCTCTTAAGAGATGCTGTTACATTCCTGGGTCAAAGATCAATGACCAGAGTAATGTTTCCACGCCATTCTGGACATTACTCTTAAAATTAGCTAGGGGTGGACGAGAAAAAAAGAAGAAGAAATTCACAGTATGATAACCATACAACCCAATATTAAGGATATTAATACTGCATATCACAGTATATCACATCTGATTACCTGATTAAGAGAAAGAGGACATTAAATAACATATTAAAATGGCAGTGCAAGTCGTAGATTTTCTAGTTAGGGAAACTGCTTGAAACTATAGTGGCATAGAATAACATT
This sequence comes from Olivaichthys viedmensis, assembly GCA_028565825.1. Lineage (NCBI taxonomy): Eukaryota > Metazoa > Chordata > Actinopteri > Siluriformes > Diplomystidae > Olivaichthys > Olivaichthys viedmensis. Next base: position 8,531,941 of record JAOUQW010000032.1, read on the forward strand.
AATGGTATAAATATTTATGAATATAAATATACTCATAAATATGCTGTATCTATGAGTAGTAAAGTTACTATTCAATAGAAGAAGAAGAAGAAGAAGAAGAAGAAAAGGAAAAATAAAAAGAAGGAGGAATCATCTTTTTAATCAAGTGTTGAGAGGCCTGAGGAGAAAAATGCAAATATAGAGAAATGCAGACATATTTCACTGATTTTGTCCTTGAATCTAAGAAAAGCATCATGTTGCCCAGCCGAGCTAAATGTATCAGCAAAAGAGGGTTGAATAAACTAGTTTATAGCAGAAAAACGTGTCTTGGGCTTACGGTCAGTACCATTAATGGCATTAAATAACATATAGTGAGCATTAAATAACATATACTTATATGTATTAAAGAATACATATAAGTATTCTTTAAGCTTAAGAATATGGTCTGAATAAGCTATTAAGTGAACAAAGGCCAGATTTCATATAAGGAGGAACAATCAGAAAGAACAAGTCCAGTCTTTAACTTGGCACCTTTAACAAGAGACAGAATATTAACAGGACAACAGTGTCGACAAGCAGACGAGAGTGAAGGAAACAGGAATGTTACCATGGGAATGTTACCAGTAGCTCTGACGAGCTTATGATCGCAAATATCAATTAAAGATCCAGAAACAGAGGTGAAATACAAACCAGTAGAATGGATAAAGATCATTGTGTGACTGTGAGAGTGAGTGGGAACATCAACAAGCCAAAACAATTAAAGTTGGGGTCATTTTTATGTCAGAACATTTTGTGTAAAATTTTGTTTGTGTAAAGTTTCTCCTCATATTTTGGAGGCTTTAATAAGATATCTGCTCAGAGGAGAAACTCTGGTCTCTGTGAGACACATTTGATGGTTTTCTAATGGGATTTACATGGGTCCTACAGGAGTCTGGTGGTCTCTGATGGTGACTTTGCAAACTGATCTTACGGAAAGATTTGCAGGAATTGGAACAAGCGAGGGCAATGTGGTTGGATTTCATTCGATGTCATACAAATGGTACAAAAAATGGGTACAAAAATGAACCCCGCCTCTAACCCTAACCTTGAGTTTTCATATGAATAGAGTTGTGCAAATTGTGAGACCATGTTGGTTTAATGATGATTCAACTGGCCTAATGGACTTATGGGATATTTGGATCTGTAATGATCCTGCACTTCTGGCTTTCTGCGAGGAAACAAGAAGGCACTGCTATATAGTATTAATGGTTATGTAGACCGAATGACCAATTTTAATGGAAACCATTAGGTCCATTTCCATTAGAGAGTGAAGCTATATTTCTGATGAGATTTTTTTTTTCAGCAGGGACTCTCCATGCCAAGTTAGCCAACCTACTAAGCCAAACATCAACCAGTCAACTGAACTGTACACTCTCAGAAAAAAAGGTATGGAACTGTACCTTTTATTGTCACTGGGATGGTACCCTCAAGGGAGCATCTTTTGTACCTTTAGTATGTATCCTTTACCAGGAAATGTGAATATAGTGTACCTTTAAACATAATTAGACCTTAAGGACCACTGTTGTACCTTTCATTTTTTTGTTTCTAGAGTAAAACTTTAAAGGTACACTACATGCAAGTAAAAGATACATACTAAAGGTACAAAAGATGTTCCTTTAAGGGTACCACCCCAGTGACAAGAAAAGGTACAGTTTAGTACCTTTTTTTCTGAGAGTGTAGGAAGCAAGAAGAAACCGTACACGATTAGAAAAAAAAGGTCAAATCTAGACCCCGAAAGGCTTTATGTAGAACTCGACAACAGTGTTTCTCTATCAGAAAGGGTTTTGAGTAAGCTAAGAAACCTTAACTACCCAAAGAATCCTTTTTCTGAGAGTGTCCTGATCAACAACTAGTGACCAGCAACTTAATGAATGAGTAAAAATCTGCAATTAAACCTGTCAACGATGCAGCCAAAAGGTGTTGAATAGTGAGAATGGAGCTTGCAGTCGAATGGGTGAAGTAGAACCTCAGTCAGTGGAGTGGTTCATTGATTGAAAATCTGTTTACATTGCAATGATAAGTCAATATGGTTCATCAAAAAGGCTGTAAATGCACTCTGCCTTTACTCTCTCAGAAAGTGTCAAGCTTCAACCTTCTCTCATATACTGGAAAACACTAAAGTTCAGGTGTAATATAGTGAAAAATGATTTTTTTTTTACAGAGAATGTCATTCCAAATCTCTGTCGGTCACAGCTGTGTAGTTTAAAATAGTGAAAACCATACAAATCTCACAATGTCTGAACATTTTAACAACTGTTACAACACAGACTAGCGTCTTTGTGCCTATCAGGGCAAGTCTGTCGTGTACAGTAGGCGATATGGCACAATATAAGTGTGATTTGAGTGTCCTTACAAACCCGTACAGATCAAATGGGCACGTCCTTGCTCTCTGAACCCTCCATTGAGATACTCATTTCAACACGTCTATTATACTGGACCATTAGGGCTGTGAAACAGCACATCTCCCTTCAAGGAAAACGCCTCGTTCTAGCCATAAAAACCCACACAACCGTCATTCAGTGCTGATCGAAAGAGCACTTGTATGTAGTGAGCTGTAATTCAAAGCACGCTAAACGACAAACTGTTTGACAAACTGTCACAAACTGGCTTTAACAGAGAAAGTGTCTAGGAATAAAAAAAGACTTTTTTTTTTACAAAGAAATTGTCAGCTTATATGTGTTAGGCTACAGAAGACACACAAAAAAAGGCTCGAAAATGCATTTTTGGTGTTTTTTTAATGCATATATAATTGTGTGAAAAAGGAAACCTCGGACCATTGACGTGCCAGGGCTGGAATTTCAGCCTGGTCTCATCTCTCCAGTCACACTCGTGGTGTATTTATAGGGGTCAGTGTGGACAGATGTGGTAAATCGACTGCCGTCCGGCCCGCTTTCTCCGCGTGTTCGCATGACTTCGTCGCCGCTACGGCTAGCTGAATGTGAAAGGCCGTTTGGCCGGAGTGGAGGCACCTCCTGCGAACGCCTCCCGCTGGACAAACATCTCACCTTACACACTGCGCTGAGCGTTCCAAGAGGCTCCCAAAATACGGAACGGGACTCGTGATGAGCGGCGGCTTAAGTTCTGTGTCTCTATGAAGGGTTTCAGTCATCCAGGGCCATTTTGAAATGTCTAGTAGTAGCGATTCAAGGCTACTGAACATCTGATACAATGTCAGTGACTAAATGCCTCGTCGTTTCACAGCGCTCTCGAGACGTCATGGTGGAATTTGCTCAAGTGTGTGTGTGTGTGTGTGTGTGTGTGAGAGAGTGTGTTGGTGCTACCGTGAAAACACCAACGAAGAGAGAAAATGAGAGAAAATTATGAGAGAGAGCCGCTGACAGCAAAATCTGATTAACAGAAAGACATGTTTAGGGTGGCTGAGTTTAGGGTGGTGAAGGAGGAGGAGCGGCCCCTCTCCCGGGTGGCGACAGAGGCAGCTGTCCCGACTTTTTTGCCCTTCTCTGTCGGCCATTAATTTCGCACAAAGGCCCCCAGTGACAGCTTGCTCATAGTGACCATACTTGGAAACAAGGTGCATGACAGACGCGGGGAGAATGGCATACACAAGCTTGGACGCAAAGCGATATGCGCTTGACAGCTAGTCCAGGATTTAAGGAGTCTCAGACAAATAAAAGAAACGCAAAACTGAAAATAGTTTGCAAGTACTTTTGCAATATTCTGTAGCCCACTACAACTAAGAAGTCCTAAGAAGCATTTGCTTTAATTGGACTTTTATATTTGGTCTTTTATGGAGCAGTCAGTCATAGCTCCTGTTATTTAGCACCTTTTTAAGCATTCGCATGTTGGATTTCATAGGAAAAAGCTTTAAAAAGTCTCAAGGTGTTCATCCTAATAAATTCTCCTCTTACGCTTCTTTACATTCCCAGCCCTAAGGCTTATTATTCAATAACTACATGAAAACAATACAAAATGATTAAGCTAATATTACGTAATAAGAGTGGATAGATAAGTGTGGGAGGTTAACATTGAATATGTATTTATCAGTGTGTAGTTTGTTAACCCAAAGGCTCTTAGGAGTCGAAAGTTTGTCATACTTACAAAGACATATAATTAGTATTCAATAAAATTCAACATATATGTTTATACTATAGAGCTGTTGAATTCTGGTTTCCTATTGGTCAGAAGGTGTTGATTAATTTTCTATAACCGCATGGCTATGATGTAGTGCCGGTTGCAAGGCAAATTACAAGTATATATACTGTATATATATATGTAGAGAGAAGAGAGAGACTGGTGAGGGAACGACTGTTTATAGCTGTTAAAACGTAAGTGAGAACAGGAACTAACTCGTTTCAGGGACGTTCCACAACATTAAATGTGACTATAAACGAATAAAAATAATCGTTGACAAATTGGTGTGGTATAAACGGAATAAAACACTTCGGGACGTGCTGTTATAGGAAAATAATCAATTCTGGAGTGGTAACGACGCATCACACCACCCCGTCGTTGATTATTTTCCTATAACTATTATTCCTTACTTAACAGTATGAAGTTTGTTAACCCATGCATGTAATGTGCACAGTGCCATCTCATATAAAATCCTAAAAATGTACTACCCTATATGCTAATTAGTTATTAAACTCGACCAGGAAAATATAGCAATACATTTAATTTCTATACAGATTTACTCAGAACTATTTTCTCTGTATAAATTTTCATAGGATTTCATAGTAAAAAATTCTAAAGTTGATTCTTCTAATAAAGACATTGTGCAAGATTAATTAAAGTTGAGTATGTATTTAATAGTGTGTAGTTTTTTAACCCATCAATGTAATGTGCTAAATGCTATCCCCATATCAAATCCTAAAAAAACATATTACAGTATTTGATAATTAGCTTTTGGGACTCGATCAGTAACATATAGCTATCAATTCAGTTTTCATTCAGGATCACTCATAAACTATGCTGTAAATTTCCAAGATTTATTTTTATTTTTATGAAAGCTCTAAAGAGTCTAGGATCTGTCATACTAATAAAGACATGAAATTCAACATATATTTAATATTATGAAGTTTGTTAACCCATACATGTAAGGTGCTAAACGCTATCCCCATATACAATCCTGGAAATACATTCCAGTATATGCTAATTAACTCGACCAGTAACGTACTGCAAGAAATTCTGTTTTCATACAGGATCACTTACAACTATTTTCCCTGTGTCATTTTTTAAGATTTCATAGGCAAAACGCTCTACAGCATCTAAAGTTGATCCTCCTTATTAAGCCATTCAATTCAATTCAATTCAATTCAATCCAGTGCAAATATTAAATTCTATCACATTACAAAGTTGAATATTAGCATGTACTGTAATATATTCTAAAATTGAATATGTATTTAATAGTGGGCAGTTTCTTAACTCATGCCTGTAAGAATCTAAATGCTCACAATATATAACAATATTTGCTAATGAGCTTTTGCATGTAATAAATAACATATTGCTATAAATTCAGTTTTTCATTCAGGATCACTCAGAACTATTTTTTTTCTGTGTAAATCTCAAACATTTAGGATGGACTTTGATAAGAAATAAAGTCCCACAGATACTGTACATCTCTCATAGCCTCAAAGATGCATTAATTGGTCCGGGCCCCTAAAATTGCCCCTCAGCTATGTAAATGAGCGAAGTTAATGAATGGTTTTCTTTCATCGCACAGAGTGCGAAGCAACTATTCTATCAATGCCTACCTAGGCTTCTGTTTATGATGAGAGTGTGCCAGGCATTCAGACTAAATGAAAATATACACTCGAGGAAGCATCCCAGGCATCTTCCATAACAAGCTACAGAAACTCTCTAAAGCATCGCTGCTATGTTGTGGGGAATCTTGAGAATCTTGAGCTTAAACCACTGTGCCTTCAGCAGGACCTCGGGGTGTGTATGTGTGTGTGTGTGTGTGTGTGTGTGTGTGTGTGTGTGTGTGTATGTGTGAGTGTCTATGTGGTGTTGGGGGATATAGAGTGGCCAAGTGGGGATCATAACAGTTAGCTCCCATGATTAAATTTTTCCAGGATGTGGGCCACGTTTTGCAGTTGAGTCGCAAGGTGATTCGGTTGTCCTGAGTCTAAAATGAACGGGTTCACGCTGCCTCATTCTCTTTTCTTGTTTTGGTTAACTGTTCCCACATGGAGGCCTGGTGGCTCGGCTGAGGGCCAAAAGCTGGAACGATGGTGTAAATATCAGGGACTAAATTGACTAACAAACCTGAGGAATTCGCTCCTCCCGATGTGGCACCTCAGACATGGAGCCCCAAGAGTAATAGGTTTGTTCCGCTCAGAAATATGCTGCGGAAAAGAAAAAAAAACGACGCACTTGTGCGTGCCGAAACCGGATCAGATTCTGCATGGCAAGAATTCCTGAATGCAGTGGTGTCTCAATAAAACAGGACGCATGCAGTAAAAGCAGGATTGCTCCATTAGTATTAACATTATACAGCAAGAGACTGCTGGAAGCTACCAATGATGTCATCATTATCAGTATATTTGTATTTCAACCATTTGATTTCAACAATACTTAATACATACTTTAAACATAGTGTGAAAGTAACTGCTGTTATTCTGTAAACAAAGCCTCACAAATGGCCACCTTTGCTGTCATTCACAATGACCCTTGGTAAGACTATGGCATGGCTGTGGCTTCTGCTTGGACTTGATCAGGTTTCATTTCTGTACCTAGAAAAGCCCTTTTATGTCATTACCTTGGGTCCTGTGACCGGCAGGCCGTCATCTTGCAGTATTTCAGGATGAGGTCAGAATCTTTTTTTCTTTGCTCAGGCGCCCGGCCAGTTTCTCGACACCTGCCTTAAAAATGACAGCTCTATGGGCGTCCCCATGAATCAACGGTCATGTGGCCGAGCCTCCACGTTGCCGGACAGGCACCAAGTTAGAAACGGCCCTGTAACTCTAGTAGGACAGCTGAAAAAGAGAACGAAGAAACGAAGCGGCCTAGATAGCGCCGGGGGAGGGGCAAAAACGCTGAGTGTGTGTGTGTGTGTGTGTGTGTGTGTGCCTGAGAGAGTGATATAAAGAGAGAGATTGTGTGTGGGTTTGTTGTTGCATCTTACAAATGAGGTTAGCCAAAGGTTCTCGTAGCAGATGCTAGTATGTAATCTATGTGTGTTGACATTTACAGTGCAAAAAATTATAATTTGCGAGTCAAAATTGTGCTTAAGTGAAAGTGTCCAGGCTTAAGTGTATTTAAAGTATTTAAAAAAAAAAAAATTAATGACTTTAACTGAAATTAGAACATGACAACCAGGATGTGTTTTTTTGTTTGTTTTCAACATGGTCTCACACTTGGCAAATTTGTAACTATTTGCACAACTCAATTAGTATGAGTTACGAAGGTTAATGTTTGAGTTAGGGGCGGTTGTTAGCGCTGCGTTCGGATATTTTTTTATGACTTAATTTTTATGAAATTGAACAAAATCCAATCACATTGCCTTCCCTCGCCTGAATATGTAAAATTTTAAAATGAGATCAGGTTCTTTTTTTTCTTCTTTTTTTTTTACAATAAAGTAACTATGAAATTTAAATTCATGAAGAAAAATTAGACTTACAGACAGTCCTTGTGCAAAGCTGATTGGTTGTAGTATACATACAAATGGGTATGTGTCATGCTCACGTTGCCACGTGCTGCGGTGCACATGACCGCGTGTGGTGGTCGCCATGTGTTTGGGTTGATGTCTGTCTAAGTTCATCCCCTGTCACGTGATGTGACTGTTCCCACCTGCCTCTCATTTGTCAGTGTAATTAGTATCTGTTTAAATAGCCCTGTGTCCCAGTCCAGTTTGTCTCGGATTGTTTCATGTCATGTGTTTAGATGTGACGTGTTGTTTCTGTTTGTTTGAAGTTAATAAATGTGTAACGTTGATTGGCTTGCGCCTGTGTCCTCCGTCTCCCGGTGACAGTATGGATTTGGTTGGATGCTTTAAATATAGTTAATTAATGAATTTAAAAAGCATAGAAGAATTTACAATTTATTGCATGAATTGGTAGCATGGCAAAAGAAAAAAATGATTTGAGTCATGATCTTTAAGATTTGTAACACGTAGTCTTACTTGAAGGTCTGAGTGAAAATATAAGGAGAAAAATTAGTATGATTAAGAAGTATTAAAAAAAAATTTTCATGAAAATGTAATAGAGTAAGAGTGAAAGTTTTCATTTTCAATTATACTTGGCTTAAAGTACAAATCCTCTAAAGTGATACCTAAATATAAGTAGGCTACAATTACTTAAGTAGCCTGCTTTCCATCTCTGTAATAAGAAAAAAGCTCAGATCACCTCTTTTTAGCCCACATGACCGTCAAAGTCATTAGTGACGCAAACAAACTGATTAGTCTGATCTGAAGATTTCCTAATGATCTCATTAGGGGTGGAATTTATATTAATTAACTTATCAGGCTCATTAAGGCCCAAATCATTCATGAGTACTTTGATACCGTGACGGAGAATGAAAGAGAGAATTCCGGCTCGCGGGGCCGAGCTTAGCCGCGCGTGCCCAGGTATTCAGTGGCTCAGAGTCGCCCGCGGGTCGCTCATTTTGTTGCTCTAAAAGCCCGTAATTATGCAACCTTAAATACACCATTTGAAAAACATTTCTCACATTTTAGCTTTGCTCCTTTCGGGATGACCTGAGTGTTTGTTAAGCGATGCCTCGACGTTGTTATCCTTAGCATCTCCTTCATTAAACATCTAAACATATCTCCTCATTAAGAATTATTTCCAGGCCTCCAAAATGCCCTGCGCGGAACAATAAGGCTTTCTTCACGGCTATCCCCCCCCCCTCGCTTCTCCTCCCAGCATTTTTTTGCCGTCTCCAAAGACTTTAATTGAATGCTATCTCCTTTAGGTGAGCCGGGCAGCACAAAAGCCAGGGCATGCTGCTGGATGAAAGGGACGCGGCACCGGCCGGAGAAGCAATTCAACAAACGGGGCTCATTAACGAGAGAAAGATCAGCGCGCGCTGCATGTTCCTTACACTCGCGCTGCAACAGGTGCAAATCAAAACACGATTGTTGACTCCGCGCGCTGTTTGTCAGGGCAATGCGGCCACTCGGAGCTGTTTTAGATACAGGCTTCTTTTTTTCTCTCTTTATTAAAGGTGCATATGAGGGTGGGCTGGTCTGATCTGCAAAAGCGTGATTAAAATCCACATCTGTGCCCTCTCCCTGTATTCATACTGTATCGTTTAATACATGCAAAACATGTAAAAGCTGCAAGGAAAGAGGTGTGAGGTGGAAAAATAAATTAAAAAGTCTGCGTGCTGAGGTGGTGACACACCAGTGGGATGGTTTCATACAATGAAAACGAGGGAGCCGCTCCGCTATTACGGCGCCTGGGCAAGGCAGGATAGAGGCTGACAAAAAACAGCATGAAAGGGAAGAGATACAAAGGCTTGGATGAAGCATCTCCATCTTTTCTCCCGGGTTTCTAAGCAACTTATAATAGAAGGTCAAGCTAGACAAGGTGGAGTAGTAAGTCAATACAGAGGGTAAAACAAGAGCATGGAAAGCAAGTAGATGCAAAGAGAAAATAATAATAATAAAAAAAAGAAATGCCCCTGACATTGAGGATTTCAGTGTTCAGAGAGAAAATAAATAAATAAATAAATATATATATATATATATATATATACATATACACTCACTGAACACTTTATTAGGTGCTAATATACTAATACTGGGTAGGGCCTCCCTTTGTAGCCCATCCGCCTCAAGGTTCTACGCGTCGTGCATTCTGAGAT
>JAOUQW010000032.1:8639714-8650372 GCA_028565825.1 Olivaichthys viedmensis
TTGCACTTTATGTAGTCCTGTATAGCGTGCTGCTGTTTCGTTGCGTGTTGCACCATGGTCCTGTAGAAACGACATTTTCATTTCAATGTATACGAGGTATATCGAGAAATGACAATAAAAACCTACTTGAACTTGAACTTTAACTGATTTTAGAAACATCAATGGTCTTACTGTTGTTTATGTTGATGTAAGGGATTTTCTGGCATTTTAAATAACTGGAGGACAGCTTTATACAACATTTCTATACAGCCCACATGTAAGAAAACCTGAATAAAATGAGCAGAACATACTACACAATATTCTTTAAAGTTCTTCAAAGGTCATTTTAAACTATTAAAAATAATGTATGTGGAATAAAAATTGTTTAATATGTTTTTAATGGCCAAGAACATCTCTACAGTTTTACCATCATTAAAAATTTAAATCACTTTTTTTACGGAAATAATAAGACTACTACTTTTTTGTACCATTTTTTTTACTATTTTAGAATAATAATGAAGACATTAACTCTATGAAATAACACATATGGAATTATGCAGTGATCAAGAAAGGTGTTCATCAAATCCAAACTATTTTCTATTTGAAATTCTTAACAGTGTTCCTGATGAAGCTTTGGAGCTTCATCAGGAAGCCAGGAGGCTTTTCTTAAACTTCCCAAACAGGCCGAGCGACTTGTTCTGCTTCTCCTAACGTTCTAAATGAGAACTACTTGTTTGGGGAAAGTTTTATTTTAAGTAAAAATTACATTCTGATTCAGAAATAAATGTAGACATGGGCATTAACTTCACTCTTTATATTCGTCTTAAACGCTTATGGTTGAAATTTGTTTATCAAAATGTCTTTAAGACAATGAAAAATCTAGTGTCCAAACTTTTGACTGGTAGTGTGTGTTCATGTTGGTTAGAGAATCTCTGTGCTCTTGGCTGTAGTTTCATGCCTCCTCTCACTGTTCTGCTCTCAGTCACAGAACTGGTGGGAGTCGAGTACCGGAGGCCGGTAGCAGTGTTCTTTCAGATGTTCTTCAGCATCGGCATCCTCATCCTGCCCCTCATCGCCTACCTCCTCTCTCACTGGCGCTGGCTGCAGGTGGCCATCACAGCTCCATATATCTGGTTCCTGGCTTACTATTGGTGAGGCCTGGTGTTCTGTTGAGCCGTACTCCTTTTAAAGATTTTGAGTCACTGATGGTCTTAAGATTTTGATGTATGGGATTTTGTTCTAGGTTTATTCCTGAGTCACCAAGGTGGCTTCTTTCCCAGAACAAATCCAGTAAAGCTACAGAGATCACAAAGGAAATGGCTAAAGTGAACAAGAAGATGCTCTCCAAAAATATTGAGGTGCCTTCATGCTGCTTTGTTGTAGTTTTAATAATTAATTTAGAGTTAGTCAGTGGAGTGCAAAAAAGGTCTTATTCAGTAAGAAAAGTTCTCTAAAAATGATTACTTTGTGTATAAAGTGCCATCACCAATCAACACTTGAGAATAATTTACCACAGAATCCTGACTTCAGCAGAACTTTGGCATGATACTCGCAGCCTGATGGAAAAAAAATATTCTGGGCAGATTTAAAATAAAAAAATTAATGGTAACACTTTTTTATTTTTTTTACAGTTCCATAAGTTGTAGGTGTTAATGGGGTACATTTGTGGTACAAACTCTAAAGTACTGAGTCATTATTTTGGTGTAATAAACTGAAGTACCTCATAATTGGATCTTTATTTTGAGTAACAAGGTGGTAAGTAGAAATGCTCTCTAAATTTCACTGTAATACAACATGTTTAAGCAGAAAAGTAAATTGGAAAAGCCTGAACGTACTGGCAAATTATTCAGCCTAAAAAGACAGTACAGAAAAGCATTATGTCAATATTACTTACAACTTCCTTTTCTATTACCTGCTGCTTGTCCCTAATTTAATTGGTTACTGTTATGTATTTTGCAAAACTTAAAAAAGACACTACCTTTAAAATTAAATTTACTTTCACTGTATATAGAGTCTTATATAATATGTACCTCTCTTTTACCACGAAATGCAACTGAACCTGGTGGTTCCCATAGTGACGATTGCCATGTGCGTGTGTTTGTTTTGGTTTCTGTTTTGGTCCTGTGTCACACGCCCGCCGCCTTGCGCTGCGGTGCATGTAACGCATGTGGTCGCTATACGACAAGCCCCACGCTGTGTGTGTGTGTGTGTCTGTGTCTGTCTGTCTGTCTGTCTCTGTGTAGACCCGCCCCTGTCTAATCGCGTGAAGTGTGCTCAGCTGTTTCTCGTTTGTGTACCCCTGTAAGTATCCCCGTGTTTGTTTTCAGTGCTGGTTGTTGTTTGATTGTGTCCTGCATCCTGCTACACCATGACAGAACAACCAGCCTTCAAAAAATGGACACAGTAAGCCGCTACACGCACGAAGAGGAAGAGGAGTATCTGTCGACGGCGGAACTCTGCGTGCTCTTGAGAGCCAGCCACAGAAGCTGCTAGGCTCCGACCCAGCCCGGATCACAAGCCTCTCCGGAGCGGAGGAGGACATAGCCCTGGAAATTATTTGGGGGGGGGCTGATAAGTGCTCTGATGCCGCAGTGGGCAGTTCCCAGACGCCTTAGGATGTGTGTCCCAGTTCCCAGTTCCCAGACGCCATAGTTGGCAATACCCCAGGTCCCTACCGCCGTGGTAGGCATACCCCCGGCTCCTACCGCCATAGTAGGCGTACCCCAGACCCCTACCGCCGTGGTAGGCATACCCCAGGTTGCCCTGCGGTGCGCGTGACTGTGCATGTGGTCACTATGAGACAAGCACCATGCGCTTTGAGTGTGTCTGTCTGTGTAGCCCAGCCACCGTCTAATCGCATGAAGTGTGCTCAGCTGTTTCCCGTTTGTGTACCCATATAAGTATCCCCATGTTTCTGTATTCAGTGCTGGTTATTGTTTGATGTCATGCCGTGTTGGTTACGTTTTGTTTGTGTTTCATGTTTAGAGTAAAATAAATGTTTAGATGTTTGAAAACGGTTTCGCGATTGTGTCCTGCATCCTGCTACACCGTGACATCCTGTCTCTGCCCACGTCTTAAACGTGTCGTATCCAATTATGAGGTATTTTTATGTCCTTTTCTTCTTAAAACCTAGAGAAAAGAGATACCATTCACTGTCAGGAATATCAGTGAAATTTAGTTACACTGTTGTTGTACTTACCATATTTTTACACCAAAATAATGAACCGGTTCTTTGTTGTTTGTATCCCACACCTGCCTGCTTATTACCTAGAACCATTGTAATGTACTTTAGTTACGTTGTCTTGGTGCTTACAATCTTTTTACACAAAATAATGACCCAATACTTTGGAGTAAGTACTTGGAACTTATGGGACTATAAAAGAAAGTGTTACCAAATTCATGTGACCGAAACTTTCACTGGCACTGAAACCATCTCCGTCCCACAGGCACTCAAGGATGATAACGCAGACTCCGTTTCTGCCTCATTCATGGACTTGATCCGGACCCCTAACATGAGAAAGCACACCTTCATCCTCAGTTACAATTGGTACGTCTGAGAACCACAGCAGACATGTGAAGTGCAGAAGACAGTCGGACCTGTGTGTATCAGATGTGTTCTTCCCTGCAGGTTCACTAGTGCTGTGGTGTATCAGGGCCTGATCATGCGTCTGGGGATCCTGGGAGGAAATGTCTACATTGACTTCCTCATCTCTGGAATAGTGGAGTTCCCCGCCGCCATCCTCATCCTTTTCACCATTGACCGCATCGGCCGGCGGCTGCCGTTTGCAGCAGCCAATATAGTGGCCGGAGCCGCCTGTCTTATAACAGCTTTCATTCCAGAGAGTAAGTTATCAGTGGGAGTGAAAGCATGTCTAGTTTAAAGGGGAAGTGTTAAGGCAAAAAGCAGTAAAGAAATAGTTCGGCCAAAAATTAAGTTTACAGTGTTATCCCTTTACTCCAATTGTAGTCGATCAGCCAAAATGCATTTGGTGTCTGAAGTTTGATTCTTTAGCCTTGTACTGGAGCTCCGAGGCTAACAAGTTATGAAACAAGTAATACTAACAAGTAATGAAAGCTAAGAGCCGCCTGTTTAGCATTGTGTCATTACACTCGCCTCAAAAGACATTGTTCGGCTCAGTGTAACACGATTTGTACAAAAACAGTTTCGTAAAATTGTAGTATAAGTCAGCATTAAAAAACAACTTTTATCATCATCCAAATCACTTCTAATGTACAATTCAGCTTTTAAACTTTGGGCCACGCCTCCTACCTGAGTCTGATGCTGAGTGACGTTGAGACCAAACTATGTGCTGAGGAAGAAAGTGATTCGCCTTTAAGATGGCGCTACGACTGGTTTTAGCTCTGCGACGTCCTTTTGTCCATTTTTATAGAGACCACATCAGCAAGTCTGTAATGATTTAGACATGCAGTTTGCAAGATGTAGCTGTAGCTCCAGAGCAAAACTAAGGAAACAAACTTGCTTCAGGCATCAAACTTGTTGGCTGATTGACTACATTTGGAGTAAGGTAAAAAAAAAAAAGATTGTTTCTGCTGAACGATCGCTTTAAAAGGTGCCATATGATTTTCAATCTCAGAGCCAAATTAATACAAATTCCATGAAAGTGGAATAAATGCATCTTTGCACCATACCAGGGGCTTTACTTTTCTTTTAGAGTACTGAACATCTGTTTTGTTTTGTTTTTTCCTTACAGGTATGTTCTGGTTTAAAACAGCAGTGGCTTGCATTGGGAGACTGGGCATCACTATGGCCTTTGAAATGGTGGTGTTTGTAAACACAGAGTTGTACCCCACCTTCATCAGGTAGCGTGCATAACGGTCCAGTTAAATTCTGTACAGCAAAAATGCTTTTAAAAATAATTAAATTAAAAGTTCCTGAATATAAAAAAAAAAATTATAGTAAAAATAAATTAATAAATCTAAAACAAATCAATATTTGGAGAACTTGCCACGGTTCTTCTGCAGAACTTTGGCTCTCACTTGCTTCTGTCTCTGCAGGTAAAATCACATAACAGCCTTCATTATGTTTTTACCTAAAAAGTGCTCTAGTCCTTAATATCTTACTTTCTTTAATGACTTGCACACATTTCTCTGTAACATTTAAGTTTTTGTAAAATGAATCTAAAATTGGCTCTTATGAAACTAATGCAGAAGATGTAAAATAAACATCGAAGACAAAATTTCTATAAAAAATTGTGTGTGCCCAAGATGTTACATATTGCACAAAACAATATGAGCTAAATGTTTGCCTTTAATATGATACATAAGGTAAAGATTGTCGTGGTAAAGATTTACCCATGGTACTAATTCTGACTGGAGAGCAATGATGTGATGTGTGTTCCTGCAGGAACTTGGGTTTGTCCGTGTGCTCCACACTGTGTGATATTGGAGGGATTGTAGCCCCGTTCCTGCTTTACAGACTCGCAGTCATCTGGCTGGAGCTGCCACTTATCATTTTCGGTGTGTATGAACTGTACACATTCGTTGTACAGTTATATGCATGCTTCAGCTATTTATTGATTCATTCACATCAATGAGTAAGATAGACACGCTACAGTTTCATTCAGCTCACACAAGATGCAAGTTTTGTAAAGCAAATAAGCAAATGAACCCAGTCATCTGTTAAACTTACATATTACTGAAAGGATTCCGTGAATTGCATAATATTTGTTTTGCTTATATTCTATGTTCATGTTAAATTTATGTAATTTACTATTTACATCATGCTTCTATGGCCCGTTTGTCACGTGCATTTGAGTCAAAATGACAACAAACTTTTGTTTGTATAATAAAAATAAAAAAAAGATTTCAGCAAATCTAGTTTTAATTATTGCGCTTCAGTGAGAAATCTATCATTTCAATCCACTTTCCTTTAGTTTGTAACTATTTTAATTGATTTAGTTGTTTTATTGCTTTTAATTTATTTTTATTGCTTTTCATTTATTTATTTTTATTATTGCATTATGGCTTTTGTGTTTTGTTATCCCTTCATCTATTGGTCTATTTAACCATATAATTAGTTTATAGCCAATTGTTTTATTTCTTTTTTGAAAGGTTTCTAATTTATTCTATTGTTATTACTGTTTTTAGAAAGTTTATTACTCATATTCTCCTTTCAATACCTTTGTTTTCTCATTTTGGTTCTACTCAACTGCATCACAAATGAATGTTCTCTCTCAGTATAGAAGGTCACTCATTGACAGAGTACAGCGGAAAAAAACAGCATATTAAACATTGACCTCCAATAACCCCAACAGGAGCCCTGGCGCTGGTTGCTGGCGGTTTAGTGCTGCTGCTGCCCGAGACCAGAGGTGTTCCTCTTCCAGAGACCATCGATGACGTTGAACACCCACACAGGTGAGACTTTTCCTATTTAATCACCATTAGTAGCTTATGTGTCTACTTTTAATATATCGTTGTCATATTACTTTGTTCTTACCCCAGAAACAAAGAAGACGCAGTGAAAAGTCATCAGCTGGAGAATCTACTGCACTCAGACGTGACAAGGAACAAAGAAACCATGACAGTCTGAGTGGAGCATAACACCCGTGGAGTTTAATTTGTGGGGCCCTGTAATTAACTCTGTATTGTATAAAATGGCCCCAATCACGAGTTGGTGAAATGGCAAGCGACTGTTCGGTAGGGGAGACCGGGGTTGGTCGTCACACTGCTTATATCCTGTACACCAGGGGGCACTGTTTAGAACTGTTCATACTAAAATGTGCAGCTTTCAGGGCCGAGGTCATCGATTCTTACTTTCTCTTTTTTGATATTTAATGGGAGGTGAGTTTTTGTGTTTTTCATTCTCCAAAAGTACGATTTTGAAGTCAGCTGTTACATGTTATTAAATAAATCAACATAGTGGTTTTGTTTGTGCTGTTTCTCCAATTTATAGATCATTAGCATGCCATTATGACTGAGCCAGTCACATAGGCAGGTATGTTCATGTTTATATATACAGAACACTCAAGACAGCGTTAAATAAAATGGTGGTCGAGGATGTCTGTGTTTAGGCTCCGAACTTTCCTTCAGCAACAGATGTGCATGTGTTTTTCTCGATGTGCATCGTTCTATTTTTATTTTTCATCATTCATTTTTTGTGTGTGTTATGTTACAGGTTTAGTAGCATGTGAATTGTTCTGGCAAATACATATGCATAAAAATGTGTAAATGTAAGCGTGTGGGAAAATACATGCATGCAGTTTATGTTTATGTTTATATCCAGCAAGGAGTTAGATTTTTCATGTGTTAACTGTTAAAGGTATGTTAAATGTGAATATATATATAAATTAAAATGATAAGTTTTGCCCACAAAAATATGGACTGGAAAAATTCTGAATGAAATCAATTGAAATGGCTTAACAATTAGATCTCAATTTCTATTCAAGCAAAATGTTCTCTAAATTATTGTTTGTGTTTTTTTTTTAAATGAGAAATAAACTAGTAGATTAATCATTTGTTGTAGTTATAGGTTTAATATAAGGTCTAACCCTTCTATAGGGGTTGATTGTCACAAATGCACAACCTGTATTGAAAACCTAGTATCTCATCATACCTATACAATAAACACACAATAGTTTAAGGCTGTTTTTACACCTAGTTTGCATCAGACTTCGATTTTTTGTGAAAGTGTATCTTATTTATTTGGCTCAGTTGGTTTCACGCTTTTTTCAAGCGTACCAAATTGCTTGCACGCATGGATGTTCATTGAATGGTCAGGAATTTAGTGGTGTGTGCTTTGATGGACACTTCTTACTGGTTCTCATAGAGCTCTGTAGGTCATGCAAGTTCAATTTTATTAGAGAGAACGAGCGATTGTGAAAACGCCCTTAATGCGTACACAATATGATCCCCTTCCCCCCGGTGAAAAAGCTGGTGAAAAATAAAAGGCCACTAAAAATGTACTTAACTGAATAGCCCTGGCCTAAAATATAATAATGGCAAATTGTGTTCAAGGTGGGAACATTCATGGATTTTGTATTCACTGCAATCTGCGTAGTTTATCTTGGTCAAGCTGCTTATTTATAATAAATGTATAACTGATATGTTTTTATGGATCCTGAGTAAATAAACACTTCAGATGCTACTTTTTCTTCTTATTTAATGTGGGGAAATTCACATATAGGCTGATGAAATTATAAAGACAAAATTAAAGCATGGATTGCGTTCTTATGAGGCTTAAAAAAATGTTTTTTTAAAGTTCACAACCAGATAAACATTGATTTGAATCCTTAGGCTTCCATTAGCACTTCAGACTCATGGCATTGGAAGCACCTGCGATTGAATTTATACACTTAAGAATTTGCCTTCGTCTCTTTTTCAATCCAGTCGACAAACTTGGAGACGCGAGCGTAGACGCCAGGCTTCATGGCATTTGCACAGCCAAGCCCCCACGATGTCACTCCTTGAAGAATGAAGGTGTTTTGCGCGAAGCACACAAGAGGACCTCCACTGTCACCCTGAGAAAGCACGGGAGAGAATCAACTGTACATTAGAGTAGCATGAAGTTAAGAAGATCATCATAGCTACAATAATTGTAAATAATTTTTAAAAAAGCACATTGTCACTTATAATGGCTACTCCTAAATGTACTTTTTCCATTTAATATTGTTTAGTCTGAGGCCAGGTCCACACTCATATGGATCCGTCTAAAAATGCGTAAGCTTTTTCTCCATTTTGGCCTTCCGTCTACACCGAAACCACGTTTTCGAGGGCTGGCTATATTTGAAAGCGCTGTTAGATTGTGGCTGGGGGAACTGTATGGAGCTATAATCCTGTCAAACGTAATCGTACATAAATTTTATGAATCGAAAATCCATCATCAGATTCGTAAATCTGAAAATTTGATTGTAACCCAAGTTTCGCAAGTACAACATTTATGAATCACCGGTTACCCTGCCAAAGTACATGAAGGTAACTCGAGGTTTTTGACTAGAATATTTCACTATTGTAATGGTATGAGTGGGCAGCTGCAGAGTTGAGGGGGCGGAGCTTAAACAAAACATTTTACAAGTGGTAATCTATAAACAGTACGAACTGAATGCCCGAATAGCGATTAGCAAACGTGAAATCTGTGCTATCAGCTACAGATTTACGTAAAATTACAATTGCAGCTTGTGAATGGGCCCTGAGTGTCACATGATCCCAGATTCAACACATCTAAAAACAGTGAGAGTTAATTCAAGTGTCGTCTGTTTTGGTTACTGTTTTACAATTGGATGTAGTTCTGTATAATATAAATGCAGCATTCCTGCGTGAAGGATGTAGTGCTTTGTATTCACTGCTATACGACTGACCTCTGCGTGTTCAATGCTGTTACTGACCGTACAAAGAGTCTTTTTTGTGTATTTGCTGGCTCGCACCATCTGAAACCATCTGCACAGTCTGCGCATGCTCATTATAGGCGTCTTATTGTCTCGACGTTGTCAATGCGAACAGAAATTTTTTCATATAAAAAAAAAAAACTGTTTTCAACCGTATCCATTTTAGTGTGGACATGGCCAGTGTTAATTTTGTTGACAAAAACTAAAATGAAAAATGTTTGTCGAGTAGCTTTTTTCCATGACAAAAACGAAACAAGAACTAAATTAAAAACATTTAGTCTTGTACTCAAAATCTTTGATGAAATGCACTAACACATTCCTCAACGAATAAAAGTCAGACAAAGGTGAAACTTTTATTCATCTTTGTGCACTCACTTTGCTCACAAAGACTAAATCTGTTATCAGTTTAACTAAAATTGCTGTCGTTTTTCGTCAACTACAACTAGACGAAAACTACCAATAACCAAATTACTAAAATATGACTTAAAATATTGTGTTTTCTTCAAAAGACTAAGACTAAATCCAAATTAGCTGTCAAAATGAACACCGGACATGGCAAGGTAAATTATACGGTAAATACAATTGGTGCATTCTTTAATTCTTTAGTGATTGATCATCGGGTCAGTCAGAAAGCACTCTTGACATAGATGCTGTTTCAAGGCCTTTTGTGAGCTTCGTTACCTGACAGCTGTCAGTTCCTCCATCAATGTTTCCTGCACACATCTCATAGTCCTTCACTCGGTTGTTCAGGTAGGCCGGACGGTTGCACACTTTGTTTTCAATGACCGGGAAGCCAGTCTCCTTCAGAACGCCCTCCCCACCCGTTCCTGGCAAACAGATCACGAGAGAGAGAGAGAGAGAGGAAGAATGGGTTATCTCCGATACTGATTCTGGTTACTGTAAACTTGTAAACTGTCTATAGGATCTCAACTCTGACAAAGCTCAGGTAGACGTTGTTGATCACTTGATGAGCTGAAGCAAATGATCCATTGTGCAGTGAAAAATAAAGAAGCATGTGTAATACATACCTTGTGTATCTCCCCAGCCTGTAACATAGCATTCTGTCCCACTCGGCACAATGTAGTCTTTCTCAGGCAAGCATGCAGGCATCACCTTATCGTTTAAAATGACTGGCCTGAAATAAGAAAAGATCTATTTGTGGCCTGCTGTGTTTTAGATCAGATAACAACAAACACTACCAGTCAAAAGTTTGGACACTAGATTGAATCTATATTTGTTCATTGTCTTAAAGACATTTAAATAAAGGTTTATGGTTGAAATTTGTTTCTAAGACAAATGTAAATAGTGAAGTTAACGCCCATGTTTACATTTATTTCT
>JAOUQW010000032.1:8666862-8677012 GCA_028565825.1 Olivaichthys viedmensis
GTCCAATGAAAAACATGTATCTCCAAAATTCAAATTTTTCAGGAACACAAAAAAACACTTTTTCATATCATTAATCATACACAATAAATCTGAAATTGTGAAAGTGTGATTTGCTTTTCATTGGTCATTTAGATGTTAACTGCTGTGGGGTAGATAGAGGTTTTTGCCCACATTCCATATATGGTAAAAAGTAAAAAACGCAAAAAGGGGAGATACATGTTTTTCATTGGACACTTTCTGTTTACTTCCTGTTTCCCTGCCTCAGCTCCACCCTGACTATGCCTCCTGATCATTGTCTTCACCTATGTCTCATTTGTCACACCTGTTGTGTTGTAATCCTTACTAGTGTAGACAAGTCGATAATTATTGGCACCCTTCATTAAAAATGAATATCACATGCAATAAGTGATATTTTGAGCCCTAACATATGAGGATGCTGCATAGTTTTATTGTAACAATATTCTTTCAAACATTTCTTAAGTAGTGCAAATTTTCCTGCAAAACATTAGTTTCAAAAGTATCGGTACCCCCACAATTAATATCTGGTGAAGCATCCCCTGGAGAGAATAACAGCACTGAGCCTCTTTCTGTAATGTCTAACAAGGTTGGAGACACTTGTAGAGGATCTGGACCCTCCTCCATACAGAACATTTCAAGCTTCTTTATATTATCCAGTTTGTGCATGTGGACGTCCTGTTTAATTAAGATCCATCTACGGCCATCTATGGGCAAAAAGTTTGATTTTGGTGGTATCTAACCACAACACATAATTCCAATGTAGCTCCAATGAGACTTGGTGAAGTTCAGGAGCTGCATTTTTGTGGGTTGCTCTCAGGAAGGGCTTCTTTTGTGCAAACCATGCAAACAGCTTGTTGTTATGGAGGTGGTGTCAGTTGATTTTGAAATTTGACAACCACAAGAATCAGCTTAACTGTGCAATCCTGAAACTGTGATTTGGGCTCTTGTTCACCTTCCTCACCATCCTCCTCTCTGGGCGGGGGGATATATGCTCATGGGACCAATTTTTGTTTTCTACAAAGCTCCTCAAACAATGGAAACGGACAACCCTTTGGCATTCCTGATCAGATTTCAGTTGTGTATGTACACCTTATATGGCTTTTTTTTTTTTTTAAAGGACTGGACTCGTCAAATTCAAGAACTTCCACAGCATCCCAGAGCCCAGATGACAGTGACACAACGCCATACAGTGATTATGGAGGAAAGGTACATACTTCCACCTTACACTAAACATTTACATCTGACTCATTTCAGATCATGGTATGTAAACTATCAGGTTTAATTATATTTAAGGCATTTGCTCAGGCGCTTCAGTGTTGTAGCTCTTTGCCACTGTGCTCAGGGCTCGCGTGGGTCTGCAGAGAGGAAGATTGGAGTCAAAGGTGATGAGAGGAGGACTTCTGGGCCAAGAGGATTGTACAGGACATTGACAGGGAAAACTACATCCTCTGAATCCGAGTATGGATACACAGACATGACTGAGGTATGGTCTATATATGATTTTTACACCTGAATATGACAAGGAATGTGTCATTATTGAGGTTTCAGTTATTGCAACACTGCTATGTTTCAGTCCAAAGTGCTATAGTAACAGTACATTCATTAATTCATTTTTCCTGTCACATTTTTCTATACTTACATTAATGCTTTATCAGGCACTGGGCACAAGTATAGCTTATAGCTTATAGGCAATAGCTGATTTATAAGCGGGGTTCTTGCGCAGGTCTGGAAAGTATCAAAAAGTATGAATATTTTGTTGTCAAAGTAATATAGACTCAAGACACTAAGGTGCTAAATCCATAGTCTTTATAAATTCCCTTATTCTCATTTCATGTTTTCAGCAAAAAAGCTGAACATGAAAAGTTTGGAAAGTTAAAAAAATTTATCTGGAAAAAAGTCTTGAAAATGTGGATTTTTTTTTTTACGAGGAAAGGTCAGGAACCTTGGTAGTGAGGCAGATTTTTCTTCATAAGTCTTTGGATTTTTCTTTCGAAATTTTGTCATTGTAAAGGCTCCGAGTGGCACAACTGTCTTAAGGTTTCGTCCTATCATCGGTAGATCGCATAGACAGCCATTCGTGACTGGATACTCCAAGACAGCATCATTAGCTTTGCTACTAATCTGCTAAGCTTTGCTAATTATGGGTGGGAAGAACAGTCTATTTCCTCTTGATTAGTGCAGTGCTAGCCAATCACAGTCTGTTCACATAAACAGAAGAGGGCAGTTAGCGCTCTCCTCCAAGCGTTTTGCGTGAGCAGCAGTTTGAAAAGAGGTTGCTGTGTTCATGTGTTTCAGAAGAAGCACGTGTTATACCTAATCCACACATACCGTAACTATATACACTCTGGGGCAAAAAAAATGGGCCAAGCTAAAAAGTGCATGAAACTATTGATTTCTTCAAATAGTGAAGTGTTTGGGGGTCTTTTACACACGGACGTGTCAATGTTGTTCCATTCAGTTTTAATGGCCTCCCAGTTGGCCAGCAGTGGAAAACCTTTTATTCCAGTTAATTTGGGGTTAATGTGAGACCAGATGTTCTCAATGGGGTTTAAATTTAAAACACTAAATTTCATGCACTTTTTAGCTTGGACCATTTTTTTTGCCCCAGAGTGTAGGCTACTTCCAGTAAGATCATTAGTTTAGATCATCACTTTACGAGAACAAACTGATGTCTATTTCCACAAAATAATAGGTAGGCATCTGCATTTAAAAAAAATATTTAGCATTTACTCATCATCACTCATTTTCATTCAGAGGTGAAGAAAAACAGATTACGCTGCAATGTCAGAACCGTGGAGCATGTGTGGAGAAAGTGTTAGCCTTTATCCTTCCATTTTGGTATCTTGGGGGAGAACTAGATAATGCGTTGGAAATTGGTCAGAATTGACTAAATTGGGAGAAATTTGAGTAATTTGAGTCATTTTCCTTTAGACGTTGACTTGAAATAGTAAATGCCTTTCTAAAAAAATCTCATTTTAAAACATTTGATGACTCATTAAATAACATCCCAGAGAAGTAAAACATCTTTGTATCTATTATGATATTCTCTACAGTTCAATGGTGTCATATTTATATTAATATCTGTTTGATTTCAGGGAAGTTCTGAGATGAAGCGTAGTGACACCCAAGGAGCACTGAAAGCCAGTAAAGCTCTAGTGAGAGAGGAAACTTGCTATCCAGACGGTAAGGTAAGGGAGACATTGCCTTATCCTAATGTTATTTTTTTATCATAAAATTCTGCCATAACTAATTTTCCTTATGATTGGCTCCTGCAGGTAGAACAGCTTCTCTCCGATGGATCGCGCGTTATTGTTTTCCGCAATGGAACTAGAAAGGAGATTGGTGTGGATCAGAAAACAGTCACAGTAACATTCTTCAACGGAGACGTCAAACGCATACTGCCTGATGGGACAGTGGTATGTACTGAGCGGCCCGAGGGGAGTGGACAGAAGGCAGCTTATCTTTTAAACTTTTGGTGGCTTTGCCTGAGGAAAGGTCACTGTATGGTGAAAAAAAGAAACAGGCTCACCCTGCATCAGTCCTTCACTTTTGTTGCAAGCCAGCTAGTTTAATGAGACATTTTCCAGGACATTTATGGAGTTTGTAGCAAATTGGAGGTGTCTGTAGGCTAATAAAGGAGGGAAAACCTACTTTTAAGTACTCCTTAATCTTAAAACATGATTTTTAAATAGCTTTAAAAGTTTCACTTCTCTTGACTGGCTGATTCTGGTGATATAGATTGGTGTTTGGGTCAATAATTTGTTAACACAGGGCTAAATTCACATTTTTTCAATTTAAAACTTTTTCTCAGTACTTTAAACTTTCTCAGTACTTCTGTATGAAATTGATTCAGGGAGCGTTACGTATGAGCAATTTGCATATTCATGTGTATTCATAGATTCTGGTATTTTTAATAAGGGGAAACGGTGTGGAGATGTCCCTAGGCCGTTGTAATAATATTAAACAATTTATTAATCCACATAAATGATTTAAATGGTTAAAAATTACGTCGTACTTTAATGTTTGTGCCAAATCATAGCATTCAGATTTGGCATTTATTGGCTTTTTGCACAACATGACTCACGGCTGTGATGTGATAATCAAAGAGAAGTGTGAGCGTGAGATATTTGGCACATTCTGAATCCTTCATGCTCTTGAATGCTGCTCTTGTGTTGCCTGTCAGTCAGAATGAAAAGTTGTTTATCCACATGCATGGAGTTGTGAAATACTACCTAAGAGCTGCCTAAGCACTTGTTGAATTTAGAAATGCCTAAATAAGCCCACATGTCAGCACCCTGACGCTCTGGAATGATTTTCAGGTTTTGTTTAGCTCTGACTCTATAAGAGTGAATGGTTGTACTTTAATACTGCTGTCAGTGTCACTGATTTCTCTATAATAGATTGTGGAAGTGTTGGAATCAACAGAAGTTCCTCACTATGCCCTTGATCACAGCAATAAGCCACAATAAGCCACCGCAATGCAAGATGTCCCATCACACTCCATTGAACCTGACTGTTTTCATCTTATACAGACCGGCTGATGATTCACCATATTTGTTCTCACAGGTGTACTTTTATTGTGATGCTCAGACGACTCACTCCACTTACCCATCCGGCTTGGAGGTTCTGCAGTTTCCTAATAAGCAAAGAGGTTGAGCAAATCTCTGACATATTTTTGTTTATCTATTAGACCACATACAGCACAGTGCAAAAGTCTTGGGTACTCTAATTTTTTTAGATAAAGTTTGTCTTAGATGTTCATTTGATGTCTTCTGCATTAGTGAGTCATTAGAAAAGAACAAATTTTAGATTTCCAAACATTCATTTTCCAAAGAATCTTACATAGAAATGTTTGTACGTCATTAAAGAAAGTAAGAAAGTTAACAAAATGAAGGCTGTTTTGGGATTTTACCTGCAGAGACAGAAGCAAGTGAGAGCCAATGTTCTGCAGAAGAACCAAGATTCTTGGAACAACCTACCACCCGATTTCCTTATAAAACTGCACGACAGTGTGTCTAAGAGAATTAATGCAGTTTTAAAGCCAACTGCTGGTGGCTGCTCACACCAACACACTGATTGTAGTTTTTTTTTTTTTTTTTACAGTTTACTGCTCTTTAGAGTATCTTTTATATTCAGGAACTTTCAGTATTTTTAACAGCATTTTTGCTTAACAGAATTTCTTTACATGTGCTGAAGACTTTTGCAAAGTACTGTACGTCAGGGTGGAAATGTCTTGAAACGCTTCATGTTTCCTCAGAGAAGCGCCATCCTGATGGTACACGGGAAATCCTTTTCCCCGACGGCACTGTCAAGACCATGTATGCTGACGGCCAACAGGAAAGCTTATTCCCTGATGGAACCGTTGTCAAGTTAGCAAAGTAAGATGTCTACGGTATAAGTGAAACACTGATTTTGTAGTAATTCATTTGATTTCTCTGTGGTGTGAAGTGAAATGCACCAGCTTTTTACTGCATTTTAATTATTCCGTGTTGACAGGAATGGGGAGAAAACAGTGGAGTTCACAAACGGCCAACGAGAGATCCACACCTCTCAGTATAAGCAGAGGATATACCCTGATGGAACTGTTAAAACTGTCTATTTCAATGGGAGGCAAGAGACAAAATACTCATCCGGGAGAGTTTGCATTAAGAACAATGAAGACATTATTATAACTGACAAGAAATGAAGAACACAAAGTGGGAACTATGTGATATGTGGAGACTGTAATATGTGAAAAACCACTGCTATGTTTTATAAACGTGGCTTGAAATGTGCAGTCAACTCCAGAATTATTGGCACCCTTCAAAAGAATGGGCAAAAGCTGACTGTATAAAATAAACATTACACACAATGATAGTACTCTATTAGTATTTTCTATCAAAAACATATGTGGCAAAAATACTGACACACCCGTAAAAAGGCCACACTAAAGAGACTGATGGTTGTTGTCCTGCACAAGTCAGGTAACAGATATAAAATACATAAACAGTTAAAAATACCATTAAAAACACAATCAGGACCATAATAAAACGGTTTCAAACAGTTGAATATTTGCGGACCCATGAGCACAGTGAGGAGGATGGTGAGGAAGCAAAGAAGACCCCAAAGATCACAGTTTCACAATTGCACAGTTTAGTTAGATTCTTGTGGTGGTTATGTTTCAAAATCAACCATTAGACGTTACCTCCATAACAGCAAGTTGTTTGGAAGGTTTGCACAAAAACAGCCGCTCCTGAGAGCAACCCACAAAACGCTTTGGCAAAAATAGGGACTAAATACAAGGAAAAGCCTCAAAACATACTGTAAAATATGGAGGTGGATCATTGATGCTTTGGGGCTGTTTTGCAGCTGGTGGTCCAGGGGCTCTTGTGAAGATTGATGATATCATTCTGTAGATCGATCTTTCAACAAGATAAAGACCCCAAACAGGAGGTTACGGACCCCAAACATACATCCAAATCAACACAGAAATAGTTGTGGGACACAGAATCAATGTTTTGCACCGACCTTCTCAGTTTCTGGATTTAAACCCTGTTGAAAACCTGTGGTCTGAATTGAACAAGCCACAAACACAAACCTAATGTTATAAAGGTGGTTCAAATGTTCTGCATTGAGGAGGGTCCAAGATCTTCTAGAAGTGTCTGCAACCTTGTTAGACATTACAGGAAGTGCTGTTATTCTTTCCAAGGGAGACTTTACCAAATATTAATTGTGGGGGTGCCGATATTTTGAAACTACTTAAGAAATCTTTCTGTTTAAGAAGATA
The DNA here is from genome assembly GCA_028565825.1 of Olivaichthys viedmensis. NCBI lineage: Eukaryota > Metazoa > Chordata > Actinopteri > Siluriformes > Diplomystidae > Olivaichthys > Olivaichthys viedmensis. The sequence continues at coordinate 8,673,647 of JAOUQW010000032.1, forward strand.
TTGTGTTAAAATAAAACTATACAGAATCCTCATATGTTTAGGCACAAAATATCATGTGTTCTTAATTTTATATATTATTTTTGCTCATTTTCATAAAGGATGCCAATCATTTTGGATTATTTAGGTCAAAGACAGAAAATAAAGAGATTAAATTGTACTTTTATTGAGTTTTAATGCTTTTTGTAAACATTTGATATCAGAGTTGTAATATGGTCGGTTATTCTGAATGACAGTTTTGCACTTTATAAGTTTATTTCTCCTTTAATATGTAATAATTTTGTTGTAAAAAAAAAAATTGGGCAGCCTTTGAATGCAAAAAAAGACACGTCTCATGTTTGCACATCAAATAAAAAAGTGTGTGCTCAGAGAAAACAAGCATTGGTCCTCAAACATTGTTCTTCAAGGTCTTTGAGTGTATCATGAACCTGAAACACAGCACCCTGTCCTCTGTTTCAACTCTGTTTAAATAAATTTCCCATCTAAGTCATGGCGAGACTCATGTTGCACCACGTGGCTTATTATTTATGAGGGTGTGATCTGTACCTTTGACTGATACAGTATGCAGGCAAGGACTTGTGACATTCTCAAACTTACAATGCTCTTGATTCAGCACATAGAAATAGTTGTAATTCATCATCTCAAGTTATTTTCCTTTGTGAAATATTTTCTTTAAAAGCCCAGGCCTGATCAGTTCGAGGAGCAGTATTCACTTAGGAGAGGGGGGTTTCTAGGACCCCATAGTAAGGAGGCGAATTTATTCTTGATGGCAGCACTGCCCTCATTGTTCTTTTTCTTCCTCTTCTCTTTGTGGACACACGAGAACGTTAGCTGGCTCATGAGCTTACGCACCTCGTGCCCTATAGTCTTCACATCGAGTGTGTCCTGCGAGGCTTTGCGCGTGACTTCGTTGAAAGGAAATGTCAGTATGAAATCCCCCACACGAAGGGATGGTACAGTCCCGTCGTGAGTCCTGTGCTCCCATGAGAACGTTGGGAGCTTGTACGCAAGTTTATGGGCGTGAATAGCAGGTAATGTGCATGCATTTAAAAATGAGTGTCGAGGATTTTGTCCTTGGCTAGGTGTTGAGAAGAGTTCCCAGTCGTCTGACTCAGCATTTTCAGGTTCAGACCAGGGACCGGACACTCTTATTGGTTTAAATAGAGGGCGTGTTTTTTTGTTTCCATTATCAAGTGCTGTCTTTGGATTTGGATCTAAATTTGGATGTGATGTCTTCTCCAGATTTCCACCACTTAAACAGTCTAAGCTAGTCTGACTCAACCGCTTCTTTTCATACACAGATTTTGGTATGTAAAGTACTCGAGGGATTTTTGGCGCTAACCATGGGTTGCATAAGCAGCGTGGCCGTTTGTACCCATGTCTGAGATATCCTCTGCTCCTCAGATTGTCGATCTTGCTGTAATTCATCAGGTCAATGAGGTCGTTTATTAGACCTTTTTTGACCTTTATGTCATCGAGGCAGTCGAGAGAAAGTGCCGGACTATAATTGACCTCCAACAGCCAGGGCTTGAGGTTGGAATCAATGAGGATATCGAAGCCAAACAGCTCCAGGCTGTTAGGACTGGAGGGAATGGACGAGGCAATCGTGAGCAGGGTCAGTGTCACTATGTTGTTGATCTTTTGCCAGAGCAGGAGCTCATTGATGCCTTGACTGTGAAGGAAGCTGCGGAATTTGCTCATGGTCCACTTACACCCCTGACCTACACGCTCTTTATCCGTGGTGTAGAATAAACCAAATTTGTTGATGCTTGTGTTTGTCAGGTGAGAGAACAGGTTGTCCAGAGATGCCAGGTTGTATTTCTCGGTCGCGAAACGCACCAAGCCTTCCTGGTGCATGTAGATCGTAAGAGGACGGAAGCTTTTCACGCACACGTAGATGCGCAGGTCAAATTTGTAGCCGGAGATTAGAAACGGGTTGCTTATATATTTCTGTACAATCACCGTCGAGTCATAAGCCAAGTGCTTGATGTCGTCGAAGATGAAGATGCCCCTCCCTCGCGAGAGATCCGCCGGTTTACAGATCCAGTACGCTTTCTTTCCGCCATTCACCAATCGCGTTTTTGTGTACTCCTCCAGAAACCTGGTGTAGTCGTTCGGCAGGATGAAGGCCGTAGGGCTGAAGCCATACAGCGCAGGGCCGTACGTGCCTCTCATTCTTCTCAGGTTGCGTGCCAGGCAGTCCTTGCGGGCGATAATCGCCGTTTTAGGGTAGTGGTTCAGCCTCTGCCAGGGTAAGACGTTCTCATAGTCTGAGCTGCGGAAAGCCGAGGTGCGCCAGTACAGGTTCCAGTCTCCTTCCTCCTGCTCCTGTGGGTCGTACTCCTCCCAGCCGCGCTCCAGCAGCACCTCGCGCACCACGTCTGGAGCGTTCTCGTGGAGCCGAAACACCAGGGGAGCACTAACACGCTGCCTGGCAGACATGGAGAGAACCACGCAGCCTTCAGGAGGAAAGAACAAAGAAAGGAAGAAGAGAAGAATAGTAATATGCCTAAGAGAAATATAAAACGAATGCAACACAACAACAGTAAATTTATAAATAGGAAAAACTGGTGTATTTTGTTGAGAAGCTCTGTCAAGTGCTTCACAAACAAGCTGCTTCATGTACTCATTATTGTAGGAATTATATGTTAAGGTTAAAACAGGTTTAACCCTTAAACAGGCAACGTGCTCCACAAGATACGTTCTCTTTGGACAACCTGTAAGGAGCATGAGTAAAAGTTTCACCTAATCAAGTTCGGTTCTTTTTGGAGCATGTGTGTCACATGACTTGGTTCTAGTTATCTGTGATCATTTAATCATATTTTATCATAATTTTGTTCTGTAAAATGCACATATTAACTCATAATAATTCTAAATAGTGTATCTATAAGCTGATAAAGAAAATGACAGAAAACACTGAGTCAGATGACTGTAAATGTTGGTAATGCTGTTATTTAACAGACTTCAAGACTAATCTCTTCAATCTCCTGCGATGTGTTACCAGATTAAAGGAAGTAAAGGCTTAATTTGACCATATTGAGGATATCTAGCCTAATTATTGAGTTTTAAAATAACACAGCAGGTTGTCATATACACTGGTACATTTTTAGCATATGTTCTTCCCCCATAGGCAACTAGAGGTGACTGCTTCTACAGGTTTCACTTGAAATAAGACACTTTTACAAATGCTGTTTTGGCTCCAATTAACATAAAATCCAAAATAAACACAATATGTGATTTTGTATTATTATTTGAAAGTCTGTCGCTTGCGTCCAAATGAAATAGGAAACACATACAGTCAAGCCGGAAAGTCTGCACACCCCTTCACCTTCTCCACATTTCATTACATTACAGACTTATTCTACAGTA
>JAOUQW010000032.1:8692192-8722032 GCA_028565825.1 Olivaichthys viedmensis
CAGTGAGGACGAGTGCAAATATACACAGAACAATAAATACACAGGACAATAAATACACAGAACAATAAATACACAGGACAATAAATACACAGGGCAATGCACGCTAAACAGGACAACAGAACAATATTAGATGGGGTATCAGTCAACATCACACACGGTCCGATTGGAAATCATGTTGACGCCAATCCATCGTTTCAGTTCGACACCAGCTCCGATACTGAAACTCAACATCGGATCGATACATCCCTAAGAAATATGACTATATGCTGATATTGCACAATAGTTCTAGGGTGGAACTGTAGCACAGACAGACCGAGCGTAAACGCTTACATCTTAGACCCGTTAAACCCCAGATTCGGGTTTGTCTGCTCCATTAAATTTCCTCCTGTCCTCACCCAAAGGGCCACTTCTCCCCACCCACTGGCCTTGGGTGGAGATTCAGGACCAGATTTAATGACTCTTCCTAAGGACACAGTGTAACATCATCACCCAACCTTGGTTCTCCCATCTATCAAGTCCCCACCATGTCACCTCACCAGTTAAATGATTGCCAGGGTTGATTTCTGCCATTGGCGAGCACTAGGCGATAAATAATTTATTTCCGGCTCTTGCCGGGTTGTTCTGCTGTGCTGCTTAAAAAGAGGAAGCTGTTTACTCGATGAACACGCCACATAAAGAACGACAGCGTAGCTGTTGGACCAGAACGAACCGCAGGTTCTGGCACATCAACCACGTCTCCGCTTTGTATCAGGAGATGTGTAAAGTGGGAGTGGGGGAATAATGTCTTTTTAAAGAAATGTCGTGGTAATCATGACGGCCCTCCGAGGAACGGTTTATTTATAGGCCGACGGGGCGTCGTCATGGTTTCTGTAGAGCGTAAAGCTAAAGAAGAAATCGCGAATATTTCCACAGAAACAAGACCCTTCTCCCTTCTCTGTGCTACTCCCACTGTGCGGTCACGCCTTACAAAGCCTTTAATAATGCAGGGCAGGTGAATGACACCAGTCTGTGGGAGATGACGGCATGCAGCTGGAATGCATTACCAATTCCGATGTGGAGCTTCACTTTATCAAATCATCTGTCAGCGAACCGCAAAGAGGTTTTAAAATGCATAAAGCTGTTGCTCCTGTTCCTCTAAATAATGACTCCATGCTTTTCATGCTAATCAGTGAATCTAATAACTTCTTATAACTCCTTCCTGTACTTAGTTTAACTATTCACACTGTATAGGTCACTATTGCCGTGTTTTTTTTTGTTTTTTGTGGTGCCCGAAAACATAGTGGAGGATATCCAGCGCACTTTTTCGATCCCTAGCGAATCATAAATTCAGTTTCCTATAACCGTGTTCTGTGTAGCGCTCCCAATTTTCCAATGTAGGGAATAGTGAGTAGGGGACCATTTCGAACACAATAGTCTTACTAAAGAGCTCCCAACAGTCTGTGACTAATACGAGCACCACCAGACATTTGCCTTCCACATGCATGTCAGTTCTGGCCCGTAACTTTTTAAACCTCCTAAAGCCGCTTGTCATGAGTTTAATATATTGAAATTTTTCTAAACCCAGAGGCCCTGTAAAATTTTTAGCTCTTGGTCCTATTGGATATGCAGCGTGCAGATCAAAGTCGTTTTGTGCTTCACAATTTCCTTTTTGAAATGCAATAAAAAGGCAGCTGCACGGATGAGCCTTTTTTCCTGTTAATATTCTGAGGAGAAACAGAAACAAACACTTAGGTCTGTAAATTGCATATCGATGTTGTTTGTCTGGGTGGCGTCTCCAAAATCTGGAGCTTGCACATGTTTTGGTTTTGCAGCTTGGGCAAGTGTCCATGGCTCTGAAATATGCAATGTGCATGTTTTCCCTTTTTGGACCTAATGAAAATCAGGCTTCCTCCCACATGCTCTCTGTGTAAGGGTTTGGTTTTTGGGTGTCTCGATCCAGCCTCGGAGGTGTGACGCCACAGCTGTGAATTCATCTTCTTGGCGTCCAGGATGAGACGTCTCTTTTTGTTTTATTAAGCACTGTGACCTAGTGGCATTTCAGGACGCTTTTAGTAACAGGCTCTGTGCTAATGACCTAGCTGCCTTTTTTTCCCAGACGTGTGTCATCCCTGTGGTTGATGTCCATGCTGCCGTGTTCCCAAACGAGCCTGTGTGAAATCTCACTCCATGGCTGGGTTTACGTCAGTTTGGTCTTCAAAAACTACCACTTTGGATTTCCGTTCGCAGCCCACACCAGCTGGCTGGGGCGTAAATGGTCGTTATGCCTGTCTGTTCCCAAACGTAAACCAGCACTTCATGACAAAAAGCTTATTTGTGTTTAACTTTGAGAACTTAAATCCAGGTTTGGGGCAGAGCTTGTTTAAAAAGGCAGAATTGTGTGACTTACTGATCCTTGCACTATTGGACCACACAATTCATGCTTTTTGTTGGCTGGGCTTTTAGGGGATCTGGTTTGTGTATGTCCCAGCCTGTCGAGAGCCTGATAACGGGCTATGATAGCAAAGCACTTTGAGAGAGGTGTTGCATGTCAAGCTAATCTTCCATTGATAAGAGGAGTTCACCAGGTTGTGACCTTATGGTGGTGTCTCCTTAGGCATAGTCAGCCTCCAATAGGTTAGCGCTACTCAGAAAGAGGAACTCGGGCCTAGGTAAATTTGTAAACGCCGTTTTTATGTTTTGCCCACCCTAGCGCTTTTAATTCTGTTTCCCAAAAGTTTCCCGTCCACAATGATACACGGCATGCTGGGAATGCCCAGTGTGTCTGACTCATGACCATTACTTAATTTCTGCCATTTTCGTATGTTGTGCGACTGCTGACCACTCCGACATCCACTGGACTGCAACGATGAACATAAAGCACGCTTTCTTGCAGGCCACTGCGTCGCTTGTGCACTATACAAAGCAGCTAAACATGAAATTAAAATATCTAATACAGAAAACCGCACAGTGAGGTTCCGCCATCTTGGAATTGTGGCGATCACACGACAATCGTACGTCAGCGTTTTCAAAAGTCCACGTTTTCCTCCTCGCCAAAACGGCCTTTTCCACATTTATCCACTTTGGAGAGTGGATAATCTGTTTTAGTGTGGATGGAAAGGCAAAAACGGATAAGAGGAATGCGTTTTCAAATTTACCCGTGTTCGTGTGGACTAGGCCTTTTAGATTATGCGTTTCTTTCCTGCACTGGAACATGAAAATCAATTCAAATGCGCAATCCTGGATGAAGACTGATCTAAAAAAAAAAAAAAAACAACAAGTTTTTTACCCCAATAGGCAACTTCCAGTCACTGTGGCTTGAGCAAGGATTTCAGTTATTATGCTAGGTCATATTGAGGTACCTGTAGGATTCGTTTGTGCTAGCTTATCTCAGAATTGCCATATTTGGCTGTTGACTGTCTTGAGACTTGTCCTGTCTGCTCCTCAGGTCATATCCACATGTCGTTTGTCCCTGAGTAATCCTGCTGTCCGAAAGTGCGGCGCTAGGCAATGTCTCGTTCAGCAGAAGCCATTATAAAGAGTGTGAGGTCAGCCACAGAAGTGCCGTGCCTCAGCAAAAAGACGCTGAGGAAGCCTACACGACTAGACGCGTCTCCCCTTTTTGTTGCTCTTCCTTTTCTACCGAGCCCTTGCTCATCTCCTGCAGGAAACGCTGAGCGAGGAGCCCTTTGTTGACTCTGGTGAGCGATGTGATTGGCATCACGTTCTTTTGGCTTCCTGCCTCAGTTTTAGCCCTTCTCCGTGATGGATGAGAAATCTGTAAGAACTCAAGGATGTGACCTGGCTGCACCCGGTGCACACAGGAACCAGGAAAACAAGAGGGGACCCATTTTATTTATCGCCTCATTGCTCATTTTGTGTCTTTTGAAGCATTCTTTGTGTCCACGATAGAGCCGAGTTCGTCTAAGACTCTGTTACTTTTGCATTGCATCATCCGTCCGAACGTGATAATCTCCGAAGACGGCGACGAGAGCCCAACTAATATCATGGCTGTAAGCAGACACGTGAAGGCTAAAGCCTGCCTTTTTGTCTCTGTTGATTTTTCTCACTAATTAATGCTTTCACATTGTGGTGACAACCGGTGGGAGTTGCTTGTTTGCTGTATTTTGCAGGGTTTGCGTGCTTTTCCTGTCTCTCATACTAATTTATATTAATGCAACACAGCTTATATGTATACGGCTGCAATCGCATCATGTTTCTGGGAACAGACAGAAGAAAAAAAAAGCAAATGGCCAAGGTGAAAAGGTGAGTTCAGGAATGAAGCCTGCAAGAGAATCTTGTCTCTCTCTGTACATGTGCAGCGCGGCCAAGCGTAAGCTAACCTGATGAGGCCGATGATAAACTGTTGAACTCTGTCTGATCCCTTCTTTATTAATCCGAGAGGTGCACAGGTGATTCATCCCACCATTCCTTTTTAATCAAATACTGATATCCAGGGGTCAAATGCTTTTAGTTTTCTTTTTTTCCTTTTCTTTTTTTCAACAGAACAGTGTGAGCAAATTCAAAAGCGAACATGTGCCATAGTGGCTCTTTGCTGCTGCCTCAGGATTGTTAAGGATGTTCTAATCTAGTATCAGTCCACTCGAGTGTGTATGGCCTTTCTGTTGTACAGGTGTTATTGATTTATTTACACAGGCATTAAATCTTGTTCTTTTGCTTGGAATGTGGTTTGTCTCAGTTTTCCAGACACTTGAAATTCAATCATTTGGTTCTGGGCACACAAGTAAAGTTGGAAACGCTGCATAGCATTTCTAGCCTTTTTATGAAACCCGGATTGTTAGAGTTCATAACCGTGGTCTAAAAAGACCGCGGAATGTTTTACTTTCCCTGGCGCACACGTGTTGGTTCACTCTAGTAGAGTGACAGGTTCTCACTTGCTAGAGGTTAAACTTCAACTCCAGCTGGCTCTCCCAGGCTCTAGTGTAAACATGTTTCCTCCATTCAGGAGTTAATCTATAAACTTGTCACTGCTGTAGTTGGGCCAACGTGAACGCACAACTCCAGACCATTTGCAGGTCTCCTGCATGGCGAGTGAACATGTGGTGCCCTTGGTGTTGCTTCGCATGAAACAGGATTGGAGTCAATGGCAGCTGATTGCTTTCAGACCAGGCTTTATCACAATTCTGTTAACACAATCTGCGGGTAAATATTGACGACACCCAGCCTGTGCTGCAGTCGGTGAAGCAATACAGTGCCTGCCATGAGTAGTACAGCAGTGTTATCTGGCAGAGTTTGAGTTAAGCATGCAGGTGTTAATGGGTGTTTATTTGGAATGCTGTTGAGGCATGTTCTGTTGGTGTGGGAGTTTGATTTGGAGCCTGAAGTAGTAGTGAGGCGATTTCATAGAGAGCTGAGCTAATGGTGGTTTGGTAGGGTCACGTGTCTCCTGTTGGGTTAAAATAATTGCTTGTTTGGGTGCTCTGCAGCTGTAAAAACTTCAAAAGCCATTTTATATGTAATATTTTATACATTTAAATAAGTTGATGCCATGCTAGTTTTATTTCAAACATTAAAATAGTTTGAGTCATAACGTCTTTGAAGATCTCAGTCACACTCTTTTGCAGTCATGCATCTGGCGTTGGTGCCATAGTCTTGCTCTGCGAATGACTCGCTGAACACTGTGTAGGGTAATTAAGTGTAAGACCACATAATGCTGTGGGGGAGGCGAAGGGCAAAGTTGAATTCCTCTTCACTAATGAACCGAGCCACTTTGTCTGGCTTGTGTTCTGTTTTCCTCCCTTTCCCCCTTTTCGTTTTTATTGTGTATTGTATCCATTGTGCTTAACCTTGGAGAACCTGACTCTGCAGGGCAGTTTGTATGGCCAGGTCACAAGCCTACTTGCTCTAAATTTACTACTTCCGGACAACTGAAAACCTTCACAGACCAATCGGCAAACCCTCCAGCAGTCCTGCACCTGGTTCTGATGCTCCAGCTCTATCCAGCCGTAGGAGAAGTGGCTGGCTTTGGCTGAGCGAGCCCAGAGCAGCTTTGGCTCTCCGTTCTCCAGAGGCAGTGTCTAACTCTGCCCACCAGTCTAATTAAAGCCATGAGGGCTTCAGAGGACGTTGACACTGACGAGCAATATTACCATCACTGCAAACCTCTGGCTGCCCACGCTGCAAGAAGGTGTTAATCACAGTCTGTGAACACATCACAAGCAAGTTTGGATAAGGATTATTTATCACGTTTATTTATCCCAGACAATACTTTTTATCCAGAGGAGGGAGTGCACTTGCGTCTGCTGTGCGTTTGCTTTTAAAGAGTTTAAATGCAACCAGACCTCGAAAATACCTCAAGAAACACCCAGACCTCTGTACTTTTATATATGAAACCAACACCTAAAAAAACTTGGACCTAGTTAAAGAGCAGCATCTAGGCTTTTTCACTAGTTAACTGTCAGTAGGTGCGTTTCCACCGAGGTTCTGCAGCCTTTTGAGGAACTGAACAGTTCTGAAACTGTGCCGTTCTTGTATGAGTTCCTGGTTTGTGTTTCCACTGCATTGCAGGAAACAAGACCATTAACACAAGTGACACAAACTGTGTGCCAGATCCAACAGTTCAGCATGTGGCAAGTTGAGCCTGAAGTTGAAGTTGTTTTTTATTGATTAATGCTTTGTTGCATGAATATGATGTTAACATGTATGCCACTAGAATCGTATACAAAAATCACTCCTGCAGTGTTTTGGACATGAAATATAGAAACATTGCGCTTTGCTAGTCGTACTGGTCATACTGCACGCTGTGCCGCTTCTGATAAACCTTTCTTAGTATCCGCTTGATAACTAAACGCATGTATTTAAAATGCTGGTTAAGAAGGTTAGGGTTAGTTACTTTACTGTAAACCAGGAACTATTGGGGTGGAGCAGGCCATACACTACATTAACGTAAGCTTTACAAAATTGGAAATTGTTAATGTAGTGTATGACCTGCTCCACCCCAATAGTTCCTGGTTTACAGTGAAGTACCTACTCTGGAGCAGGAAGGAAAACATTTCCTGGAACTACAGCCCAGGAACTAAAATCAAACCCGTTCCTCTGGTGGGAACACTTCTAAAGTTCCCAAGTTCCTGGAAAAGTTCTCCCTGTAACATGTTAATCTGTCCTTGCTCATAAGGAGGAATGTTGATGGGTGAGGGTTCTGCCAGTGTCATAAATTGTCCAAGTCTGGCATATGCTTTAGTCATGGGGATCATGAAGGTTCTTTCAGGTTGCCACCTTCCAAGGTGACCTATCTCTTCACAGACAATAATTCTTTTCTGCTCAAGTAAGTAGTAATTCTATCTAATTTTCCTTCTGCAAATGGAGTATTAAAATCCGGGATCATCTGCCCAGATGTAAAGACTTTGGCCCTTTTTGACCCTTAGTTTTCAGAGTCACTGAAACGTTTGATCTCTCTACCTTGGGGATGAAAGCTGATCCTATAAAGGGGTATCAGATGTTCATATTATGAGAAGAGGAATTCTAATTCCACGAGATGAAATGTGCTGTGCGAGTTGTATCGGGTAAAGAAAAGTGCACCACCACTGCGCAGGCCATGTGTGTCTGGGTCCGGTTGTTTTTGTTTAATCCCCTTCAAGTGGTATCGGGTCTCTCAGTACAGTCACAATACAGCGAAACTGGAAGGGTTGCCGCCCACAAGCACACAGTCACACCCCATCTCCTCAGCAGAAAGGGCTCAAGAGCAAGCGACGGAGACAAGGCGGGGTCCTATGTGGTAATTATTTCCACATTATCAAAACTCCAGCCATTGTCCACCCCTACGCCCTCACCGAGATTTCACAGGGGTTGTTTTTGGCAGTTCTTCTGGACCGTTCCTTATGCTCTTAGGCCCTGCTCGGCAATATGAAGACATCGACTCGCTCCAGCTGTCCTCTCCCCCTCTCTCTGCAGCGTCTCCCTGACCTCGGCATGTGGTCCTCTCTGGCAAAGCAATTACCCGTTTGGGTTTCGTCAGGTCCTGCTCACTGCATTCCTCCGCCGCTCCTCTGACCGCCTGGTACGAGGAGAGGATTATGCCCCCACTCCACACACACTCTGAGGACATGCAAAGATCGTTTCCCTGAAGAATTAAGGGGGAAGGAAGAGCCTCCAGTGAGCCAAAAAACGTCTTTACTACCCTGAGCCCTTGTTGTATACACACTCGAATGCCTGGCCTTCAATTTGTCCCACACTTGTTATTTGAGCCACCGTTCTATACATACAAAGAAAGCTGCAGGTCTTTAATCCCTGTATTTATCAAGGGACAAATGATCCATTAAATAATTTGTGCGTATCAGCAGTGCCTAATCCAAAAAGGGTTACTGTGAGTGAAAATTGCTGGTTGGCGGTTTCTAAAAACTAGTTCCTGACTGCATTCCACAACTTGATATCCATATAAAAATGTTAGAAGGTTGCAGTGCAGTACTTGCATTTCTAAGTAAACCAGGCAATGCTAAAATATTAACTTGTAACCTGTTTATTTCTCCTTTTTATCTTCTTAATATTTCTGCTTTTCTTAGTTTATTCTTTGAATTCACTTGTCAAGGCAAAATGATTAATACTATTTTACGTTTAGGACCAATTCCAAAATCCTGCTGAAAAGTTGCCCAGCTTTTTGCCAGCAATAATAGAGATGGATAGTAAACTATGAAAGACAGATTACCCAGCAGGCTGTGCTTCGTCCTTAATTTCCTGCAGTTGCAAAGGGACCATGATGGCTCAGTTATGATTTCTTTTCGTAGTATTAAATGTCTGAGCACAGCTGGTGTCGGCCCCTGCTTGTCATGCTCTTATCAAAGGCTGCCCACAGGGGGCTGGCGATCAGCACAGCTGAGCCTGGTCGCGTGTTTGTCCTCCAGACCCTCTTGGATTAGCAGCCCTGTGGGCCCAGTGCTGGAGCTGAGCCTTCCTATTGACGATGCTGCCGCGGGGTCTCTGTCTCTGTGTCTGTGTCTGTGTGTCTGTGTCTCTCTCTGTCTCTCTGTCTCTCTGTCTCTCTGTCTCTGTGTCTCTGTGTCTCTGTGGTTCTCTCTGGCTCTCTCTGGCTCTCTTCCCGGGACGAGAATAGCACCGTCGAGATGAACGCTGCGTCAAGCAAGTGAACCAAAGCTGGAGACATATGACTCTGATGACAACTGTGTCTTCACACACATGGCGAGGCATGAATACTGTTAACATTCACATGCCATTTTTAAATCTCATGAGCTTGTTGCTGTGATCTGCATTCACGGCCGTACTTGCTTTCTAGGTTTACTTGAGTGAATATGAAAACCCAACTTGCTTTAATCAGATCAGCCTGATTTTCATTTCCTGATTATTTTTGATTGAGGGGAACAAAAAGATTTTACAGCGAGCTGACTGCGATTAGCATGATGGAGTCATGTGCTCACCTTCCCAGCAGCCGACACACAGCAGGAGGCCTGTCTCTCACTGTTTCGCAGCTTTAGGATATCATAGGCATCGGCTTCCTCTCTATACAATCTTAATCTTGCCGCAAGTGTCATTTGCTAATTATGCAGTTAATTGTGTGGTTAGTGAAAATACTTAATACTTTGATTTGTCATAAGAAAGTTTTGAACAGGGTCAGGTGTTTCAGGAGGGAATAGAGGAAATTGCTTCTTTGCCTGATGCTAAGTGTTCCCAGGTGCTCTCCGTGCAAAAGCATGGCCAAGCTTCCACCTCCGTCTGAGCCTGTTGACGGGAACAAGAATGGACGTGAATGAGTTTAGAGGAAATTAAGGTTCCAAACTATTTCACTGTCCATTTCTTCTGTGCAGGTTACGAAGTGGATGAATAGCGAAAGCATTAACCTCGTTTAGTGTCACGATTGCATGTCTGCGATGTTCAGTCAAATCATAATCAAATTTGTGTGCAGGAAAGAACCATTGTGTCTATTTGAGTGTGGGTTGTCACATGAGAGAGGCAGAAACAGAGTCTGAAAAAAGTGAATGAAGGGTACCTTTTTTTCCAGTTCAATAAAACATCAATGGCAGTGGAAGGCACTGGTGTTCTGCTGACTCTCATGAAAGCCTTCATCTATATCAGTGTGCAGGGCTCAGCTCATCTAAAGACAGCTATGACACAGACCCAACACTTTGGGATTTTAGAAAGACACTGTTATTGATCTGTATAAAAATAAAGGAATTGTTAGACATGGTAATGTAAAGGTACCAGTGAAAATACTCTCTGGAAAGAGTTTGTCAGTAAGGCTTAGAACCCTGCTGGTGAGTTAATTATTCAGTGGCATGGCTGCTTTCGGCTTATCAGGTAACAAACACAAATTTGTAAGTGCATTATTTAAAGGATGTTAGAGTTATGTTTAGGACATGGACAAGAAAATGACAGTAATGTGTTTGACGTAAACTTGAAAGAAAACAGGACTACAAATATCTTTTATTAGAAGAAATGGTGAATTGGTATCCTGGACTACTTATGATTGACTGGAAACTGTATTACGATGGCGTGTGGGTTTGGTGCCCACAGGGCTCTCGACCAAACTCTGTCTTTCTGCCCCAGCTGTTGCTCTGAGGGTAGATTGATTTCCCATTGTCGTTGATTCTCCTGCCCTCCGATACTGCCGTGTCGCTCTGTTGCACCTTATGTAGGACAGGGTGGCTTTTGTAATGGAGGGTGGTCTTGGTGGTATATAATAATGTTTCTCATTCTTCGAGGAAATATGTACAAGAATCAAGGTACGTTGTACAAGTAAACACTTGCACACTGGTGCTAAAGTAAACGCGTGTGGCTCTTTATGTGATGGTTCTAACTAACACAACCACAACAAGATCCTTGAATCATTCTCTGCTTAAGAAACAGTCAAGTCACATGACAACCAGGAAACCAGCATGACCACACCAACCACTCATCCCTGACCCTCTATGTTGACCTCAAACAGAGAAACAAAAATAGACAGCTCAACCGGCTGGGTGGGAATCCTGACTCAGTCGGCCTCTTATCTGAGTCTTGACTCCTCTCTCAGCGAGGGGTTCAGACAAAGCCTGGCTTGGTTTCAGCAAACAACAGTTGCTGTCAGTTAGAAAATGAGATGCCAAGCCTATGGAGAACAATTTGGTACTATGAGGGCAGGTGTGCATAAAAGACGCCAGTCTAAAAGGAACCGGATGCTGCATGTGTAAGAAGATCCCGATGCTTGTTGGAGTTCTTGTTTCAACTGTGGGTGTAGTTTATTCTGTGCTGCTAGTTGCTGCTGAATAAGCTGACTATAATCTTAATGTGATCCAGGAATGGAGCTGCTTGTCTGCTAAGAGATAGTGTTCCATTGGAGAACTTTCACACTTGGACGTAAAGGACTGGGAGGAGTTGATGCTATCTGGATCCTTTTTTTAAATTAGTTGCGCATCTAGAAGCATGTCTCTAGGTTTGGTAATAACATGATTAATTATAATGAATTAATCTAAGATAAACTACTTGAACAGTATCCACATGCCTTCCTACCTTATCAGTCCAAGTGTCTGTGTTTTCATCTTGATATGAACACTTTCTTGCTGTCTCCTTCCTGGGTGTCTATTGTCATTGCCTTGAATGATGTTATTCAAGCAGCCTCCAAGACCTCCTGTCCTATTTTAATTGGGTCACCCACAGCCATGTGCCATTTGTCTGGATCATTTGATTCATAGGACACACTTAATTTGCTGTCCTTCATAATTATTGCCCTTCTGCACACTGACCGTAGCAGCTGTAAACGGCTCGTCCCAAAGCTAGATTAAGCAGTCAGCATGCAGATGAGGGCTGACATAAGGACAGACACTCCGGGTCTGAGATGGATCGAGGGGCTGATACGAGACTGCTCTGGAATGGCAACCCTTGGCGTGCCCTCATGCCTCGCAGGGCGGCAGGAATAACTCTGGTTTGGCTCGCTGACAGCTGTGGGCCACAGAGACCCAACACACAACCCCCTTCCCCCCCCCTTCCTCCCCGGTTCCTGCGGTAACCAGAAACACCCTTTCCATCCTCCTCTACCCCAGGTACTGTTACACTGCTGTTTACATGGTGCACATTTCAGCATGATGAACGACCTGATAAAACCCACTCTGAAACAGTTGCTCTTGCACACGTTGTTATTACTGGCCCGTTTAGACGAAATATGATGGTCCTCTGCACCAGGATGGAGAACCCAGCTTTGCAAAATACACGTTTGTCTTGGAACGGCCAAACCTCTCTGTGTACCTCCTTGTGGAGCCCGGGCTGCAATCCGATCCTGGTCCGGGATGCATCGATATTAGCCTTGGGTTCATTCGACTTACAATGTCATGGCATTGGAGATGCAGCTTTGGTTGTTGCCACATGCCCAGCTGTTGGGAAGGGGCTGCTGATTCATCTTTGTGTTTGCACAACCTGAAGGAAACAGGCCTTGAGGGACGAATGAGCACGGCCCCTTACAAACTATTACTGTGGTCTTACTGAAACACAGAGGAAATTGAGGTTTCCTTTACGTAGTCAAAAGGTTAAGAGCAGTTTCCTCTGGGCTCCCATATCCCTCTTGACACACCTGTACTTTTTTACCGCCTGCATTCCAAAACACTGATAGAAGCCACCTGGAATTCATTGGCTTCCTTTAGAGGTCAACAATACATCTAACTCCATTTGGAGTGGGATTTCCGCGCCAAAACACAGGGATTTTTCACCTATATGAATCATTTTGTGTTTAGTGCTGCTTCTTATTAGTCTCAGGAACATCCTGATTACATGTAAGAACGGTGTGGTTAGGCATACGCACAGCGGGTTGCGCTCGCTCACTCTTTCTCTCAGCAGGCCAAGGATGCCGCAAGCCTGACTTAATTTGTATTCCCCTGCACCCTGGGAGGACGTAGCAATGTTGGCTAGCTGCATGAGGAAAGGCCTGCTGCTCTGGCACTTTGCCCTTTTGGGTTGTGCAAGTCTGAGATCTGGGCTTTGCTGCTGCTGCTTCTGCATAACTGATGCCTGCAGCTCCTCTTTGATGAGGTGATGGGGAGATCCAGAGAAAGGTGTTTCTGACTGCCTGCTGCCACTAGAGTCATCAAATCAGGACTCCTGATCATTATGCAATATGCATCTTTAGCATCAGGAGGAACCATCTGGTTTGGCCTTTAGCCACATCCTCTTTCTGCCAAAGTTTGATTCTGAGTCAGTGTCTTGGATAGGAAGGACTGGAAAGCATACTTCTGCAGTTTGTGTAAATTATCTTCGGGTTTACAGGCATGTGCTCCTCAGCTCAGCAGTAATGTCTGGATTGCTTTATAATTTCACTAGGGAATTGTGGAATTATACAATTCAAGACAACTTGTTGTTTTCCTTTCCCGTCCCAGTGCTACCACTGTTCTTTCTATCTTTGCCTATTTCACTCCCTCTCGCACATGGTAATGACTGTAAGCCCCTGAGATCTAACTAGTGCTGCTTCAGCCTTCAATTTTTCATAATCCTGTCTTGGCACCCCTGAGATTCTATAAAGACAGTCGCATTTGAGTTTCTCAAGTGTGTATGCAGTAGAACTGAGCGATATGGGGGATCAAAAATATTGCGATAAGTTCAATTTGTAAGAACAGCACTAGACCAGACTTTAACTGAAGGGGTGGTAAGTTATACATTCACTCTATTTCCATGGGTTGCCACACTTGACCAATCGCAATCATTTCTGGCCCCAGGCTTGTTCTGATTGGCCGAGCAGAACTTTAAAATTCCGATCAGAATGTTTAAACAGATTTATAGTGGCACGAGCTAAACTCGTACTACCACACTAAATAGTATGTCAAAATAGTACACTATTATATATAATGATACCGGTAGGTGGTGTATTATTAAGTGCAGTAGTATGAGACAGAGTTTGTCTTTTGATTATCATTACAGATCATTGCCACCTCCGCGTATGCCGAGTTATTTCCTTTAACGATGGCACAAAACGTACGTGCTTGTAGGCAGTCAGTTGTCGTCGTATTTGTGTTGTTTGGGTTCAGCGTTTCACAAAAGACGTGAGGCAACAGGAGGCAATCTTCAGTCGGCCTTGGTTGGCGCTCTGGACAAAAAAAAACGTGGAGGAGCCCTTCGCTTCAGCGGCTTGGACAGCACAAGATGAAGGGAGGAAATGGAGAGAAGGAAATGAGTACAAATGTGTGTGTGGGAGAGACTTGTCCTCAGTGCCACTCACTCATCAGGTGTGTGGCTGTTTGTGAGGGAGTGGACAGCACAGGATGTGGCCGTTCTCTGAACCTTCCTCCCCATTTCCTGTACTTATTGGGCGCACACACCCACACCCACACACACACACACACACACACACACACACACACGGTTGAGATGCTGTGTGCAGGGTAGCTGTCTCACACCCCCCTCCCCTCTCTCTACATGACTATGCCAAACTGCACATAGCTTTTCCTCGCTCCTAGGAGACGGAGCTGGTGTGGGGGCACGACACAGACGCCTCACACTGACCCACATTCCTGCACTAAAGGGCTAACTAACCCTGTAGGTTCTCTACCCCCCCTGTCTTTTTCTCTGTCTGTCTCTCTGTTTTGCTGTCTCTGAAAAGCTCAGTATGGAAACAGGCCTCTAGAGAACCGCCTCCCTGCCAGGCCTGTGTATGAGTGTCCACAAGCATTCCTCTTTCTTTCTTTCTATCTGTTTTTTTTCCCCAGTTTTTTCTTTCTTTCTTTCTTTCTGTATTTTTATTTGTTTCTTTCTTTCTGTATTTCTTACTCTTTCTGTCTTTCTGTTTGTCTTTTTTTCCTTTTTTTCTTTTTTTCTGTATTTTTATTTGTGTTTCTTTTTGTATTTTTCCTTTTTTGTCTTTCTTTCTTACTATTTTTCTTTCTTTGTCTGTATCTTTATTTTTCTTTCTTTCTGTATTTCTTTTCCTTTCTGTATTTCTTACTGTCTTTCTATCTTTGTTTCTTTAAAAAAAAAAAATTATTTGTCTTTTCACAATTTCTTTGTTTTGTAGTATTTCTGTCTTTTTTGTTTCTTTGTTTTTGGCTGTTTGTCCATTTTCTGTCTGTATGCCTTAGTATTTTTCTTTCTTTCTTTCTTTCTCAGTCTCTTTTTGTCTGTCTGTCTTTGCCTTTTTGCTTGATTTTTTTCTCTCTCTCTGTCTGTCTATCTTTCTTTTTATACGTCTTTCTTTCACTCCCCGTTTTCTCCTACCCGAACTGAAACCACTCTCCGGCACAGTGAGCAAGTGCACAGTGGTGTATCCACAGCTCACCGAGAGGAGAGGGGGAGCCTGAGGGAAGCAACAAGTGTTGTATGAAAGGCCTCATTGTTTGTGTCGGTGACGAGACGGTCTCCAGGTCAGCAGCCGTCCTGCTCCTGTATCACACAGGAAGAAGTGTAGGGCTCGGGCTGAAAGCAGCTGCTGAGCCTCCGGCTGTAAAGAGAGGGCCTGGCCCGTGGGCGGCGGCTCTCAATAACCACACTCCTCTCTGTCTGTCTCATTGGGCTGTTTGTCAGTGCTTCAGACTGACCGAGCACATTTTTGTGGTCGACCTCAAGAATGTTGTCTGTGAACCCTGTTCAGGAGAAATTCACTGGACGTTGGGTGTGTGTTCCCTGCAGTTACACTGGAATGGTGTTTAGGGATTGGTGGATTTAAAAACGGGCAAATACTACAACTGCTTTTATTCATTGTCATTAGAGTTTTAACCCCCAAAACCCCCCAGCCTCTTATCCAGTTATTCATTTTAAAGGATATTATTCAGTAACTACAGTGAGACTAATAGGAAAACTATGTAGTTACGAGAGTGAGGAATGGAAGCCCGGACCTGCTGACGTATTTGAGGGCTTAAATACTTTTGATTGGTTTACTCTTTTGGCATGTGAGAAATAGAAACGGATTTTTTTTGCTCCAGTATGTGTAGACGAACAGGGTTCTTGTGCAGGTCTGGAAGACAAAGTAGGGCTTAAGGTTTTAAATACGTCATCTTTTTAGAAATTCTTTTATTTTCTGCACTACCGCAGCTTCCCTAATACTTCTCCATGTGTTCTGTGCAGGAATGCTATAACAGTACTTTATGTAATATTCTAGAAACAGTTCTGAAAAGTGTGTGTGTAGGATGTCTTCCTCTCCGTGTAACAGAGAGAGGAAATCGGCCTTCCGCTTTTGTCTCTGCGCTTCCTGCCATGGAAAAGCAGCTGCTCCTTCGTGCATTTCTGAATTCCGTACAGTATTCCTGCATTGCAGTGGCGGTTGTGTCGCAGCAACTAGTGGAAGTCTGAGACGGATTTTATTCTCACAGTTTGTGTCTTATGGCTTCGTAATGGCTTCCTGGGTTCCACTTCATCCGTGTCAGTGCTGACACACCCACATGCGCGCTCTCTGAGCCGTGGGTTGAGCTCAAGCTGTTTATTGAGCTCAGCTGAGAATATAATCTTCTGAGCGTAAGCCCCAGAGGTGTTTGTTTTTGCCTTCTTTTTTTCCTACACTGTTTCCTTTGAATGAGCCTTAATATTGTGTCTCTGACTGCTTGTGTGCTGCTGAATGTGAGCTGTGTGTGTCTGTCCTGTGTGTGTGTGTGTGTGTGTGTGTGTCTGTGTGTTGGGGCAGCCGCCTCTGGACTGTTAGCCTCATCCTGCCATTTGTGCTGAGCAAGCTGTGTGTGTGTGTGTGTGTGTGTGTGTGTGTGTGTGTGTGTGTGTGTAACAAGAGGGCACACTGCCATCACTTGATTTTTGTCCCACAGTGGGAGGGAATGCCCCTCTTCTTTTTTTTTCTTTTCTTTTTTTAAAATCAGCTCCTGAAATCTAACGTCTCTTCAAGCCCACTGATTAACTGGGCGTCACCTTTGAGTCACACATTTACTGGAAGAAGACCCTTTCCTCTCGTTTAAAAAATCTGGTTTTGTCCGAAAACAACCGCCTAAGACTCGATCGCCACAAGGAGGCCCAGGCAAAATGCACCTACTCATAATAATAATCATAATAATAATTATAATAATACTGAAAATAATTAGCCAGCTATTAGGTAATGGGTGCCAAAACTTCCGGTTCGCTTCGCGGCGCCAGATTGACGTCCAAAATTGCAAAATCCAGCACTGCCACATGTATAAATGTAGCTGGTCGTGCTTTTAGAAGCCAAAAAAAAGGATTTAGATTGATTCACAATCTTTGTCATCAGCTACTCATCCAATCATCTGAATGATCATTAAAAAGTGCAGTTTATCCAACTTGAGCCCATTTTTAAGGTCTTAATGGTTCGTCTATTTATCCAAAGTGACTTGCAAGCAATTGAGGGTTAAAGGTCTTGCTCAAAAGCCCAACAGTGGCTCTCTGGAGGGTTGAGAGTTAACCACTGAGCCACCACTGCCCCTAACATCAGTAGGCTACCAGTCCAGAGCTAATCGGTGGCCCGTGCTGCTGCTGAGGATTTTAGTCAAGAAACCTCTTAAAGGGCCTCCATGTCATTTCACAGAGCCGTTTTTTGAACCGTGGTGAGCCCCGTGTCTTGGGTCCCGCTCTCGTTCCCCCTCACACACACTCTGGTTGGGACAGCGGGCTGGGCGGCGAGGGATTAGTCATGTTCAGCAGTGCAGTAATAATGTGACTAACCCCTCGTCTCACATGAACGTGTGTTAGAGCTTGTGGCATGTCCAGACTGTAGGAGCTTTTAATCTAGGTACACGAACAAGCTGCTAATCAGATTTAGCTTGGGCCGTGCCGAGGGTGTGACTCATACAGCCGGCTCCAGAGCTCTCGCCTGATTGGCCGAGCAGTACCTCGGCTACTTGTTTGAGGGCCTACAGATTGCAAATCTTGAGGACCCGCCCCTTGGGCCACATTGTGTGTGAGAGAACAGGTGGTCTCTCGTGTAAGATTGGGGCAGGAGTTTTGTCTGGATGGGAGAAAGGCTGCCGCTGAGATGGGCCGATTTAATAGATTAGGAGATTTGTTAGTTTAATTAGTTACCCAGACGTTTACATGCCCCAAGGAAAGAAAACTAATTACCTCAGAGGCGAGATTGTCGGACAGAAACAATCCCCATAGGCATCCCCATTGTTCAAGACGCCAAGTCCCCATGAGGAGTTTCAAACACCAGCATTCATAAAGTAACACATCGTGCTGAAATTGTGTTTGCTGTCTCTGTTTAATCTTTCTTTCTTTTTTTTAAACGTGCATTGAGAATATTTTAGGATTTACTACAATATATTTCATCAATTCTGGACCAGGGTTCTTGCGCAGGTGAGGAAAGTGTGGTGTTTAAAAGGCACTCATTTCCAGATTTTTGAAGAGATGGGGATAATCCGTTGTCAAAGTAAATTCATTGTATTTAGACATGTCTTTATTTTCTGCACTAACGCAGCCTCTGTAATGCACATCACATTTTATGCTTTCCCTTTTCATGATGCACTTAGTGACCATGAAAAATGGCAAAAATAAATAAACAGAAAGCCTAAAAGAACCACCAACAATCTATAAAAGTCTGGAAATAAGGTCTGGATTTAATTAATTTTTTTACACGGAAAAGACAGGAGCCTTGTGAAACTATGAATGAGCCAATTACTCTTGTCCTGTTATAACACTGTGGCGTTCCCAAAAAGGCAGGAAGCACGGGTACCTCTTTGACACTGCAGCTCAAGCCCATTTTACACCATAAGCGCCGCATCTGTGCCGCATCTGTACCGCATCTGCACCGCATCTGCTCTGCAACACATTTCGATTCACACAGGCATCATGTAGGAAAATCATGGCCTCGGTTAATTAACTACAATGTAAAAAAGCCGACTGTATTGACCGACATTTTATTATAAACAAGCATTTTACCGCTGATGTGTTACTCGCTAAAGATTTACCCAATCGCTACTTGTCCTGTGAGTGAAAGTGTCAGAGCACAAACTATTTGAGATTTGGAAATGTTGCGTTAGCTCTAGGCGCCGGCACTGCTTCCCCAGCATGCTCCTGGCCGGCTGTGACAGCTGTCAGGAGGGGCAAGGGTGCAGATACGGACAGTTGTGTGCTATTTCAGGCCTCATGCTGGGGAAGACGGGAGCAGAGCCGAGTGTGCGTCTGCTCCCATCAACCCTAATGAAGACTGGCTGGAGTCAGAAATCACACCCACTGCCCTCGTAGCCAGCCTCGCTCACCTCCAAACACTAGATCAGGATTCAGGGACGTTAACTGCTTGAACGAGGCGTTGTGTAGTGATGAGCCTCGGAGCTGTTTGGGAGCCTCAGCATGTCCACGAGGCTCTCGGTTCCCTACATGGCTCCAGGATTTTGCTCTTTCCAGCATCCAAACTCCTGAAGTGGAAATTCAAAAGAAAAGAAAAAGCCCCAGTTCCTGCTGAGGAGTTGAGGATGGTTCCTGCTGCTTGATCATTTTTCAGCAGTACACGTTACTGCTACAGATCTTTAAAAAAACAAACAAAAAAACATTTCAAACCGATTCTTCAAACTTTAGTGCAACCATTAAAAAGAAATGACATTGTTTACTTCAGTCGAGTCAACAGACGCAAGTAAACAGATATTATCTCCTGGCATTTGTCATCTAGAGACAGGTTCACTGAGAGTTAATCAGAGCCATCCCATAGTCCTGTGCGAGGCGAGGCTTGTGTGTGTGTGTGTGCCAGATGCTGAGGTTAAAATAACACGCAACATAAAAAAAAAGTATAATAAACTCCATCATGCTTTATAACAGAATTTCTCATAACGGTGTTAAATACTGTTGCAAGAAAAATGGAACGAATTGTTTAACTGAAGCTGAATCGTTGTTTAACTGAAGTGTTCGCGTCGCTCCTTATTCGTTTGCTAACGTCTGTACCGGATGTTAGATTAAAAAAAAAAAAAAAATAGACTTTTTATTTATTTATTTATTTAAAAAAATCCTTTTCATATATTTCAGTTGGTTTCACATTGCAACAAGTTTCAAGTGGACAAAAATAGTTTCCTTGATTTGGTCAGGAATTTGGTGGGGGTTTCTCTGATGGGTTCTTCTTATTGGTTCTCCTAAATGTTGCTCATGCCCAGTGCATTTTTATTGGAGAAAAGATAAAATGCGATAGTTTTGTTAACGACAAGTTAAAAGCGTGTCAATATTACCCATAGTTTAAGGTCAATAACAATTTCTACCGGGACTTATGGAGCTATTTTAGACCCATTTCTATTTGTTCGTTGGTGTAATAACCTATTCCTCAAAATGTGTTTAAGTCATTTAACAGAAAACAAAGCGTGTTCACGTGATCTACGTGCGCCTTAGAAATACAGTTTTTTTCAGCGGGGATCTTAATTTTTCCGATATTAACACACATCCTGTGTTCGTCATTTTGGTGCGGAACATCGAAAAAATTGTGTTTCCACCATTTTAACGAACTGAACGCAGGTTCACTCGGGCGAGCACGAAGACCCTCTGGGTTTTTTGTTGGACGAGGGTTCAGTTTTCAGTTGTTTGGCCATTTTATACCATTAAAAATGAGTAAGTGGATAGTACTTTTTTTTTAATGCACAAGAAACTACTAATGATGGCATGGAGATATCTCTGCAGGTGATCTATGAATATACCTGAATATGCAAATTCAGCTTGCCACGTTTCCTGCCCCGTGTCACCCGTATCCCTTTACGCCGTTGTATCATGAGGTCATGTATTTTGCAAGTCCGTAACCATCTGTAGTGTGCACTTTTTGTGTGCCACCTTTGTTTCCGGCCTGCGAGTCCTCCCAAACCTGTTGCCACATCTGATACGGTGAATGAGGCGTGTGTGAGCGAATGACTCATTACGCAACATGGCAGAAGAATGCCAGCTATTTGAATGAGTTTATTAAGGAGATGATTCAGGCAGAGACACTGCAGTCATGTGTAGTGAGAGAATGAGACCGTTTGAATCAGGCATCATTAGAGTGGCAGTATCATCTCTGGGCCAATACAGTGGCAAAAGCTGCAGTCACGCCAGAAAATTAGCAGTTCGTTCCTTGTGAAATAGGCATAACCACGACAGGACCGGGAAATCGTTGACCAATAAAACAAACAAACAAACAAAGAAAGCCGCTTGGCTGTGGCTAGTGATATTGTGGTGAGAATGAGGAAACATCGGAGAAGCCAGCTAGCTAACTTGCTAATAATATAGAGTAAAAACACAACAGTAAATCAAATAAAAATAAAAACCACCTGCACCAAAATGGGAGGATTTATTTATTTATCTATTTATTTATTTTATTTATTTATTTTTTTGTCGACAATTTTCCAAATGCCATCTTGGTTATGGCTAACTTTATCTTACCATCAATATACAGAAAAAACTAAAGTAAATAATATTCGGGAAAAAAAGAATAAAATTTCATTAAAAATTTGCGTATGCATATCTTTTGTAAATTTAAAAAAAAAAAAAAAATGTTTCTTGTTGTAACCCACTTAATTGTACTCATGAATTAATCATTAACACGTCTCAATTTGCACTTAATTGTAACCAAAGTAGCACAGGAAAAAATTAAAATAAATAAATTCCGCTATTTTGGTGTAGGTAGACATTCAGTCGTGACTTTTAGCATTTTGCCTTCAATCCAGAGAATTAATTCTGGTTACTTTTGTAAATGCACCTAAATTAATTTAGAGTAACTAAACAAATCCTACATATACACAAAGTGTTGTACGTTTGGAATTAAATGCCGATTATGCGTTTCTTCCTAAACCTGTCCGAGTTGGTTATTAGCAAACAATCTCACGCCTGTACACTGCTTAGCTTAGCGCTTCCGCCGTTTTGGATCTGCAGTAGGACGGACCGCCCCGTCTCTGGAGAGGTCAACGCGGCCAAACCGGTCGTGCTATTAATCGACGATGCGAATTCAGATGTCAAAGTTCACCAAAGCTGAACTTGACGTGACTGTTTCGCTCATGAAATTCCTTCGCGCTGGAGGTCTGCGACGCCAAACCGTTAAAAACAAAACAGCGAATTCCATTGAGTGATGTACTTTTGTTTGTGGGATTTCAGTAACCAAAAAAATAAAGCTGGTGTGACTGGGTCTTAACACTGAAAGTAGCCTCCAACCTCCTCTCTCTCCTCCCTCTCTCTCTCCTCTCTCTCTCTCTCTCCTCTCGCTCTCTCTCCTCTCTCTCTCTCTCTCTCTGCGTCTCCATGAGTGCTGTTTACAGAGCTGGTTTCACCGCTCCTCTGTTATATAAACTCATTAGCTTCGACTCTCTTCTTCCGCTCTCTGCTCACATCTGATTAAGGACACCTCGGAAATGCCTAATCAGGAGGAGCTGCATCTCTCTCTCTCTCTCTCTCTCTCTCTCTCTCTCTCTCCCTCTCTCTCTCTCTCTGCCATCCGTCTCACTGGAGCCTTCGAAGTCCGAGCGTGTCGTAGCCAGATCCTGAGCTGGTGTGTGGTTTTTGTCTCCTTGTGTAACGCTGCTTCAGCTGCATGAGGGTGCTGTTGGGTGTGACGTAATGCTGAGCGTTGTGTGTGTGTGAACACATTCCCCAGCCACTCTCAGCTTTCTGCTATGCTGACAGACGCTCATGTGAAGAGACGGTGGGGTCTCAGGAGACAGACAGAGACACGGCGAGACAGACAGAGACACGGCGAGACAGACAGAGACACGGCGAGACAGACAGAGACACGGCGAGACAGAGAGAGAGAGAGAGAGACACGGCGAGAGAGAGAGAGAGAGAGTGAGACATGGCGAGAGAGAGAGAGAGTGAGACACGGCGAGAGAGAGAGAGAGAGTGAGACACGGCGAGAGAGAGAGAGGGAGAGAGACACGGCGAGAGAGAGAGACACGGCGAGAGAGAGAGAGAGACACGGCGAGAGAGGGAGAGAGAGAGAGAGAGACACGGCGAGAGAGAGAGAGAGACCCGGCGAGAGAGGGAGAGAGAGAGACCTGGCGAGAGAGAGGGAGAGAGAGAGACAGAGACACGGCGAGAGGGAGAGAGAGAGACAGAGACACGGCGAGAGAGACAGAGACACGGCGAGAGGGAGAGCGAGAGGGAGAGAGAGAGAGAGAGACACGGCGAGAGAGAGAGACAGAGACACGGCGAGAGGGAGAGAGAGAGACAGACTCGGCGAGAGAGACAGAGACACGGCGAGAGGGAGAGAGAGAGAGAGAGAGACACGGCGAGAGAGAGAGGGACAGAGACACGGCGAGAGAGAGACAGAGACAGACAGACGCACTGGCTTTATTCACAGCTGCATTAGTGAAGCTTTGTGCAGTTTTTCCCGCTTCATGCATCTCACAGGCTTAGCAGGAGGAAGAGCTGGGCGTGTCCGAGAGGAATACTGATCTGCACCGTATGCTAATGGGAGGATGTCGTGACACACACACACACACACACACACACGTATGCTTGTGTGATTATAGAATTTTCCCCTGCTTGTGATTTACCTTTTAGAAAAACCTGGTTTAATCATATAATCGCCTAGAAAGCTTAAAAAAACAAAACAAAAAAAACCCTGACTTTGTTTCTGTTTCAACTCGACCTTGAGCATGTGTTCTTAAACAAAACACAGAATCTTTTAATAGGTTGACAAACCGTAAAATATCAAAAAGAAACATAAAATATCAGGCTTTTAAAACGGCAAACACCAGGGAAATTATACATCTCTTTGTTTTGAGTCTAGACAAAAGTAATGTTCGTTTACCAGCGTCTCTCTCTAAAGAAGTTGACGTTGGACTTGAGGTTATCATGAAATCGGGGCGTGGCTTATTTGATTGACAAGGTGGCTTCACAACGCATCATTCTGCTCGTCTGTCCAACTCAAAAACGCTCGCGTGTGCACAAGCGACCAGAGAGAAAAAGATGCTCGTCTTTGTATCGAACTAAAGACAACTCGAAGGACGGCATGATGTGCAATTTCTCACTATAGAAAAACAAAGTCCCAATGAAAGTCGTGTTTGAACTGATGAATAAATGATGTTCAGGAAGTATAGAACTTATATTTTTACAAGTTTAAAAAGTGAAATTGTATCCAAAATCAAATCACTGTGAACGTCTGATTTGCATAACTCTTACACACACTGGAACCGCGGTGTTGTGTGTGTGTGTTGGCCCAGCTCCAACACAATCAAGGTGTAAATGAATTTGATTGATGCCCACGGAGACCCTCCAGGACAAAAAGCGGGGCGGCTCGGGCGTCAGTCAAAGCCCTGATTGACTGCGTGGTGTTTGATCATCAGTGTGTGACCCCCAGGCCTCGTGATTAGTATGCTAATGGTGTTGGGAGACAGATGAGCGGTGACCCCGCCGAACGTCACTTCTTGTTCTGTCTTATTTCTGTGATGTCCTTTTGTTTGTTTATCAGTTATCAGTGCGCCTCGGGGGGAGTGTTTAGTTATACCGGCGGTGTGGGGTGAGTAGATTAGCCTGTTGCTGTTCAGCCTTTTGTTTTTGTCGTGGCCTGTCGTCGAAGACAATGCCGTTGTCTTTCTAAGCTTGAGAGCAGTGTTTCAATTGGAGTAGCTCCTCCTATGAAAAAAAAAAACAAAAAACGAATGACTCAGACAGTAAGCGCGTCCGTGGTGTTAAAAAAAAAAAAGGTGCAGGTCCTTCACCTCTGGGTTGGCGTGAAACGTCCTGGATGATGAGCTCACCCTCAGATCTCTGCCACTGGCACATACTGGAGAGGAGATTTGATATCAAAAGGCTGGTGACACGTCATCGCCCCCTGCTGGTGGCCCTGCGCCACTGTCCAGGGTGTTCTACATGAGGCCGTGCTTTGACAGCTTAACTTATTGTTATTGGCAGCTGGTCAGCGTTATGAAGGTACTGACGGTTCGTATGATCGTCCCAGAAAAGTGTTATGGAATTTATCGCAATACTGTTGTTGTATCATATTGATGAGCCCTAGTTTGCCTTGTAACATCCTTCCGTTTGGGCTGCACATGTTTTTTTTTATGCTGTGGGAATCTAAACGGATAAGAGACATCCTACCCATTACTGATTTACTCTCTGTGTGCGTGTGTGTGAGATGACTAAGCTCGTCTCTGATTCTCTCTGAAAGGCGTCACGGTCAAAGGTAAGACTTTGAAGCGGCGCGAGCAAGACCCATACTGAGACTGACAATGTTTGCTCTCCTTTAGACACACATTCCTGTGTGTGTGTGTGCGCGTGCGCATAAGTGGTGATGCATTACTAATATATGTAATGTAAGTTTACACGGGTGATTTGACATCATCCTCAGCCTAATGGAGCTCGTGCAGTCAGGTTTTTAGGATTTATTATGCAGCACAGTGTTTTATTCTTCTTAACCCTGTCCCATGCACTATGTACAATATAGTCAGTGCAGACAGGAAGCAGCTCCGTGCGCAGGGAGGAAGCAGACGTTGACTCTCCTGACCCTCATTGTTTTTGCCTTAATGGTGGCTCGAAGGGGAATTCCACCGAACAAACTTACATTGGTCACATCAGTGTTGTCGAAATCACTTTTAAACTCCTTCCTCAAATCAAATCCTTAAAACTAGGGCATGTCTTTCTCTAAGATCTAAGCATGCTTATAAGTCTCAGCGTCCTGGCTCCTCATTGGTGGAATGAGCTTCAGCCTCGTGTCTG
The DNA here is from genome assembly GCA_028565825.1 of Olivaichthys viedmensis. NCBI lineage: Eukaryota > Metazoa > Chordata > Actinopteri > Siluriformes > Diplomystidae > Olivaichthys > Olivaichthys viedmensis. The sequence goes on from JAOUQW010000032.1 coordinate 8,717,630, forward strand.
CATGAACTTCTGCAAAGAAGTCTTTAAAAACCAGCTCTTGAGAGTACCTTTATTTTTCTCTGCTCGAGTTTGAGTTTGAATTTGTGTTTTTTAGTAACAGACTACACAAATCGAGCACTTCTACAAACCAGCGTTAGTCTCTCACCTTCCAGGTTAAAGAACACGAATCCTTTTTATAAGTCGCTCTGGATAAGAGCATCTGCCAAAAGACTGAAATGTAAATGTAGCGTGTGTCCGAAACGTCCCAAACAAAACAAAAACTACCGGTAACACTTTACTGTAGGGCAGTGTTCAGAAGCCTACATGACACCTACATAAGACCTTCATGACAACTGACATAAACGTTTATTCCAACAGGCGTCCGGTAAGTTGACAAAAGCAGCCTTTATGACAACTGACACCTGTTGGAATAAGCGTTTATAAACGTTTCAGTTGACGTCTGTTGGAATAAGCGTTTATAAACGTTTCAGTTGACACCTGTTGGAATAAGCGTTTATAAACGTTTCAGTTGTCATAAAGGGCTTATGTAGGTGTCATGTAGCTTTCTGAACACTGCCCTAACTCCTTAAAGGAATACCGCAGCGTTCTCTTCATACGCAATCTCTATCCACTGCATCTGTAGTGTATGTGTGATTACTACACACACAAACTGACACTTTTCTCGGGATGGGACGATCGATCAGCTGTAGATCGGATAAATATGTGATGGATCACCGCTGATACGGCGAGCCGGACACTGACGCAAAACACGTGAGCCAAATTTCACAATTTTATACACTGAAATACTCAAGGAAAAAACGCAGAGGACCAGGAAAGCGACAATGCGATCGCATTTTAAGTGCTCATCTACCTTTTAGAGACGACCGTCCCAAGGAGCGAGCAGCGCTGAACTACTGCCGCTGGTTTGTGGAAGACGAAAGCTCTTTTACAGTAGGATATGAGATGAGCAGGCATGTAGTGGAGTGCTGGCTGAAGGAGTGCTGGCTGAAGGAGTGCTTTGAGAAAGCGTTGGGGCTGTGATCGTGTCCTATCTGGTGTGTCATTACAGTTCACACACATGCAGATGATCTCTTGAGGCTCGCGTTGCTCATATCTGAAATTACGCACCGGTGCTTAGAGAATGGAAAAATGATGGCTTGGCTATTATAGGAAGACAAAAGGTGCTCTTATGATGCTGTGTGGAGACGCAAGCAGATCTCCTCAGGCCACTCTCGGCTCCTCTCGACCCTGAAAAGAGTCCGACTCCTGCCCACCTCGGATATCAGCCGGAACTCCGGTGTCGGCATACAGCACCCCGCCCTAACATCACTAACGGATGACATGATGCACAAACACTCTCTTGCTTGGTCATAACTTCTGGGGAATATGGAGAACTTTTGTAGTGGGGCAAATGGTTATTAGGGTTTGTTTGTTTTCTATGCGCAATTTATTTATTTTTTTTCCCCAGGTCTGTACATTTGGTCGAGTGTGGAGCCTGTTTTGGAACCTGGATGCATTCCAGAAAACCGATCTTCCTAACATACCATTGCATGCAATGTCAGGGCACCAGATTTTGCAGTAACTAGATACATAGCATACAGATTCATCAAACAGGCTGATGAGGGCAAGCTCAGGACAACTGCGCAGACTGACTGCAGACTGACTTTTACATGTAATTGTAAATCAGCGTAAGTGGCAGTAAAAAAGGAAATACAATCAGAAGGATCAGTCCTTGAGTGATGATCGAGTCCGGTCCAGAGATGAAGTGAGCGGTGGTGGGGAGCAGCACGATGTTTAAGAGCCCGGCGGCTTGCGTGACTTTTTACATGTGCTGCTTTTCCTCCCTGCAGGACTTGGAGTTCCATGGCGTGATGCGGTTTTACTTCCAGGACCGAGTGGCCGGCAACTTTGCCACCAAGTGCATCCGTGTGTCCAGCACGGCCACCACGCAGGACGTGATCGAGACGCTGGCCGAGAAATTCCGGCCCGACATGAGGATGCTCTCCTCGCCCAAATACTCGCTGTACGAGGTCCACGTCAGCGGGGGTGAGTAGCGCCACGGCACGGCTCGATCATCTTAGTGTGGGGCGAGTGCGGGTTTTATGTTTGGGATAACACACGAACAGATCTGAGTGTTCTGCTAAAGCCATGGATACGCTGTACGAGTTGAAAAACGGGTTATGAAAAGACTGGGCACAATTTCCAAGGGTGGGGGACATGGGGTCAATTTTCTTTCTGTCTATTTTGAATTCCCCCAAAATATTCAGACTAGAACCGACCAGCACAGACCCTCAGCCCGAAGTCGACTTAACTCCAGCTTTAGATTGGGAGCCGAGGTCAGCCATGCCCGATCTCCTCTGTGAGGTGTAGTGTGTGAGCATGATCAGCTGCTGTGTAGAAGTAAAGAGATAACCAGTGCACTTGTCCTCTCTGGCAGAAGAACGGAAGCTGGACCTGGACGAGAAGCCCCTGGTGGTGCAGCTCAACTGGAACAAGGACGACCGAGAGGGACGCTTCGTCCTCAAGAACGAGAACGACATCATCCCAAAGGTGAGTGAATGGCGCGAGACCTGTCTATACCCAAACATTTTTAACAAGATCTAGCGGCAGCCAAGCAAACCAAGCTTCATGATGTAGGGCTTAAAGTGTGAGCAAATGAAAAACACACAAAGATGGAGAAGGGATCGAAATGATTCAGTGATTAATTAATGTTTCAAGGGGCTTCACCATGTCAGTCTGCAGCTACATGTATACTGTATTTATACACGTATAATACACCTGATGATTGCGAAGCTCTTCATCGGCTGAGGGACTTTTTAGAGCAGTGATGATCTAAAAAATGTGCAGTGCATGAGCTCAAGACTGGGATTTACACACACAGATCCTACTGTACTCCTGAGGTTCTTGTACTCCTGTTGTGGAGAGACCAACGTCGTCGAACACTTCATCATCTCACATGGAGCAGCAGCACCTCCGCCTTCTCTCGCTCTTCCCCTCATTCCATAAACATGATCCGCAGGCATTCGCTTGCTCCTCTTCACAAACCACTCACTGTGCCGTGTAGTGCACTTTGGGGAGCACTACTAAGCCGTTGACGAAGTGCCCGAGACCTCTCCGGTGTGTGTGTGTATGCGCACGTATATAAAGTGTTGCAGTGCTCCTCATACTGCGTGTTGCAGTGAAGAGGAAAATCCTACAGCAGCTCAGAGCTTTTAATGTTCCACGGTGGCCATGTCCCATATTTATTTTTATTGTCCACAGTTAATAAAATAAAATAAAAAACAAATATCCACAGAGACCAACCCAAATCTTTTCTTTGGATCTGTTTTGGCTTCTTCATTTAGATGAATGTTTTTAGAAATCCCTCTTTTCGAATCTTCCCCGGTGCGCCGTGTGATCCGTGGAGCTGAGGGATGGAGATCAGAACGTCTTAATGCTCCTCATTCTGCCGCACGGATCTGCCTTCCCTTAGCTGCGTTCACAAGGACGTTTTGATATCTTGTCAAAAACACGCTGGGGTGTACTGATCAGAAGGTCGTGGGTTCACGCCTCGGGTCCGGCAAGCCGCCACTGTTGGGTCCTCGAGCGAGGCTCTTCTCCGCTCCAGGGGCAGCTGTTAAATGCTGTAAATGTAAGCAACGTCTTGATGGACAACAGGCACCAACGCACAGGGATGCAGTAAATAAAATAAGTACACTCCATTGTCCGTTTAAAAAGATGGCCAGAGTTGAACTTTTGACAGAACTTTTAAAATCGGTGGTTTTTCCTGTTTTGGTTGCGGTTCAATGACGTGCCATTTTTCCGATTTAAGATGTTTCTGTCCTACGAGAATCAGGTACTACAAACTCTAGTGCATAGCGCGGCATTTGAGACGCAGCCTAACTCTGACTTATCCATGCACCAGCCAATCGACAGTCTGGAACGGAGCACTGCGCTTCCTGGTAACGAGGGGAGAAAAAAAAAAAAACGAGATCGATAATCCACCCATAAAACCTGCCGCCAACAAACCAGCAACACACATCAGTGCATTTCCTGACAGATGCCCAAATGTCCTTGTGAATTCGGCCTTCCCCGTCACTTTTCCTCACAGTTGTTGTTAATAACAGCGCTCAGGGCCACGCCCGCTCCCTCATCATGTCCAGTCCCGTAATCGAAAGCATCTCTTTCTCTCTCCTCCAGAAAATACAAAGCAACGGACCTGAGAAAGAGAAAGAAGGCGTGATCCAGAACTTCAAAAGGACGCTGTCCAAGAAAGAGAAAAAGAAAGAGAAGAAGAGAGATAAAGAGGCCTGTGCCCGGATTCCCGACGGAGACGAGTTTGCGCTGAACAGAGAGGACGGGTGAGAATGCATTAAAGCCCTGATCAGTTATAATTTCATTTATAAGAAGAGCTTTAGATGTAAGGGATCTAATGTTGAGCAGTC
>JAOUQW010000032.1:8752635-8763671 GCA_028565825.1 Olivaichthys viedmensis
TTCTTAAACTTCCCAAATAGACCGAGTCACTTGTTGTTCTGCTTCTCCTCACGCTCTAAATCATAAACTACTCGTTTAGGGGATGCAATTTTCAGTGAATTTTAGATAAAAACTACTTGGAGAAATAAATGTACACATGTGCGTTAACTTCACTATTTACATTCGTCTTAGAAACAAATTTCAACCGTAAGCCCTTTATCAAAATGTCTTTAATAATGTATTCATCTAGCGTGTCTAAACCTTTGACTGGTAGTGTACGTTGAACCCCCCCATTTATAAATTTGTAAATATTGCGGCTATTCCAGTAATATCTGAACAGTAAAATTTGTTCCGATGGCCCTCGTCTAGACACATTGCAAATTACACACTGCAGGTTAGTGTCAGATTCCATATAATAGCCTGATCTAGTTTAAAGAGCACACACGCAGACACACGTCTTGTCAGATCAAAGCCTCATTTTTAGCCTCCGCTGCCTCGAGGAAGTGTGATGGACCAGTAGCTCAGGTAATACGTAGCAGGTGTGTGCAGTCAGTGTTGAGGCCGGTTGCATAATTAGAAAATGATTTGTAAAATTGCAGAGTGAAACTTGAGCCTCTGGCTGAACAAGGACAGACGGATGTCGAGCGCCAGACGCAATCCAGACTGTCCGCAGTATAGCATTCAACAATTAGCACAAACATGAGTCATTCAGCTCACTTTATCCTTTAATTGCTTTTTGTTTTTTTGTTTTTATCCCTTGTGGTCATGCAACAGTGCTTTAAAACTTCCTTTAGCTTTTTTTAAATGTGCATCAAGAGCTGCTGCTATGTGAGGACTTGTTCAAGGCCCAGGGTTGTGCTGGCGGAGCTTCAGGCAAACTGTCCGAGAGGCATTTTTGGGAACTTGGCTAGTTTTAATCAGTCTGATGGGGAAATCAGCTTTTAAACATCATGAAAACAGTCAGCTTTAAAGAGCAAGATATAAAGTTTGTGAGGGTCATCATCAAAAAAAAAAAAGGCAGAAACTGTTTGCATAAGGTTAACTTAAAATTTATTTTAAAATTCAGTTGTGCAATGTGCAGCACAGTTAAAGTAAAAGAGCTAAATAGAAAGTACATTATTGCACTGATTAATTAAAGAAAATATTCCACTTTAATGTATGGCATTATAACATATACTGTATACCGGTCATAAATATATAAATAATAAATATTGCACTTTAATGTATGGCATTATAACATGTACTGTATACCGGTCATAAATATATAAATAATAAATATTGCACTTAGAAACTGCCTAAAGTTGTGACAAATTCCCAGATATACAGTATTACAAACTGCAACAGAGGACAGATGTATATTAGCAGATCCTGCATCTTCCAGGTCCTACATTACCTCCAATATTGGAAGTATTGAGCTCGTCTCACTCACTAACACACCGAGACTCCATCTTTCTTTTTAAACTTTACTACTTATCAAAATAAGAGCGAGTACAAAAATCAAAGCAAACACAAAGATTTAGTCGCGTCCATTTGATCCACTAATATAATAACAGAATCTAGAGGAAAATTATAATGCCTGTGTTTACTGAGTCATGCCAAAGTGTGTTTTGGTTCTAGTTGGCCCCATATGTTCACACACTGTGTGTGTGTGTGTGTGCGCGCGTGCGTGCTCCTTCAGGTACTTGGTGCACTGCCTGCAGTCAGATCTGAATAACTACATGCCGGCGTTCCTGGATGACCCTGAAGAGCAGAACCCTCAGAGACCAAAGATAGGTGAGAACAGAGACCCATTCAGCCCGAGTGTTTCATGTTGAGCCCACACACAGTTGCGTCACGCTCGGAGTCACTTTGGAGAAATAAAAGCCCTCATGTGTACACGCCGATTAGAATCTATCCAGCCAAAGAGGAGGATAATCCGATTCATAATCTGGTAAATTATTATTATTATTATTTTTTTTAAAGAAATTGGCAAGAAAACTTTTGAATTTCATGACTTTTCCAATTGTAGAGCCTTCAGGGAAACTATTTGTTTTTCCCCAAATTCCAGTTTAATTTTTCCCGTATTTCTATCTTAAAAAACAACAACATTATTTATTTATTTTTGTGATTTGTGTATTTAAAAAATAATAATAATAAATAAATAAATCTCCATCATATCTTACATTCTTCATTAAACCAAATTAAAACTGATGACATCATGTTTGTGCATTTTATACTGTTTCAAGAAAAATGTAAATTAATAAATAAACTGAAATGGGGAACTGTGATAGGCACAAACACTGCTCATCAAAGCACTAAGACTGAAGGTGCTCTCTCTGTGTGTGCGTGTGCGTGCGCGTGTATGGCTATGACCGTTTCTTTCCTGGTGCTGCCCCACAGAGGACGTGCTGCAGACGCTGACCGGCGCCATGTCTCTGCTCCGGCGCTGCCGTGTGAACGCGGCCCTCACCATCCAGCTGTTCTCTCAGCTCTTCCACTTCATCAACATGTGGCTGTTCAACAAGCTGGTGACGGAGCCGGACTCGGGCCTGTGCTCGCACTACTGGGGCGCCATCCTGCGCCAACAACTCAGCCACATCGAGGCCTGGGCCGAGAAACAGGGCCTGGAGCTCGCCGCGGACTGTCACCTCAGCCGCATAGTGCAGGTACACACACACACACACACTGTATCTGTAGATATACATATTACAGATCTAGATAGCCCTCATATAAGCCCTAGTAAATATACCTTTTGCACGAATGCATCTCTCGCCGCAACACTTTGACCTTTGTTTTTGGGAACATGTTCACAACCCTTTATTTTAAAGCATGAACCAGTATGACAGCCACGTGTAGAATGATGTCATCACCTATCTCGGCCTGTGATGTGCATGTCTATGACTGTACCCAAGTGACCTTAATAAGAATCGTCACACTCTCGCAGCACAATGAGGCTGTGCTGTTCTGGCACCGATGTGTGAGCATTATCTCGTTGTTGCGTTCCCTGCAGGCAACGACTCTCCTCACCATGGACAAGTACTCCGTGCAGGACGTCCAGAACATCAACAACACGTGCTTTAAGCTCAACTCTCTGCAGCTCAACGCCCTCATGAGCAACTACCACTGCGCCCCAGACGAGCCCTACATCCCCCCCGTGAGTGCCATTGTGCTATTAAAAACATCTCCCACCACCAGTGTAATACTCGCAGGCCATTGACGATCACAGTAGCTAATTTGGGCAAGGATTTCTTTTCATTTCCATATCAGGGACACGTCGGTGATTCACACAATTGCAAATAATTACAGGTTTCTGGGCTTCCTTGTGTCATTTTAGTCCTGTGTGAATAGGACAGACTTTAGGTGTATAAGTGTTTGGGGAGGTAGAATCGGTTTTAATTGGCCTGCCGAAGTGTACTCACCGCCTTGTCTGTGACGTTTCTGTAGGCTTGGTTACGGGCGGGGCGTTATTTTTATATATATATATATATATATATATATATATTCTCATATGAGGCTTTAAATAGGTAGAAAAAGATGAGCGAGATAAAGGGGCAGTGCAATAATGGCTACACGGTTCACATTCACATTAAATGGAGCATTCCACTGGTTACAGGTGGACTTAACTGGGACAGATCACATGATACAAGGGAGAAAAACACGACAGATTTAGGGCTTCATTAAGACCCCACTGAGGAAACTGAGGCATTATTATGGAAATCGAATAAATAAAATGTTTTAGGGGAAGTAAACAATTTACCACGCTTTTGTCTTTTTTTTTTTTCTTTCTTTTTTTTTTGGATCAAATAATGTCGTAAGAATGAGCTGTAGACAAGGCCGGGTCTGTTTTGTGTACTCCTAACGTGCATTAGCCGTCTATTAGGCTTTCTGTCTCGGGCTGTCTTACTAGCAAGCCACTTCGCTAACATTAGCAAGCAATCTAAACAAGCCTCTTGATTTAAAATTTTTGTAATAATGTTTAGTTATTAACTTAATTTGAATAATACAGCGAGAATAAGGATCACCGTGTGATTTGCCTTCCCGCTTGTGGTATAAATGGCGTTTGGGACGAACACTCAAATGGGGTGGGGGCCACAGACCTTCAGGGGTCCGTGGCGTAAAGTCAGGGGAGTCCACGGTTATTTTTTAATGACGTGGCAACCTTGTAGAATACTAATAAACTATTATCAAAGTTGTTATAGTTATTATTGAGTTATAAGCCTAACTGACTGGTCACGTGAATTAAATGGGTTAAAATTATGCCAGTCCCACTAATGATGCTTTTCCCACAGGCAGTTGCTTTGAGTCAACATTTTAACACAGTGTATTTTTTCCGGTTTTTGGGTTCTGTGGGTTGGAAGCTCAGGAATAAAAAGCTTTTAGTGGTGCCAATAAATCAATATGATGCTACATATTTGTGTAATGCTTGGATTATATAATAAATCAGGCTTATCATAAGGGTGTCCATGGAAATTCTACATCAGAAGGGGTTCCTGGTTTGGGGGGCGTTTGAGACTAAGGTTAGTAACGAGCTGTAGTAGAAGCCTGGCTTGTCTGAAATGGCAATGGGTTCTACAAATGTTCCTCTTCGGTGTCAATGTTATGTTGTACTGCTGCAAATGTTTTGTTGTGTTAATGTGACTCTGTTGCCTGCAGGAGCTGATCGATCACGTGGTGGCCGTGGCGGAGAACACGGCGGACGAGCTGGCTCGCAGTGACGGCCGAGAGGTTCAGCTTGAGGAGGATCCTGACCTGCAGCTTCCCTTCTTGCTGCCTGAGGATGGCTACTCCTGCGACGTGGTCCGCAACATTCCCAACGGCTTCCAGGAGTTCCTGGAGCCACTGTGTCAGAGAGGTAAGAGGGGGGAGGATGTGCGCCGTTCTGCTTTCCCAACGTTCCGGGAGGGTTCTGGTCAGAAGCCAGTTGCGATTGGTACACGGTGAGAGGGAATCGGGTTGAACTTGTTTATTTAAGGCTGATGTGTAGCCAGTGGAATGCGGTTAGCTAAGGTCTCGTGGAAAGGACCGTTTGTCTCGGTCAAAAACAAATACTGATAAGCGAAGGGGCTGTGTGTGTGTGTGTGTGTGTGTGTGTGTGTGTGTGTGTGTGTGTGAAGAATCTAAGCTCTTCTATTTGGAGGTGTATTGAGGGCGTATTATTTTTTTCTTCTTCTCCAGGTTTCTGCCGTCTGACCCCGCACCCTCACACTCCAGGGACCTGGACCGTCTACTTCGAAGGAGCCGACTGCGACAGCCACTTCTCCGCGGACGCCTCGGACTTGGTAGGTCACATGACTCACGCGAGTAACGCTGCAAAAGTACAGGCACACAAATACTGATACACAAGTGCTTACTCACGCTTTTGGCTTACTGATATTATGTCTTCAAAAGGAACCGACAGGAGAGCGAACGGAGGCTTTGTTCTGTACCGTAACATCATCTCCGTTTCGCCCTGGCTGCGTGTCTGTGATTAGATATTCAGACCCATTTTCAGAAAAACGCCACCACAAACTGCAGTTCTGCAGAACGCCACGGGTAAACCGACCTGAGTCAATGTTGTGGATGCGCCCGCAGACCTACCTCAGTGTGTTAGATTACAGTCAACACCGGTTCCACCGCAGGGGCTAATTAGTGACCAGAGCGCTCCGGGGGCCGACTGTAAATGATAGCCTTCTGCTCACCCTAATCACACAAAGCCCCCGAATTGCACCGCTTCCCCCTGTAATTGCCCTGTTTTTTCCTGCCGCGGTTTTCATGTGCGCCGTGCCCAAAACTGGAGGGGCCGGGCCTCGGCGGCTCCAGACTGAGCCCCGAGCGGGAGCCAGCTTTCAACGTTCCAGCGCCATCCAGCCCTCTGATTAACACGGTCTGGCCACGCGCCAGGCGGCAGACCCGCCCCCGCATCTCAGACGACTTCTTAATTATCTCGTTCATGCTGCGGTGGAGACCGCTGTTCTTTGGCTTTATCAAAGAGCAGAAACGACGGTGCTGTAGAAACGGCAGCGGCTCTCTGGGCTGCGTCGGGCTTTCCCCATTACCTGCACACAAACTTGCACAAAATGTGCATAAAAGTTTATTTGTCTAATATGAACACAATGTTAAAAACACAAGCAGTGCAATTGAACACTCGGTTAACGTGCTGAAGTAACATGACCCGTGCACTACTCGCATGCACGTTAACGTTGTACTGGATTATACATGCAGCGTGCACATTTGCATTTTAGAGTTCGTATAGACTGTTCATTCGGAAAACCTCTGAGCATGTTTACATGTACAAAATAATCAGATTATTCCAAAAATAAAAAGAAATAATAATAATAACAATTCTGATTTTGACAGGAATTCGATCAACGTGTTTTAATGCACTCAAGTAATCTGATAAAAGATAAACTCTGGGCCTACGTCCGTCCGTCAACCTTTTTTTTTTTTTTTTTAAAGTACACAATCTATATTTTTAATCCATAATTTTATGAGTTTCTTGTCGCGTTCATATAAAAGCACAATTGACTAAAAAGTTACTGGTTGCTAACATGACCAGTCTCTCCTGAGCCGCTTTACTGGTGAATAATTATTATTAGGCGTTTTCATGATTGCACATAATGGATAGAATAGAATGCTATTTATTATCACACGTACAGTACAGTACAGTGAAATTGATTCTTCACATATCCCAGCATGTTGGTAAGATGGGGTCAGAGCGCAGGGTCAGCCATGATACAGTGCCCCTGGAGGGTTAAGGGCCTTGCTCAAGGGCCAAACAGTGGCCCAACAGTGGCAGCTTGGTGGCAGCTTGGTGGAGCTGAGGTTTGAACCCACAACCTTCTGACCACTGAGCCACCACTGCCCCACTGTTGAGGTATATGCTCTTTCTTCACAGGAATGGAGCTGTGAGTGAAAACCTTCTGCAGATCAATGAACTCGTTCTCTTCAAGACCGCACACTTCCAGGTCTGACAACATAGTACTCTTTATTCGTTTCACTTCACCCGCTTGTTTTGGCCCATAATTGAAAGAAGAATTTCTGTCCTCTTACCTCCAACATTCAACTGTCTCATTACATTTTCTGTACAAAACGTTGCCGTACTCCCTGGATCCAGAAAGCCATACGTCTTCACAAATTTCTCACTTTTCTTGGACTTAATCTTCACTGGCACTATGGCAAGCACACACTCCTTATCTCTGGGCCCCAGTATACCCACATGTTTCCTGGACAAGTGAGACAAGAGCACTTTTTTCACTTCTTTATCTGTAGTGTTGCTGTCTTCACTCTTCTTGGGAATGCTCCCATCTTCTTTCTCAGTATGTAGGACACCTGGGTGCCTTTGAGAACATTCTTGGCATTTCATTCTTTTCTTACAATCCTCCTTAAGGTGGCCCGCGAAAGGCATCCAAAGCACAGACCTTTGGACTTCAGGAAGTTGATGCGTTCTTTATGTGGCTATTCTTTGATGTTTTGACAAGAATCCAGTGCATGATTCCTCTGGCAGAACAGACACGGTTTATGGAAAGCTGTAACAGGTTTCCCTGAATTACTCTTCTTGGAGGATAAATCTTGTGCCTTCCCAACTCCAGTCAGAGTGGCATCTATGACAAAACTGCTTTCCCTTTGTCTTCCTTTCTTGAAATGTTTTGAACCTAACTCTTCTATGCCGTTTCTCTTGAATCTTAAAAGCTGTTGCTCTCCACTTCTCTCGCATTTTGAAGGGAAGCTTCGAAATCACAGTTCTCATGTTTGTTGGGTTGTCCATTACCTCCATGAACTGAATGTCCTCCATGATGTTGCAACACCCAATGAGAAACAGTGCATATGCCTTCAATGCTTTTCCATCTTCTGTCTTGATCTGAGGCCACCTTAAGGTTTTGTTCATGTATGCGCTGGCTATATTCAGCTCATCCATGATGTATCTGTAATAGCTGTCTAGCTTCTTCATATCCTCGATCTGGCATCATATGTTCTGCAAACAAGCTCTTGTGCTTCGCCGCTAGTGTACTGCTCCAGGTAATCCAACTTATCTCTGCTGCTGTCAACTTTGCTATCAACAACATGGTCAAAAGCTCTGATGAAAGATTTGTAAAGGAGTGAGTCACCTTTGAACACAGGAGTGTCCTTTTGTGGGAGACGAGACATGTTCTGCTTAACAAGCATTTCTGTGATCTCATTTTGTTTTGCCATGACCTGGAGGAGATCGTTGTTATGGTCTCTGGGCCTCTGTTGTCTATCATGGATTTGATTGTTTCTTTGAGTGCCTGGTCTTGGCAGACAAAGCTGGAATCAGATCAGAAGGTTTTTTTTCAGGTGGAGGAAAGAGTACACCCTCTTTATGCACATCCTCCTCTTTCACAGCCCCGATCTTGCATGCATTTGACTGGAAATAGCTGCTCATCCCATCTTGAATGCCTTCCAACTCCTGAAGAACCTGCAGCTTAGCTGTGGACTCAGCTATAGCTGTCTATAATTCTAATTGCTCCCTTTTGGCTTTGAGCTGAGCTTCCTCAAGTTCAAGAGCTTGTTTTTTCTTAAGAGACGCTGCACGTGCAACCAGAGCTGCATGTTCTGCTTCTTGTTTTATCCTTGCTGAAGAACTTGATGATGATGCAGTAGAATGTCTTCCTGAAATAGAACATTTGACCTTGTGTTGTCATGCAAAAACTCCTGAAATACTGTCTTCAGCCTGAACAATATCTTCAGTTTCTTCCTCTATGATTTTGTGCAGTCTAGTGGTCCATTTCTCAGTTTTGAGGACGAACTCTTTGATATAAGCTGACTTGGGCTTAAACCAATTAACCTGATCAGCTTCCCTCTCGTCTTCAGACAAAAGAGATGAAACTTTGGCATTGAGCTCTGTAAACTCTCCATATAACTTGTTAAAATCATGTGATATCCACTACTCAACTTTATCCAAATTACTTTCGTCTGTCTTTCCTCCTCAATTTCGGTCATCTGCAACCATTTTTTCTAATGCTTTTTCAGTGAGCTTTACTGCCCTCTTGCTGCCATCTTGCTCAGTGGACAAATTCTCATCTGCCATCTTAATCACTCAACGCACATCTACTGCTTGCAAAGCTTAAAAACTCTCAAAAAAGTTCTCATGAAAAATGAATGCAAAACAGCTTCTTTCAGTATACAGTGTCTCCAAAAAAAGCAGGCATCAATGGTATTTTTAGCACTCACTGCATCTTGTCTTGCTAGCAGATTAGCGATTAGCATAGTTAACCAAGCTAGCCTGTTTCACAGATAGCTAGCAGCACTGATATTAACTAGCAACACTGACCTTTGGCTAGCAGCATCCGGAAGCTCTTTCTCTCAATGAGTTGATGAATGTAATGGTGCGATTTTAACTTCAAAAAATTATCAAATGCACCACACAAACTATAAGAAGCAGTGAGTCTGACATGAGAAAAACATGTCTTCAGGCCAGCAACTTTCACTTTAAGAATTTAATAAAAAATAAAGATCACTGGTACATGCTATTCACGGTCAAAAAACTGTGTTGCTGTGTTAGGTTTCCAAACTCCAACTGAGGTAGACAGGATATGACATCACTCCCAGCTACAAAGCATCCAATAAGAAATAGTTGCGATGCCTCCTCCTTGGCCAATTAGACGAGGGTGGTAAATATATCTGTATCCGGGAGGGCTAGCCTCATTTCAAGCTACGAACCGATTTGGTCTAAACTAAGTCTCTGTTAGACATAGTACATTAAATCCCTGATCAGGGCCCGAGCATACTGCATTGGACATCGCTTTCGCTAATTTACACACTTCTGCAATATTACCTTTAGTTACCTCTGACTGAGGAAGGCATATATCATTATCACCTACATGAATAACTATCCTAATAACTATAACTAATAACTATAAAAATTACGCTTGCCTAGTACCCTAAGATTACCTGAAATGTCTAACTATAGCTGCTGGTTTGGCTTTGTGACTATGTTGCCAAGTCGTCATCCATTCGCCCCGCTGTGAGGGCGCTAATGCCTTTACCGAATCTATTCTTCTCTCACTATCACTAGTCCTCTCTAATGTCTGGATGCACACCTGTAATCCTACAATCTTCCCCATCAGACAGGCTACTAGTCTACACTTCTCACAAGTAAACTACAAGTATTACCACTAATGACAGAAGAATAGCAGCTAAGTATCTTGTACACACTGAATAGAGTATAGTGGCAGGTGGAAAAAAGTGATTCAAGTGGTGGTCTCTCAACTCTGCCAAAGTGTAATCATGCTGCCCTTGTACAGTTGTAGAAGGATGATCCTGTCATCAGTCATCCATCAGAAGGAAGCCAAAGACTGCTCACTTGAAGATTTCAGACCAGATTCCCCAGATCTCCAACTGGTTTTAAAGGAGTGAGAATGTCTGGAAGTTAAAAATTTGTATTTGTGAAAGGGAAACCCAGATCTCCAACTGTACTCTTGAGAAGTACAAGCTGGTAAGCTTGTACTTCCCGAGGTACTCCGGGAATTTGTGCTTCAGAATCTGAGATGGGTTATTTAAAAGTTGCGCGCACTTTCAACTCAACAAGATGTCAGTTTAAATGACCAAGAATGGCCGTGGATATTGAGAGGGAAAGTCAAGACTTGTGTGATACGTCCACTGCGAGGCTCAGCTTCAAAAAGCTGCCCTCTTATTAATATTCAGACCAATGGAATTGGATTTCCTCAGTTGAGTGAGACGGTCACCAATGATATACTTGTCATAACTTGTCAGTTTACGAATGCCGTAGAAATCCCAACAAGACAAAGGCGAATCCAAGATGCCTTTGGGAACACTTTTGACTGCATTATGGATTTCCTGTAAAAAGAGGTACCAGATAGAAACAGAGAATGCTTAAAAAGTGACTGAGAGGAACAAGAGGAGGTTTGACAAGGCCATCAGTGAATCAACCTTGGATGTAGGGGACTATGATGTAACAAAAGAGAAACCAGTCCGTCAGAAAGCTGTACAATGACAATGTGAGAGAGCCTGACCCAGTCCCTCCTGATCCAGAACCCATGGAGTCTACACTCACCGAGCACTTTATTAGGAACATGTACACCTTCTCATTCATGCAATTATCTAATCAGCCAATCATGTGG
>JAOUQW010000032.1:8763771-8775840 GCA_028565825.1 Olivaichthys viedmensis
TCAGCCATGATACAGCGCCCCTGGAGCAGGGAGGGTTAAGGGCCTTGCTCAAGGGCCCAACAGTGGCAGTTTGGTGGTGCTGAGGCTTGAACCCACGACCTTCTGATCAGTAGCCCAGTGCCCTAACCACCACTGCCCTAATTCTGTCCTTCTTTAAGTTGTCTTTGGATTAAAATAAAGATGGCTTTATCCGGTTATGTTTGCTCACATGCACAGAAGGGAAAATGAAAGAAATCAGATTAACGGTATACATGCATGAATAACCCAATTACTGGGCTAAATTCTTTAAAACCATAACAGCTGTCCCAGATGTCCCACACGCGCTGTCCCAAAAGCATCCAGAGACTTTTGGTCCTCTTACGGCTCCCGTAGTTTCATTATTGGGGCAGCATACGAGCGGGCAGCATCTCGGGGCCGTTCTGAGCGCAGCGAGGTTCTCCAAGGGGAGCGTCTGTGGGAAGCTGAGCTCTCTCCCTCTCCCACTCTGGCCCATGTGGAAACGAGCCCGCTGCGGCCCGCGCTCTGTGGCGCTGACGCATCTGGCTTTCATTCTTGACTCTGCTCCAGCAGCCGCCGTTTCTCCCTGCGGTCGGCCTCGCTCTGAGGAACAGCCGCCGCTCTACGCCTCCTCCTCAGCTCGGCCAGTCTGCCGCAGGAGCAGCCAGGAGACTCAGCTCTGAGACACGGCGCCTCAGACCAGGGCAGCTCACACCCTGCTCCTGTATCTTCAGCTCTTAACTCCGCTGTGTGCTGTTTGCTCTCTCCATAGCCAATGAGGAAGGATCCTGAAGTTGTGACTGTGACATTGAAGAAGCACAATGGCATGGGCCTCAGCATCGTGGCAGCCAAGGTAAGGAAACATGTTTATTAGTGATGATGATTTGGGGAGAATGCTGGGCAGAGCCAGAGAAAGCTCTTATTGGTACTGGGGCTATATATCAGAGGGGAAATGGGAAGAATTCACCCAATGTAAGCCCTCCTTAGTAGTCTGGCTGTAGTAAAGAAAAATTAAGACTTGATTTGAAGTAATTTAAGGTCTTAGAACATTTTCCCTTCTTTTCCTAGACCCTGTTTCTGTGCAGCGTCTGACGCTTTAAAGGAATACTCCAGTTTTTCAACCTAATCTCTATCAACTGCATCTGTAGTGCATGTGTGATTACCACAGAGAAGAATCTCGGCACGTTTCCCCACTGTTTACTCCAAACTCGCGTATAATAAAAGTCTAAGGGCAATTGTTGAATTCTGTCAATAAAATACATGAAAGTATAAGACCTGTTACACTTTCTCTTATGTCGGTCTTTATTGTTAAAGTTTTACCAAAGCTGTTGGCGTTTTATCCAACTTTCACTTATCACTGGAGCAATACAATAAAAATAAAATAAAAATCAGACCCACAATGACTACGTTAGTAACAATACAACGCATATCCACAAATTCTTCCATCTAAAAAAATTAATAAATAGTCTCTGTAATTATACAGATTAAAGAATTCATGAAGATGTTCTACAAAAAAAAAAAAAGATTTCGCATACACGTTTATTGACAGAATTCAACAACTGCCCTTAGACTTCCATTATAAGTGCGTTTGGAGTGAACGGGTTTTCTGTTCTTTTCTCTGGAGGCGCATTACCGCTCTCTCTTTTCTTTCATTTTCTCAGCACCACCCATATCATCCAAATATCAGCAGTGTGTCTACATAGTAAACATTCAAATTAAAATGGAGTAAGCATATCACTCTTAGCTGCTGGTGTAGGAGGAAGAATCCCGGTGTGCAGCTGTTCCACTCTGCTGCACTCTTAAACAGAGCAGGAGTGTGTTGTTACCATCTGTTTAGTCTACTCTTGATCCTGCTTTATGGCTCTCAGTGTGTTTGTCTTTATGAGGTGAAGGCTCCGCTTAAGTCATGAATTACTCGCTTGCGTAGCGGGGGGATTGTTTATTAGTTGGTCCCGACTGTTGGAGTATAAAAGGGAGATTAGGATTTAAGCTGCTCAGGAAGTTAGTTAGTAGTTAATTTTCTTCTCCACTATGTACTGTTAAGTTTGGTCTTTTAAAGCCACCTAAGACTTGTTTTAAAGACAGAAAAAAGGCACAGGGACACGCCTACACTTTTACCTTCATCAATCCTATGAATATGCATATGCATCCTTTTTTTCCCCCCTGGTGAACCAGTAATAACAGAAGCCAAGCCACTTTTTGCAGCTTGTTAAATCTGCTTTTGGAACCTGATGGGTAAGGAGTAAAGAATAAAACAGTTATCGGAAAATAATCAGCGGCTCCGATGTGAGGGGGAGTTCCTATTACAATAACTGCACACCCCGCAGTGTTTTATTCCGCTTATACCACATCGACTTGCCCACGATTGCACAAAGCCTTGTGATTTTGATCCGTTTAATGTTGTGGAACATCCGTGAAACAAGTTAGTTCCTGTTCTCATTTTACATTTTATCAGCAATAAACAGTCGATCCTTCGCCAACGTTCACCCTCTCTCTTTATTTCTATCTCTCGTTAAGATTTTGCCCACGGCGGAAACTTAAAAGTGCAGCTTTACATCTGAGTGTTAGAAAGCACTGACACGCGAGTCCTCCATAAATGTTAAATAAACCTTAATTGTCAACGATGATTTTAAATAGTCAACGATGATCCGATTATTGTTAAATCTGTTTGTTGGGCTACTTGAAATGATGCGATGATGTTACTATAGTAACGGTGAATAAATACCGTACTAGAACGAGCGCATTAATATAAACCTGTGATTTACTTTGCAGCCGGCACTACTGTCAGAGCTGCTGTTATAGAAAGTTAATCACCACCTTTTGACCAATCAGAATCGAGAATTCAACAGCGCCGTGGTATAAGCTCTAATATCACATATTCAGTACTAGCTCAGATTTTTCTCGATGTGCATCTTTCGCTCGTCCTGTTCTAAAAAGCTTGTAGGAAAGAAAAAACGCTGCTGTAGCAATTTTCGCACTTCGACCAGTTTGCACATTTAAAATGAATTTATTTGAATGGATTTGATCATTAAAAAAAACAAAAAAAAGTTTCATAAAATGTAAGACGGCTTTAAAGCAGAGTTTGTTAAAAGACAGTCGTCTTTGAGCTGGACGTGTGCAGGAGCAGGTCGCCTCCCGATGTGACGAGGGGGAGCAGCCTCTGTGAAGAGGCCACGCGAGAACTCCAGACCCAAAAAGAACCTGTCAGGCTGCTTTGGGTGCCGGCCTGAACTGTTTTTATAACTTCTATTTTCACACTTGGTGTGTGTCGTGCGCAGAGAGGGAGGGAGTGAGGTGGAGGACGGACTGACTGGAGAAAGGAGGGAGAAAGGGAGGGGAGGGAGTGGAGAGGTGGATCCAGCTGGAGCAGGGTAATGATAGGTGTGTGGAGCAGCACTGAAAGCTCACTCAGAGTCTGGTCGAGGGTTTCCTACGCCCCGGGCAGTTCCACAACCGTCTGCGTGGATGGTATTTGCTGCTCTTTACCAGATGGTGCTTTAGTATGTCACGCCAGGCTGGTCTACAGATTTGAATCGCCTTTACCTGGGAACGGGTGCGTGTTGCTCTTGGAGCAGCTGTGTGCCGAGCTTCTTCTCTCAACAAGAGGAAAGTTGCACCATGTGGTTCTCTGTGGTCGGGAGGAAAGACAAGTCGGTAAGGCGCTGCTTGGGTTGGCGTGTGTGTTTGGAGTGCGAGTGTGTTGTAAGGAAACGCTGGCAGATGTTTGGGTGCTGGTGGACTCTGGGGGGGACGGTAGCACAGACTTTTATTCATTACATTCCAGTCCATTGCTGGTTTGAATTTACTTAACAATTGGTGCTGGTTTCCTTTCCAGGTGGCTCAATGTTCTCCTTTTTTGAGTTGGTTTAATAGTCATTTTTAAAGTCCCTCTTTTGGTAACTTTGTGTCTCTTATGATAAGATTTGTTTGCTAGATGAGTTCTCGTACAGTTGAGTGCAAAAGTTTCCAAACCTCAAGGACAGAATAGAGAAAGAGAAAGGTCATTTATAGCGACACATTTCGTGTTTGGTTTCACAGACGTTTCCGTTATTAACAAACATGGTCAGATAGTGTAGGTGGCTCAAAGTTTCTGCTTATAAATGTTCTTCTAATAAGTTTGAATCGTCATTTTAAGCTCCTCTGTTTGATAACCGTGTCTCTTATCATAAGATTTGTTTGCTACAAGAGTTCTCGTACAGTTTTTCTTACAAAATGAAAAAAGAAATGTATATAATTTATATAATTTGTGTGTCGGGTTTTCACAGATGTTCCTTCATCATCACAAGTACCAAAAATGGTCAAATAGTGTTTAAGATATTAATAGTGGGGGCAAAAAATACAATATTAGTTTAAAAAATTTCATCTCCTTTTCTGAATGTGATGAGAAGAACTTGTAGGCCCACTTTTTGCCTTTATAACGGCCTCCAGCCTCTTTCACATCCTCCAAACAGCTTTTTGTTTCTCTCACTTGTAATATTCGCTCCCATTCTTCCTGATATCTGTTTTAACACTGCCAGATGTCATACCTTCTTCAGGTCAGGTCTGTAGGTCTGAAAGGGTCATGGCAAAAATACACTTTTTGCCGGATACGTCCACGTTTTTTTTTTTTTGTGTGACTTTTTGGAATTTTTATTTTTTTTTGTAGATAAAATGTCAAATAGAGGTACATTTTAAAATGGTTTATCCACTCAAAAACCATGGGGTGGGGGGGTGCAAACTTTTGCACTCCCATGTATGTCTTTGTGTTTCTAGTCCAGTTGTCTAGTAGTCAGGGACACGAGATTAATGATTAAGTGGCTGTTGTTTTTCCTGACACTACATCCAATCACATAGCACCATAGCTCATATGCTACATATAGGAATGTCAGACTGTTGAGCTGCACTTGTGTGTGTGAGAATGGCCTCTGGGGACAATGTTAAGGAACATACACAACAGCAGAGGGAAATCCTGAGACCATGCACTCCTCTCAGGATCCTGGGGAAATATCAGAAGTATCATCCCACGTTCCTCCGTCCACATTACCAAATGCTCTGCTCGGAAATCTTTTCACTCCCTAAAACATTCCCACTCGATCCAAACTGTTGTCTCTCGCAAACAAGTGCAGCTTTTGGACGTTTCTGTTTGTTTGTGCAGAGTGGAGCACAATGGCACCGTGACTTCCCTCTCTGCAGGTTTCCCAGTCCCCTGTCCTCTTTTGTGTACCGAACTAACAATAGGAGGATATGGCTTCATCGCCGATTTCTGGACTTCCTGAACACTGGGCGAGAAGGAGAGCCTTCCCAATACCAAGAACAGATTTGTGGCTTTGAGAAGGCAAATAATCTTGCAAGAACAACAAGAACAGAGAACGCGCCGTGTACCTGCTATTGCACAATCCCCCTGGCTCCTGGCTCATTTCACCATCTCGTCATATTACACTCAATTTAATCGTTTTTGCATTGAAGGGGAAAAAATCTTTCGTCTAACGGGAGCCTCCTCTTTACGGAAGCAAGCTTTATATTATGCTGTAGTACAAAACGTCTAGCCTCGTTTTACGTCAAAATCCGATTTACATGCATTTATACAAAATAAAAGAAATGAAAAACTTGGTTATGGGTCTGAGCCGTGTCCTCCGTCATCGCGATAACGTTGCAAGGAATTATGGGACTTTCAGTTCATTGTCGTTGGCTATTCACCAACCGATGCATCCCCTCTGTATTCAAGATCAAGAACACTTCGGGGTTTTTAAACGGTTCTCGGCATTTGTGTTCTTGAGTATTGGAATGCAACTTGGCCATTAAAAGAAGACGCCAAGCGAGAACACGAGGACTTAAAGAACACAGAAACTGACCTTACCAGGAGGCTTTATGGAGAGTCACTAACTTGTGATCACGAACCCTCTCCAGATGCTCGCAGCATGCGCATAGCTTCTCGATGATTCACCAAAGTGGAAGTTTATTTTAGCTGATGTGCTGCACAACTAAACATGCATCTGCAATTAGTCTATCACTATCTGCTGTATTATATAAATACTGGGTGGCATTTTCTCATTAGCAATCCAGAGACTGTGGAGTTCGAGATGAGACGTTGGTCTTGTTTTCTGCTTTTTGCTCTTGGCTGACGAAAAGGATCTTTTTGGACAGCTGTAAGATGGCAGCACCTCAAACTTGACAGCACCTTCATTGTCCAGATAGATTCAACGTTTCGAAACGGTCGGCTCGCGTCTGTCAAGGTCACATTTTTGACGTTGAGTTCATTTCCTATTTGACTCTTCGTGCCCAAAATATGCTGCTGTATCTGCTGCCTGCGATGCGAAGCCTTTTCTTCCCCCAAACTGACTCCACCCCCTAGGCTATAAAACTACATATGCCTCATGAGTTGCCTTTTAAAGTAAGCGTGTGGCGCTGATCAGCTCTGGTACGACTGGGGGCGGAGTGAAGAAACTAGCCCGATCCGTTGCATGGCAACCTTGCATATCACAGTTTTGTCTAAGGTGTCTTTAAAATGATATGATTATTACAGGTTTAGTATCACGTGTAAACCTTGCACACTGCACCTTTAAGACATTTTAAGAGGTCATGACGGTGATACACACCCTTCACACAGAGGACTCAACATCCCTATATGGATAAAGAGAATGAGCTACTGCCTTGCTCTTGCTGGTTCTAATAGAAGACGTAGTTCTAATAGAAAGTCAGATGCCTGGCCGTCCCCACCACACAGTCAGAGGAGCTTGACGCCTGACAGACGTTGTTTGGTCTCTCTTAACCCGAGCCAGCAGCCCACAGTCTCGCCCATTAAAGCCTCTCAGATGTGATGACTGCGCCTGGCCGCAAGCAGCTCATTACTGAAAGCCTCTTGTTCTGGTGATGACATTTTGCACCTGGCGTCAGTAGAACACAGAAAACGACCGCCGCAGTCCGTCTGTCCTCACCTCATGATCTAACCAGAGCTGAAAGACTCCTTGAACAGATATCAAGGCTGCCATTAGAGTTTATGCTAAAGTTTTTCTTCTTTTTGCCATGCGTGAGGCAGTGAAGTGATGTGTCGCTGTGTTTCAGGGGAACGTCTCAGGCCATTGGCTGCTAGATGGATCTACAATCTTGGGCACATGTAAAGCGAAAAATGCTTTTAAAACATCATGAAATTAAATGTTCCTGAATTTAATTTCCGTTTCTGAAATTAAATGTTCTTTAGGCACTGTCGTGCAGTTTTATAAGGAAATCGGCTGGTAGGTTGTTCCAAGAATCTTTGAGACCTTGCCACAGTTCTTTTGCAGAACTTTGGTTCTCACTTGCTTCTGTCTCTGCAGGTCATTAAATTTTTTTTGTAAAATGAATGTTTGGAAATCTAATGACACACTAATGCAGAAGATATAAAATAAACATCTAAGACAAAATGTATATATAAAACCCAGGGTGTCTAAGACTTTTGCACAGTGCTGTATGTGTTCAGCAAGGACTCACTGGTTTTGTGCATATAATAATACGTCAGCTTTCTTGAGGTGTTAAACTGAGGCACAGCGGGTTCAAGCATCTCTGTTGAACCATATAGGTCCGTAAGGAGCCCATGCTTAAGTCAGAATGCTGCGACTCCACCATGAATCTCGAACAGGAAGCCGGTGTGTCTCGAGGCAGAGGGAGAACAGAGCCTCAATGTGGACCGAGCAGTGAGGGAACAGAACAGGAGCTGACGTCCACTTCCAATTTCCTGTATTTGCAGCGGCAGGTTGCAGAGCTCTTCCTCAGACAGGAAGTGTCAGGGTGGTGTCTCAGTGCTCTGAATTCTGTTTGTTTGCTGCGTTAGAGCTGTTTGAGGTATATGGGTGGGTGGGTATGTCATTTTTCTTCAAAGTTCTTTGAAGTGTTTAGTCTGCGTTGCATGGAAACCAGGCTTGCTTTATTCGGCCTCAGCAAGTAGGTGTGATGTGTGCTCTGGCCGTGAGATGTTTCTGTTGCTTATGACTAATGAGAAGGCGCTTAACAGAGATCTGTGAATGCCTCTAGCTCCAGCAGGGGACGTACTGACTGACCCGTATGCACAGGCTCTGGATCTAATAAGCCACTTTCACATACAGACGAGTGACAAATGAAAGGAAAACCCTGAATAAACGAGTGCATCCACAGGTCACGAGGGGTCACTGAACGCTTTAATGAGGATGATAAATTATGTAAATCATATGCTCTGGCCTTCAGTCACCAGTTGAACCCATTTGAACACCTGTGGGAGATTTTGAAGCGACATGTTAGACAGCGGCTCTCCACCACCATCATCAAAACGCCAACTGAGGGAATATCTTTAGGAAGAACAGTTCTCCATTGGTTCCTCCAGTACAGTTCCAGAGACTTGTAGAATCTACACCAAGGAACATTGAAGCTCTTCTGGAGGCTCGTCACGGCCCAAAGAGCTCACCAACACACTTTTATGTTGTCTTTTTCCTTTCATTTATCACCCGTCTGTATGTACTTTTGTACCAGGCCTAGTACAATAGCCAGGTAATTAGCAGGAGGACTTGTGTGAACAGACACGCCGATATGTTACTGGGAAGGACATGCCGATACCTAACGTTGGGTGATTACAGTATTAGCACACTGAACCGATGACATGAATAAAAGCCTAAAGTCAAGAAGAACAGGAGAAATGTCTGGAAATTGGAGCGGTTAAAAAATTTGGAGGACTTTTGGCCAGTCATGCCACAAAGTTCGAACATTACCGGTAAACGTACGATTATAATGTCCCGGGTTTTGAGTGTGAAAGGGCTCTACGCACCGTTCATTGAACCACTTGTTTGGGGGGGAAAAATATTAGATTCGTCCTCAAGGGCTGATGGAAATGCCGTTAAGTTGTCTCGGATCTTCATAGCACGCTAGAATTAGCTTTTTAGGCAATGGATCCTATTTTGCTGTTTCAAGACTGTATTTATAGAAGGTTAAGTGCATCCACATGTGTGCACGCACACACTCAGACCTGCAGCCGCATGCTTTAGTGTCGTGCGCTCTGTAATTGTCTCCTTCTTAGCAATAGTAATCAGGGGTGTGAAGTTGCACATTAAAACTTGTGCAGTACGCACAAAATCTGTGGACTGGATTAGATTCGGATTCTCACGACTGTTCGGTTGATAACCAGTTAAAATAAACGCGCTCTCAGCAACTTTCTTGGCTTGTAGTACCCAATATGAAGGACTTGGCCCAACACGGCTGCTTTATGTAAGCCGAGAAGAAAGCCATATTAGCAGCTTTACAAACTTCAGAGGAGATTGATTTGAAGGTTTCGTGAGCGTCGATGGGGTGCTGACTTCAATAAACATGTTTCTATTCAAGCCTCATGCCCTCTCGCTGAGATTTGTAGCTCAGATATGAAGCCACCTGCCAAAGACAAGCTTGAACCGCTTCCAAGTCAAGCTGAAATGGTCTTAATGTCCTCTTGGTAATCACCCATGAACCTCATCTACTCTGACCGTTGCCTCATGCTATTGAAAAAACAGAAGTAGGTTTTTTTTGTTTGTTTTTTAAAGCATGTGTCTGGCTTTTATTAACAGCTTTAATGAACTTTCTTATTTTATGGAAACTAATTTATTTATTTATTTTTTGAAAAATTACCCATGTTTAAGTGCAAAAGAAAACCATGATGTGTAACAGCTCTGTATTATAACAGAGTTATAATAAGGTACAATGGTGAACTGTGGTGGTATCATAGTTAAATATGTAATAAACATTATGTCCATAAAGTACCACAGTACAACCATGGTCATAATCAGGATTTAACACATACTAACCCTAGATACCATGGGATACTATAATAAAACTATGGCCTAGTTAAATATGTAATAAACATGGTTACCCTCAATCCTCATAGTGAAACCGTGGTAATATCATGGTTAAATATGTAATAAACATGTTTACCCTCAATCCTCATAGTGAAACCGTGGTAATATCATGGTTAAATATGTAATAAACATGGCTACCTTAAGGCTACGTTCACAAGGACTTTTCCACATCAGTCAGAAAATGGAAAGCGTTTTTTCCTTTGTCATAGGCGTGTTTGTAGTATTATTGTTTAACATGTACAAATTATAGTTACCATGACGCAGCACAGTAAACCCACGGTACGAATGTTCCGAACTTTTGATTGTGTGTTAAATTTGCATAAGGGCTGTAATAAATCGAGGTATTTGCACTTGAGGGGGCTAAAGCGCTTTAGAGACCTGGTCTGCCTCCAAGCTCTCCAGAGTTTCTCACGCTGTGGCTTTCCCCCTCCCCCTTAGCGTTGTGAAACTAGTTCTCACATGTGGCCTTCTGCTGTATACCTGTTATCGTGTGAACACCTCAGCTAGAGAGCAGGTGTCGGGTGTCTACCTACGGACAAATTAGTGGCACAGAAGGAAACAAATGGCTCTTTAGTTCTTAACCCAGTACCACGACGTCTCAGTGTTGGTGGCCTCTGTCTCTGTGTATTCTCATGTGCTGGAGGAACCGAGGCTCAGATTCCTGACTGTCGGCCTGTTAGGCCTTGGTGTGTTCAGAAATGTACGAACCGGGGGATTCCTGGCTGAATGCTGGGTCCTGTGTTGGCGTCATTGTGTCCAGTGAGTGCTGGATGCTCCCTCTTGATATCTGAAATGTCCCCTTGTATCAAACATGCCCCTTTAGAGGAGGAGCCAGTGACATGGGGTAGATTTATAGCAGCCATTCGCGATTTTTGCGTCAAGACGGAGAACAGCGTAGTGGTAGGTAGTGGTACTTACTTTTTTTTTCCCACTTCAGCTCACTTCAGTTCTTATTTGTATTAATCCCTGAGACATTTTTCTTTTCTTTTCTTTCAAAAGCTGGTTGTAAACCAGTCACTAACAGCACAATGTGCCTTTATTGTAGTATTTATACTGATTTGTTTAAAAAATAAATAAAAAAGGCACTGTTATGGAATTTAAACGCTACAATCCAACAGGGATTCAAGCTGTTTCTTCTTGTGGTTTTTCCTCCTTTGATTTAATCCTGTCGTTCCTAAATTCGTGTGGCGGTATGGAAAGATAATTTTTTTTTAGGCTGTTTGAATGGATTGCAGTAAATTTCTTGCGGCCTCGCTTGCCCAAATATCCAGTCTCGAAATCTGTCATGGGCATCAATCATTCTTCTGTGTGTGCTGGGTGTGTTTCAGTCGTAACCCGTAGATTCATGCACAGCCTTATATTCGCAGTTAAGTCATGGACTTTCAGTGTGTGGTATGTGTCTGGTGTGGTCAAGGCTGTAAGTGAAGTGTGTAGGGTGGCGTGTGTGTATTGCTGTAAGAGTCGGTGCTGTGGGTGGGCCGTTATGTAGCTGTATTTATTGAGAGGAATCGCGTGCATTTCCCAGGCGGATTCTGTTACGGTCTGAACCCACTGTGTGCTGCTTGTACCGAACCGCACCGCTTCATTACGCTTCTTCCTTCACGTTCCAATAACACCAGCTATATTCCTATCAACTACGTTCCATTATCCGGTGCAGTAGCTCACTCAGTCAAACAATAAACACCAGCTTCTCACTCAATTGCCATCCATTCACCTAGAAAATGAGTTCCAGCACTGTGCCTCCAGGCAGCAGCAACAAGATTGAAGCCATTCCCAGAGCTTGTACCCGTTTGCCCCTGCGGTAGTGGTGCATGCTGGGAGAGAAGTTCAGAGAGCAGGTTTATCTCACACGGCTTGTAGTGCTGTGCTAGGGCTGAAAGAATTTCACAGTTCGATTACTATTTGAACGTATTCAAAGTGAAAAATCAGCATCCGAATCCAGGCAAAGGTTTTTCGACACACTAGATTGAATCTCTTATTTTTCAATTTGTCATTTTTGATAAAGGCTTATGGTTGAAATTCGTCTTGCACCCGCAAAGTGTACACGACGTGCGTATGAGCCCGTAAACTGTCTCGCGTCGGAATGATGTACATCATGATGAGGCCATACGAATGTCTTTGGGGTACTTGTTTAACAGGTTGGCTTGCTTTTCGAAAGCGAGGACAAACGACTCCCTTTAGTGCGATGGCAGCCTTTGTCTTTAAAACTGCATCAATTCTCTTAGACACACTGTCGTGCAGTTTTATAAGGAAATCGGCTGGTAGG
>JAOUQW010000032.1:8775857-8786665 GCA_028565825.1 Olivaichthys viedmensis
ATGGGGAAAAAATGTGATCTCAGTGATTTTGACCGTGGCATGATTGTTGGTGCCAGACGAGCTGGTTTGAATATTTCTAAAACTGCTGATCTCCTGGGATTTTCTCACACACAACAGTCTCTAGAGTTTACTCAGAATGGTACAATAAAGAAAAACCATCGAGTGAGCAGCAGTTCTGCGGACGGAAACGCCTTGTTGATGAGAGAGGGCAACGGAGAATGGCCAGACTGGTTCAAGCTGACAGAAAGGCTACGGTAACTTAGGAAACCACTCTGTACAATTGTGGTGAGCAGAAAAGCATCTCAGAATGCGCAACGCGTCGAACCTTGAGGCGAATGGGCTACAAAGGGAGGCCCTACCCAATATTAGTATATTAGCAACTAATAAAGTGCTCGGTGTGCCTGTCTCTGTGTCTGTCTCTGTGTCTGTCTCTGTGTGTCTCTCTGTGTGTGTGTGTGTGTGTGTGTGTGTGTGTGTGTGTGTGTGTGTGTGTGTGTGTGTGTGTAATAGGGTGCTGGCCAGGATAAACTTGGGATCTACATCAAGTCTGTTGTTAAAGGCGGAGCTGCAGACATGGTGAGTGCAGTTCAGGGACATGAATACAAGGCGTGAGCTCAGTACAGGCAATGATGGGTTTATGCCGTGTTATGTCATGTTAAGTTTAATGCTGGTTTGACCGAGGTGTGTGTGTGTTGGTGTTTTCATATCTTAGTGAGGAGCAGCCGAATGTCCCCACAAGGACAGGAACATGTGACTTCTTTTTTGCTCTAGTGGGGTCATTCGGCTGGTTCTCACTAGAAAAACCGCAGCTTTTATTTAAAAACTAAAAGAGCCAAAAGATTTGCTTTTGGTTACTGAGGTTAGGGGTGTGTGTGGGTGGGTGTGAGGTTAAAGTTCTGGTTAGGTTTAGGTGTAGCATAGCATTAATTACCTACAGTTATCATTATGTCGATGGAAGTCCTCACAAGCATAGTAGTACAAGCGTGTGTGTGTGTGTGTGTGTTCACAGGATGGGCGTCTGGCTGCTGGGGACCAGTTGCTCAGTGTGGATGGGAGAAGTTTGGTTGGACTCTCTCAGGAGAGGTAATTTCATAACCATCAGAGCCTCACTGCTATTATTATTATTATTATTATTATTATATCTTTTCCCCCTGACTTGGATTCCTGATTTATGAAAAGGAGTTCAAACTAAGCATGTAATATCCTGCTGCTCTGACAAGGACCAGAAATGTAACACACACAATGATATGATTTCACGTTGTGAACTATTCCAGTTGTCTAAAATCGTAATGTCGTCGGTGAGGTTAGACAGGAACAAAAAGATTTAATGAGCTCTTTCCTAAATTAATCTTTTCGTTGTCTTTGTGTCGACCCTTTAGCTTTACCTTTAGCTGTGCTGTGTTGTGTTGTGATTGGTACAAAGGCTAGTACATTTAAAAAAATTAAA
This sequence comes from Olivaichthys viedmensis, assembly GCA_028565825.1. Lineage (NCBI taxonomy): Eukaryota > Metazoa > Chordata > Actinopteri > Siluriformes > Diplomystidae > Olivaichthys > Olivaichthys viedmensis. The sequence continues at coordinate 8,777,305 of JAOUQW010000032.1, forward strand.
AAAAAAACTTCAGTTTGTAAAACACTTAGTCAATATATATTTGGTTACAGGTTTTTTATTTTCTTAGAATACATTGACTTCAATTCAAGGTATTTCTCTCTATATATATATTCAGTGTGCGATTAAGCTAATTACCCACAAAGACATTTGTTCCTAACCTTTTTTCTTTCTTTTTATTTAAGCGAGGGTGCCAGTAATGGTGGCGCTGACTGTATTTGTCTGTCTTGAGGTCATTAAGCGTTCAAACTTGAGGATTCCCCTCAGATTATAAGCATATGGTGTTTACGCTTTCATGATTGTATTTGAACGAATAAATGTGCAGAATGTGGCCGATTTCCAAACGTGGTTTTATTGGTTGCTTTGAGAAATGTCTGACGTTGGGCCAATGGTGAACCACGTGTTCGTCATCGCTATTGCGACGGCAAAGAGAAAACCTGAAAGTTGTTTTGTTGGCTTCTCTTGTTGAAATGTTTTTATTGTTTTTCCTCTGTGAGTTTATTGTTGCGAGACCTTTCCATTTCTCGGGCAGGGCGGCGGAGTTGATGACTCGAACGGGCTCGGTGGTGACCCTGGAGGTGGCCAAGCAGGGGGCCATTTACCACGGCCTGGCCACGCTGCTCAGCCAGCCGTCTCCCATGATGCCACGCGGTAAGAGCAGGAGTGCAGTTCCTTAATCATGTGCTTCTGTTATAGTCGCCGTAACACTCCAAACTAATCTGATGTGAGGGGAGACGCTTTACTGATACATATTTATTTGGGACTTTCCATTTTCTTTTCTAAATAAGTTCTATTATTATTATTTAATTTATATTTTTCTTTATTTTATTTATTTATTCCTTTAATTGCTGTTATATTTAGTTTAACATTGTTGCATTTGTGCCCTGATTTTATTTTTATTTTTTTATTCGTCTTTTGACCCCTGTGATGCACTTATATGTATGAAAGGTGCTGTACAAATATTTATTATTATTATTATTATTATTATGGTTTCAAATTGCACATAATGTTTGCTGTAGAAAAGTAAAAGATATCAGATCAGCGGTACACTGAATGACTTAATTATTGGACTAATAGATTATTCAGTATGTCTTAAATTATTCAGGATTATTGAAAGCTGATAACGGCTTCCATCCGATCTGAGATTATCTGTAAATGGCAGAAGTCAGATAATTATCAGACCGTATTATTAGTGTGCATGTAAACGCACTCATTGACTGATGATGACCGAATTAAAATGGGACGATGGATTCATGGTTATCTGCCATCTTGGGTTTAGGGTGTCCTCTGGCACACAATGGGGTGTAAACATGTATAAACACGACCTGTTGGATCTGATTAGAAAGTGTTGGCTTGTGTTTGAGATCTGGAGTTTACACTGTTTCCTCCCTCAGCGTCAGACCGGGGCCGGGGGGATAAAGGCAAAGCCAGGCCGAAGAGCGAGGGCTTCGAGCTCTACAACAACTCCGTGCAGAACGGTTCTCCGGAGAGCCCTCAGGAAGGCTGGGACACTTATCCCGAGCAGAAGAGGGATGAGAGGCTGCTGAAGAACCGCATAGACCACCGCTCCAGCCCCAACGTGGCCAGTGAGTGAAAAAGTAATATGGTTCTCAGACGTGGGTTATTTTCGTTTTTAAGTGATATCCACATTACAGTAGCCGATGACATCTTGTCCGCCATATTGGCCCTCCGTCTCTGCGGTGGAAAATGATTGGTTGTCTGTGGAACAGTGCGGCTATAAAGACGGCGCAGTCGTGTCGTGCGGCTATAAAGACGGCGCAGTCAAAGATGGCGCAGTCTGGTTGTGCGGCTATAAAGACAACTTGGGGGGGTTAATGTTGTAGCCAGACTGAATTTAGGAGTGTATAAGAAACCGCAGGTCACAGTATATTATATTATGGACTAAGTAAGATGAAGGGTTTTTTATTTTTATTTAAAAATGTCTTATATTAAGAAACACCTACTTCCAGGAAGTATGTGCTATTGTCACCTATGTAGCTCGTGTGTGTGTGTGTGCGCGTGTGCGCATATATACATATACATATACATATATATATATATATATATATATATATATATATACACACACACACATCTGTGGTTGTTTCGCCTTCACCCAGATCAAGCCCAGAGTCCCGGGGGAAAGCCTGTGTACCCAGGAGCGCCTGGCAAGATCACGTCCGTCTCCACAGGCAATCTGTGCCCTGACGTGAGTAAACGCCATCAAAACACAGCATCACCTACACGCCCGTCTCAGAGAGGAACGTCACCGCAGACTGTCCAAGCTCCTCTTTCCCCAAGAGTCCGCATTTAAAGTACTACTCAACTCAAAAAAATCACATTTAATTTTTTTATAGTTAACAGAGAGTGGTATTTGGGGCAAATGTGTTAACACAGCACAAAAAAAAAAAAAAAAAAAATCCTTTTCTTTTCCGTTAGTGATTTTCTTTACAGTTAGTGATGTCACTAAATAGGCCTGATGACTTTGAAACCCATCGTGTCTAGGGCATTTTAAAAAATAAAATAAAATAAAACCATATTAAACAATGTATAATTCTGCTTATGATTCTTTTTAATGGTTTAAAATCACATGTTCGTGGCTACTTTAAAACACTCTGTGCTCAAAAACAATTCACTGAAGTAGTTATCATTGTCGCAGTGTCGAGTCTTGCTCCTGTGTCATCGTATGTTTTTAATCAAGACATCAGAAGCGTCATTAATTCACGTCTTTAAAATCAGCGTTATCTGCTCTCTGTGTTCACTTCTAATCGTGTTGCCAACCACCGTCTCTGATTAGCTAATCAGCTCTCTGGCTCGGTGTTCCTCCACAAGTTCCCCACACACACACACACACACACACACACACGCTGGTTTCTCAACCCACAGATGCAGCCTGACCAGCGCAGCCGTTCATGGCTCTCTAACTGAAACACACAGCTTTTTTTTTCATTAAATGCGGTTCTGTATACGGTCGCACAGATGGAGCCGTGTGGATCAGCGTCGCATCGTCAAAGCAGAGCCTGTAATCACATCTTGTGTCGTTCCCAATAGGAGGAGCCATCCCCACCCCGTCCAGAAGCATACCCCATACCCACGCAGACGTACCCCAGGGACTACTTCACCTTCCCCGCCTCGAAATCTCAGGACAGGATGGGGCCTGGAGCCGGACAGCCCTGGCAGGGCGGCGAGCCGGAGCCTCTTCCTCCCATGGACGACCATGACCATAACAACATGACCATGCAGGTAAGAGTTAATAAACTGTTAAAACACTGTGCACTGAACTGTGTGTATACAAATGCTTTACTGTCTCTTGACCTATAGGTGGAGCAGTTGTAAGAATTTTTCCTATTCGTAGGGCTGGGAATTATGATGATACGACATCAACATCACAATAAATTACAATAAATCACGTGACGATACACTTTTCTTCTTTTTTCTTTGGAGAATATCGTGGGTATAACACTGACCGACTCCACTGTTGGTCACAGTAACAAGTATAATTCGATGTTTCCTTTTCTTTGTTCATTTATTTTTGTGGATATTAATTAAAAATTATAATTGAAACAGATTATACACAGCTTTTTGTCTTTAAATGCAGCACTTGTGTCGCTAGCTTTGTTAGCAAACCTAAATAGAGCGATGCATATTGTGTGAAAGTGTAGTGTAGAGCACTCGCGCCTACCTCTTCATTTCGTCTTGTATTGTCTAAAGGTGGGGTTATTTTTAAATCCGAACACTTTTTGTAATATTTGGCGAATTTCTCCTCATGTTCCGGCAGTTTCAGTAAAATGTATGTAAAAATGTTTTAAACTGGAGGGAAAAACACCAACAGCCAAGCAATCAGTACAAGGAGAGGTGTGTCTACTTGCCTGTCCGTCATGTCGCCTGTAAGTTCAGAAAGCTCCGCCTCTTGCCCGAGCATTCAGGTGTGTGTGTGTGTTTTCGGGCGTGGCTTGAGAGGGAACACGGAAGGCAGGGATTGTATTTGTAAAAGCCTTATATTGAGATTTTATCTGATTGTAACGGGTGTGTGTGTGTGTGTGTGTGTGTTTTCTGCCAGCGGGTAGCGCGCTCTCAGGAGGAGCTGTGTGACGTGCCCACTAGATACCCCGGCGAGCGCATGCGACAGGAAGACCTGCTCCACCTGCAGCAGCAGCAGCGCGAGGCCGAGTACCAGCGTGGTGGAGAGCACTGGAACCAGCACGTCTCCTCCTCCGTGGAGTCCAGCACCTCCAGCCAGGAGCACCTTAACAACTACTCCACCTCCTCCATCAAGGGTCAGAGCAACCACAAGAGCAGCGCCGGCCGCTGGAAGACCCCCGGTGTGCCCCACCCGGGCCCGGTGGGTGTGTCCCAACCCACTCGCACAGACCTGCCCCCGCCCCCTCCTCCGCCTCCCCCTGCGCACTACGACTACGATCCGCAGGCCGAACTGCCCCTACCCCCTCCTCCCTCCGTCACCCAGCAGCAGGCCGCGGCCGATCGCAAGAAGCGTGAGGAGCAGCAGCGCTGGTACGAGAAGGAGAAGGCGCGGCTCGAGGAGGAGCGCGAGAGGAAGAGGAGGGAGCAGGAGAGGAAGCTGGGGCAGATCCGCAACCCCGCCGTGCCTCCTCCCATCCTCCACAACAGCGGCCAGCACCAGCACCAGCAGATGCCCCCTCCTCCGCAGATCCCCCAGCCCTACCTTTCCCCGACCCAGCCGCCCCAATCTCAGCCTCCCCGGCCTGAGTTCTCCACCCTCCCTCGTGCTCCTCCTCCCCCCGCTCCCCAGGACACGGTGATCCGCGATATGCAGCCGCAGCAGCAGCCGCGCACAATCGAGAGGCGCGATCTACAGTACATTACCATCCCAAAAGACGAGCCGTCGGCGGCGGACAGCCTCTCACCGGACCCGTGGAAGAGGGATGCGCGGGAGAAGCTGGAGAAGCAGCAGCAGCTGCACATCGTCGACCTGCTCGACAAGGAGATCCAGGAGCTGCAGGCCAAGCCGGAGCGCACGGCCGAGGAGAGCGACCGCCTGCGCAAGCTCATGCTGGAGTGGCAGTTCCAGAAGAGGCTGCAGGAGTCCAAGCAGAGCGAGGAAGACGAGGAGGAGGAGGACGACGAAGACGTCGACACCATGCTGATCATGCAGAGGCTGGAAGCCGAGAAGAGAGCACGGGTGAGCCGCGGTGGCCTAGAGATCACGATTAGAGCGAGACACGAGATGTCAGGCCAGAGCAAACGTAGTCTGAAGTAGCCAAGTGTCAGCTATTGGTGGGAATTTTAGGATTAGGGATGTGTGCCATTTTAAGATCTGGTGCATACTTTAGCACAGATGTGTGTTACCGAGGTGTGGGAGAAATGGCATAAGGGTACATGCACACTGAAAGCGGATTCGCCGTCCGAAATCTTGCTCCCATTCATTTTAAACGGGAGCAGTGAATATATGCGTAACGGATTGTGATGGCGAGTGGCGAGAATGCAAGCGGCAGCCTCGAGCGCTGTCTAATCGAGACTCAAGGGGGGGCAAGTTGCTGTTGTCTGACCGAAAATGTGGGTCGGCGTAGATATTTACATTACGAGTTCCCTGAAGAAAAAAAAAAAACTGCACAAGAAGTTAGTTATAGAAGTATCGGAGTTACACTCTGAGCCTAAAGTGCACGATTATGCATAAAAATAAAAGAAATGTTGCCTGACAGAAGGTCTCCGACTCTTGTCTGTGCTATAATGTTAGACGTTATAACATCTAAAGATTAAAAACAGAAAACTAAACACATATACGATGCAGACAAAAATGGCACCTTGCAATTATATTGCTGCACATTAAGACACCTGATGCATTAATTTGACCAAAATGAACTGCCTTATCTGTAACCTCTGTGATTGGTCAGAATGCTCACAGAACAAATAAATAAATAAATAAATTGTGGTTTGTTAGAGCGGTTATTTTTCCATACCTCAGGCTTCTGCGATTAGTATTAATAAAAATCCAATGCTGCAATAATGATGTACAGCATTACTATATGTTGTGCAACCCTACTCGTTAGCTAACTAACTGAAATAAAATGAGTACATATTTATTTGGATTTCACGCGTTTCATGATTTGAAAGGTTTGGTTGCATCACATGCTCCCAAAGCCACGAGCTAAAGACGGGGAGAGGCGAGGGTTATGTTTGCGCCGCTTGCCGTGTGCACGTACCGTAAGAGTGCTCCTGTAGTGTGCTCGGTTGCTGGACTGATCAGGTTTATTAGCGGTTAAGCTTGCAGGTTCCTTCACTTGCATGCATGCCTATATAGCAGCGAATGCAATCCAGGCCAAGACGAGCAGTGGAAGTCATAATTTCCTCAGCTAGGTAACGAGAACTAGGGTTCTCTCAGGCAAGCTTAGCATTTGACTGTTAGAATGAATGTTTTGCGATGTGCACCTGCACCATGCTTATGTCATTGCTTTGCCATGCTGAGCTGCTGCTGATACCCGCTGCACTAGTGAGGGGGAGGGGTTTAGGGGGCTGCAGGATGCCAAGCACGGGCCTGGAGACCAGTGCTTGATCCATCTCGACCCACCAAATCAGCACAACTTCCCACTCTTTCATGAAGTCTCATCAAGTTCTGAGTGAGAGTTATTATTTTCCTCACTAGATCATCTAGAGCTACAGGACAAACTTCTCATTACTGTAAGCCATACAGAAGCTAACCTGTTATCTCATAGACCGCATGACCGCTAACCAAGCATTATCACACTCGAAGCGCCTCGTCATTAAAATGAGACGCGTCAACTTACTAGTCCCAATGGTATGCCCATAAATCTGGTGTATTTTATGGGCTTTCAGGAATTGCCCTCCTATAACGTTAATCAAGGAATTAAAGGAATACTCCAACGCTTTTCAACCTAGTCTCTAACTACTGGGTCTTTAGTGTATGTGTGATTACCACTGACAAGAATGTCACCACATTTTCACTGCACTGAGAAAAGACCAGAGAACCTATTTACTCCAAACTCGCTTATAATGGAGGTCTAAGGGCAGTTGTTGAAATATAAAAAGCTTTAAAAAAAAAAAAAAGCTTTAAAATGCACTACTGTATTCAAAAAGGTTATAAAAAAATTAATAAAAATCTAATCGTAAATTAGCCGCTTTTGAGTATTATTTCGTAGCAGTCAAGTTAGTTGCACTTGGCAATCTCATCTTTAAGAACCAAAAGTGTTCTTGTAAAGAGCAGAGTAGTTAGTTGTGGGCTGCAAACACAGCCGGAATGTGTTTTGTCGTGTTTCATGTTGGACCAAACTGGCAAAGATTCCTCTCTGGCAATTCTTAAAAAATAAATAAATAAAAGAATTGAAAATTAAGTACAATGCAAACCTTTTTGGGTAAAACTATGCATAGGTTCGAGTTATAAAATGCCAGTCATTTGAAAGCGACGCGCTGAATAACCTGAATATTATTCGAACAGTTCCTTGAAAAATTCGAGTTGTAGTAGTTTTGGCTGAAATGCCAATCCCTAGACTGTATAACTCCATTACACGGGAACAATAAAGCTGTTAGGATGAGACATGAGAGAAAGTCTTACCAAAGTTATGGAGTTTTATCCAACTTTCCAAACCACTGCATGGAGCAATGCAGTACGAAAAAATTCCAGTTACTTTACACTTTCCCGACGGTTTAGTGGTTTCCATGCGCCATCAAGCAGAAGCTTTGAGCTACACATAACCACAAATTCTTCCCTCTGAGAAAGTCATCTAAAATGACGAATTCTACAGATTTAGAGCTTCATTTACAAACACTGAGAAATTCATGAAAGCGTCCCACAAAAATGTGTTTTGCATAAATATTTATTGACGGAATTCAACAGCTGCCCTTAGACTTCCATTATAAGTGAGTTTGGCGTGAACCGTAAACGTGTCGAAATTCTTGTCCATGGTAATCACAGCACGTACACTACAGATGTGATGGATAGACGTTGGAGTATTAATATAGTGTAATACCCCAAACACCAGGATCGCTCTCATCCTCCAGTGTATAACACTTCCTCAGACCCTGACGGCACCAATAAGCCTCCTACCGAGAGCCTACTGTAGCCAACAGCAGGAACCTTTTACCTTTTATAGTCTGTAAAGCAGACAGGCCGAGCACTGAGAGCGGAGGTCAGCTCCGGTGCTTGTTTGAAGGAAAAATATTGCCTGAGCCCCAGCAGGGGGTGGTGGAACGATGGGGGGAAATTCCTCGCTGGCTTTCCTGTGAGCGAGCCAGCCTTCCTCCAGAGTGTACCGTGCATGCTCCGTGTTTGCGGAGGGGAGGAAGTGGGCCGCGGGCGCTAATCAATCCCACTCCGCCCAGGAATGTTGCTGGCAGCGCAAGATCCCACTTTTCACTTTTATCTTCTCTTCCACCCCGTCCACCACTACCTCCTTAATCTTCTTTTTTTAATATTATTTCTTTTTATCTTTCTCACGCCTTTATAATCCTCTTCCTCCGTTGTTCTTGATGGTTTCTTTCTTCCCCCGCCGCAGCAGACTGCTGTCCCAGCAATCTCTGTTCTAGACTTGGTACGTTCTTTACGCTGTTAATACACTCTCTTCCTGTTTTCGACTCCACCTGTGTCTCCTCTCGCTCATCCTCTCTCCTCATGTGGTGTCGTGGTTTCGTTCTTTTCTCTATCAGAGGCTGTCGAGGAGAGGGTTATGTGTCGTCTCTAGCGGGAAGGGGGAGCTTCCACCGGGAATCCATCCTGGGGTGGGGGCGTCGCTGTCTTTCTTTTTAAATGAATGATTAAGGTTAACAGGTATTCCAGGGTGCATATAATTAACCTAACTATACATATAAAGCTTAATGTTAAGGATCTAAATTGAACGGGGACGTGCTCCTGGAGTTTTTCCGAGAGCCCGTGAAGCTCTGGATTTCCGAAGCTCTCGTTTCAGTGTGGTGAGAAGTGAGAAGGGAGGGCTGGTTGGTGCATGATCTGCTGGCCCCTTCTCTCCTGCAGCGAAAGCCTGGCCGCATGCTCAGGCCTCAGCGTCCAGCTGCTCTCTCGCTCTCTCGTTCTTTCGTTCTTTCCTTCCTCTGTGCTTGTCCATGCTGCTGTGCTACATTGCCTTTCCTCATCTGTGCTGTGCTCTTTTGTCCCCGCTCTCTCTTCCTTTCAGTCTCCTTCACATCAGGGTGTCACGCTACAACAGTCCATATCCGGTTCGCGCTGTGTGTGTGTGATTGTTTTTTGGGTATTGTCAGTGAGGGTTTAGTTTTGGTTCATGCATGTATGCGAATCTAATTTCAGTCTCACAAGCGTCGCATGCCGGTGTTCACGTGCATGTGTGTGTGTGTGTGTGCGCCACAGTGCTGTGCCAAAGGGTCCTAGTAGTGGCAAAGATCACACTGAATTACAAAA
>JAOUQW010000032.1:8840095-8865877 GCA_028565825.1 Olivaichthys viedmensis
AGAGCTTCATCAGGAACACTGTTAACTATTTCACATAGAAACTAGTTTTGGATTTGTTGAACACTTTTCTTGGTCACGGCATAATTCCAGATGTGTTATTTCATAGTGTTCATGTCTTCATTATTATTCTAAAACAGTAGTAAAATAGTAAAAATGAAGAAAATCCCTCTTCTATGAGCAGGGGTGCACAAACTTTTGACTGGTAATGCACATTTTAATGTTTAAGTAATGTTTAAGTAATTATTGCATCACTGTATCACCAAGTTCTGCCTTTCATACCTAGTAGTTTTCACACAAGTTGCTATGCACTTGAATATCCGACATGCAAGGCATTGCTTGTAATTAGTAGATAGTCACAATACGGTACAGTAAAGTGCTACCGAGATATTAATGTGTGCACAAGAATGACACTTTGCAAACAACGCTCATAGATATCGGCATTACGTTACTAAATAGGTGAATATTTAATGATTATGTTTTGCGAAAAACAGACCACCTGCAACAGTTCAGAGTGTGAAGAGATTTGCAATCATGGCTTCATTTGTACGGTCAGACACTTGACATAGGAACAAGAACATCATTTACCAGACTGCCACTTCATTTCCATTACAGCGGTAAAATACTCACACAATCGCACACATGAAAACGGCACATTTTCTACCAATCCGGAGCGATCGACATGACACTTCAACGACACACGGCAGAAAATCCCCTCTGCCTTTTTTTTTCTTCTTTTTTTTTTTTTTTTTAAAGAAGGCCTGAAGACAACCAGCACTGACAAACGCACGATAATAAAAATAATACAAAATAAAAAAACGACAACTCTTGTGTGATCTGTGTATCTATGACGTATGACGACGTGTACACGTTGATGTTCTCTCTCTCTCTCTCTCTCTCTCTCTCTATATATATATATATAGTGATTAAGCCTAATTGTTGAAGCATGCACTCGAGGCTGGGATGTGACTCGAACGACACATTTGGGACACGTTTCCAGCCGAGACACAGCCGGAGGGGAGACCATAACGTGACCATAATGCAGCCTTATTTCTGATATCAGAGAGTTCTATCTTAATTTCTATCCGTCCCCTAAAGCTTGCAGTAGTTCATAAAAACAAACAAAAAAAACCCCAAACACCTAATTTCTGCTGTTGTAAAATTGTGTGATGGTGGTCATTACATGCTGGTTAGTTCTTCATGGGTGTGCACACGTACACACGGTTTTTAATCTAATCTAGTTCAAATGTTAGAAAAGAGTCAGTGCAATCTAAAAACTAAAATTCTGTTCATATCCACACACATATTTACACACACCATATATTGATATCGTTAGATGTCATGTCTGTCGTTGTATGCGATGCTATTCTATGTGCAAAATGGAAAGAAGAAATGTTGCTTACAGACACTTAAAAAAAAAAAAAAAAAAAGAACAGGTTAAAATGCCCCAAGTGGTGGTTTTTCCATACACAAAATAATTTCGAAAAAAAGAAAATAAACAAAAAACATATACACACATACACACAGATGCAGAATAAGCCTATTACATGCTTAATGGAAATTTTACAGTGCAATTTCAGGTTTTTGTTTAAACCCTGTATGTTCTAAAAGATATGCTTAAAGCTTGAGCATATCTACACAGCTGAATAACGCAAAGTGCTTGTGAGATCTTATCTGTCATTAAAACGAGGCCTAAATCTCGAAGGAAACAACTTGCTAAGGGGGGAGGAAACGTGTCAGGTCATGACGTTAAGAATTTTTCTCACGGGAATATTCTCAGAATGACTGCGGGTCAGTATCCGTTTGGTTCAGTGTATTTACATACAGTAAAGCACACATGTAGACCCACTAAAACCCCACAACCGTCATTAAACACTAAAGAACAAAAATAGCACCGATATGGACGCGCGTGTTAAAAAGGGGAAAAGTAACTCAAAGCATTAACAAAAACCGGGTATAAATCTGTAAGCCTTTTCTAAAAATACATTACAACTTAATACACTAATATTAAAACCTGTAACACTAATTGTTAAAATACTACTTTAAAAAAAAAACTAGCTGGCGTTAGAGCACATGCGGTTTCACATTTAAAAAAAAATACATTTCAGCACACAAGACAGACTTTAACATGGCAAACAATACAACTGAACCCGAGCAGAGGACCAGTAATGAGCTAACGGTGCCTTGAAGGTGCCTTTATAAAGATAAGATTCATTCCGTCATCATTTCTGTCACAGTGCAAATACGAGACGCTGTAGGTTTGCCTGCGACACTTAAAGAGACGATACACAGCATAAAAGGAGAAGTTTTCTGTTCGTCTAATACCCCCTTGTACTTCATATTACTTAAAGTAAATTACACAGACTCATCGCTGCTCCATTCTCTAACCTCCTGCGAGTTTCCTGCACTAATACACACACAGGTCAGGGAACTTCATCTCATAGATGGGGACAGAGCGGCTCTGTGTTTGGCCGTAGCTCGCTGTGATGGTGCCAGATGGACTGGGAGGAGGCCTGCGAGGAAAGAGGAACAGGAGTTAAATGACTGTATATACCGGTGCTGTCAAACTGCAGTCAGATTTTAATTACTTAAAATATTACGTATTCAAATGCATTCAAATAATAATTATTCATAATTTGAAAGAATATCTGCACTGTCCCATAAACGATATGCATTTTTTCAGAGCCCTTCTCCTACATCAAGCGACACAAGGGTCATACAGCCGAGAGGTTTAAGAATAGCATGAGTCTGTTCCAGACTTCCATTAGGTGACTAACAGTATATAGAATATAGCATCTTAAAACATTCAAATGTGAATATCTTGCCTTTAAATGCATAAAATGTTATGAAAATTCGACACCTGGTATAGAAATACACACACACACACACACAAAGACAGCATGAGGTTGGAACCCACCTGATTGTGATTTCGAAGATCTGACTGAGTTTGCTCTGCAACATTGTGGCCTGAAGAAAAACAGAAGCCAGTTAGCACTGAAGCCCATTTTCCTGAATATGAGAGCGCAGTGTGTGTGTGTGTGTGTGTGTGTGTGTGTGTATATATATATAAAGTGCTCACTCTGGCTCCACAGTGGGCAGCGATCTCCTCAAAGGGGGCCTTCTGAAATTTCTCCACCACCTGCCTCCTCCGCTCTCTCTCCTGCTCCTCCATTCCCACACTGTCCACTGCAGAACACACACACACACACACACACACACTCAGTATCCACACACAAACACTACACACCACACACGCTGTGGCTATGTTATACATCTGAGAGTCTCACAGGAGAGCAGGGATGGAGGTGAAAAAAGTCTTCATGACAAACGTTACGATTTTGATACACGTACACACACAGTGCAAAAACGTTTGCATCCCCCATGGCTTACTGCTGTTGTCACGATTTCCCCCTCCTTGATTAGTGTCGGGGTTCCTATGGCGACAAGCGCCATGTGCTTTTGTTTTCGTGCTGTCTCCGCCCCTCGTCATGTCACTGGTTCATTTCGCTGATTGTGTTCACCTGTCCCTTGTTTACCCTTGATTTGTTTGTGTATATACACCCTGTTTAACTTTGTTCGGTGCAAAGTTCAAGCCTTATTTTCCTCTGATCTAGTCCGTGTTACCTAGTGTTCGTGTTTCCTTATAAAACTGCACGAGAGTGTGTCTAAGAGAATTGATGCAGTTTTAAAGCCAAAGGCTTCGAAACACCAACAAATTAGTTTTAGTTTTTTACTGTTTACTGCTTTTTAGTATTTTTTTATATATTCAGGAACTTTTAAATTCATTCTTTTTTAAAAGCATTTTTGCTACACAGAATTTCGAAGACTTTTGCACAGTGCTGCGATCTGATGGGAATCCGTTGTGGTGAGCGTTCGGGAGAGTGTGTAGCAGCAGAACATAAGGAACCAGAGGTGCCTGTAGAGTAAATTGAGTAAAGGCCATCTAAGGACTCACCTATGGCATTCTTAAGTGCTTCAAATGTGATTTCCTCAGCTGGTGTTCTCTGTGGGGCAAAATAATACCATGACATTAGCAATGTGAAAGCAGATTTACTATGACTCTCTTCCCCACAGCCCACCCCAGATAATATGTGTATATATGTGTGTGTGTGTGTGTGTCTCACCTCCTCTTTCTCTGGACTGTTTCTGGACTCGACCTCCACCTGCAGGGAGATCGTTTCTCCAATACTTTTTCTCTTCGACAGCCTGTCTTCATCTGGAAGAAACAAAAGGATAATAATACAACAATTACAGTACTCATCCATCCACAAACTAACTATCTGTTGGCAACCAAACCACTTGTCACTTCTTGACGCATAAAACAAAATACAAATACAGATTTATATCACTCAAGCGACGCAAAATACAGACAATTATTATGGGCGACCATGCGCTGCTTTTTTGGCATCTGTGAGTGAAATGAGATATAAGGAAAATACTGAGGCCAAAGTCGGGTGTGACCGCACCTTAATAATCAGCGCTTCCTCCTTTTTTTGTTTCGTTTTTTTTTTTTTTTTTTAGAAAGAAGAGACCACAGCTCGTCATCTTGTTTTCTATTTGCTCACAGCTCCAATGCCCTTGAAATTTGTAGGGTTAAAGTTCACCTGGATGAACTCCTTTTCAGCATTTCCAAGTCTTTTCCCCAAGTGAATGTCTTTTTTTATTATTATTATTATTTTTTAAACAGATTCATTTTATTTGCATTTGGCACGACTGCTGCTTAACACGGCAATTCATTCCTTGCGATGGTTTGCACCATAAGTGGCTTTTCCAATAAAAAAAAGGTCACAATGGCGCCGTAACCTTATGCTCATCCTCAAACTAGAAAAGATTATGTTTTTCTCCAGAAGCACATCTGTAAAATTTAATAATAATAATAATAATAATGAAATGATTTAACATTTTGAGAAGCTGAAATGGCTTCCCACCTAACACCCCCCCTTCCTCTCTTACATGGTTCAAAGCTCAAGTGACGCTAATACCCAATGTCACGGGTGATTTATTTACTTATTTTATTTTATTTTCCCCTTCCTCCCTCTCTGTTTTGTTCTGTTCTCTTTTCTGCATTTATGTCTGTATTCCTATAATGCTTATTATAAAATGTGGAGCAGATTCGTGATTGTTTCAAGGCTGTATATTTGCATATTTCCACAAATAAAAAAATTAATATGTTACCAAAAAATAAGAATAATATAGCCCACAGCCTATGTTAGCATGTTAGCATTGCTCAGCTATCATTTGCAGTGCTCTGTACCTGTGAACTGGGGAATGTAAGGTGTGGCGAGTCTCTCGGTGTTATAGCCACTGCCTCCCAGCACCTCAGCGATCTTAGCCTGCTGGAACAGCACTTCTCCTGCTGGCTTCTCCAGTGTCTTCGGGATCCTGCCACATGAACAAAGGGAATAGAAATCAAAAATATATACATTTCTATCTCCATGAACAAGATTACGTCCTCACCATTACAAAGCCCAGACTCAATGGTCTCGCAAGCGAAACTGCACGTAGACTGAAGTAACCTTCACCTGTGGTTCTAGAAATAGAGATCGTTTCTCAGCGATCAACGGCTCTTTTTATGAATCTCAATAGATTTAAGGACAATACGCAAGTTTTTATTTTTTTAAAGGCTGATGTAAGCGAGGTTGAGTGACTCATGGGCTCTGGATCGCTAATAGACAATGGTTACTTTGATACGAAACATGCGCGCGCGTGCGCACACACACACACACACACACCCACACACCCACACACACCCACACACCCACACACACCCACACACACCCACACACACCCACACACACCCACACACACACACACGTTGAACTCCAATGCACCGGCATCAAAAACAAAAGTTTCAGCTATTAACTGACATAAAAACAAACCAAATTTTTTAAAATAGAAAAAATGACACACACAATTTGTTCATTTCATACTGATTGCTAAAATATGAAAAATATAAATTCTGTGTTCGCTAATGTAACACACTCTGGTGTGAGGCGAGACACAAATGAAATCTATCCATATTAAATTCCTCCATGTTTGCTTTCTTGCAGTTTTCTATTATATTTTAAACTCAACGACAGACAGATGAAACACAAAGATTACTGACAGAGACTCACTCAGGACTTTCAATGAACACGTCCTCTGGCAAAAGAAACGGGGATTCCTTCTGTCTCATCTCTATCACCTGCAACAACAGCAAATAAATTATAGAAATATCTTGGAAAAACTGCACAGACACACACACACCTTGAACATTCCTGCACTTTCCCACTGCAAAAGAGCTGGTTTTAATTTCCTTTTTCTGGTGAAAGAAAGACAAATAGAAAGAAGGAAAGACAGGAGAGAAAGAAAGAAAAAAGAAAGAAAAAAGATAGAAAGAGAAAAAAAGAAAGAAAAAGGAATGCAGAAAGAAAGAGAGAAAAAAAGTAAAGAAAGAAAAAAAGAAAAAAGAGAAAGAAAGACAAAAAAAGAAAGTAGAAAAAGAAAGACAAAAAGAAAGGAGAGAAAGAAAGAAAAAAGAAAAAAGAATGAGAGAAAAAGAAAAAAGAAAGTAAGCAGAAAGAATGAGAAAAAGTAGAAAGAAAGAAAAATAAAGAGAAACAGAAAGAAGGAAGAGAAAGAAAGAGAAACAGAAAGAAGGAAGAGAAAGAAAGAGAAAAAGAAAGAAGGAAAAATAGAAAAAGAGAAAAAAGAAAAAGAAAGACAAAGCAGAAAGAAAGAAAAAGAGAAAAAGAAAAAGAGAAAGAGAAAGCAGAAAGAAAGAGAAAAAGAAAGAAGGAAAGACAGAAAGCAGAAAGAAAGAAGAGAGAAAAAGACAGAAGGAAAGACAGAGAAAAAGAAAGAAGGAAAGACAGAAAGAGAAAAAGAGAGAAAAAGAGAAAGAAAGAAAAATATAGGAGAGAAAGAAAGAAAGAAAGAAAGAAAGAAAGAAAAAGAAAGAAAGCAGAAAGAAAAAGAAAGAAAGAAAAAAAGAAATATAGAAGAAGAGAGAAAGAAAGAACCAGCAAACTTTGGTCTGGTTCTAGCACTAAAATGCTGCCTGTGGGGAACCAGAAAGCGGTGCGGTCAGGTCACACTGGTAAGCGGCCATAGTGGAAGCACGGTAAGACCCCTAAATTTCTCATCATGGTCTAAGAGAATATCTTTGTGCTGTGTATCGACCCTGAAGGATTTGATTTTGGAAAGTGACCTGTTCTCTATAGGCCAGAGGTCTGGTTCTGAGGAGCACTGACCTCATGGACGTGCTGGCAGAAGGTGGGCACGGTGGTGAGTTGGCAGATGAGGTTGAGGTAAGCAGCGGAGAGAGCGTGAACAGCACAGCGGTTATACACCGGCAACGTCTCCTCGCTGACTAAAGCCAAGTCCTGCGCACACGCGCACACCCACACACACGCGCACACACACACACACACACACACACACACACACACACACACACACATACATAGAATAAAGAGAGAGTGTGAGAGAGAGTGAGAGAGAGAGAAAGTATTACATAAACATGAGGATTAAGAGCTACACTTCAGAATGCAAGGCATTATATGTACCGTGTATAACAGCTCCCTGATCATATGTACCGTGTATAACAGCTCCATGATCATATGTACCGTGTATAACAGCTCCATGATCATATGTATATCAATAGGCTTTATATTAAACTAATTTTGTGACCTTGGCTCGATTTCTCTCTCAGTCACTGTGATCAGGGTACTTAAAAAGTGAAAAGGTGACGTGTCCAGCCCCTTTTTGTGCGTCACCTGCAGGGCCAGAGCCAGACGAATGAGGTCCACCACCACCTCCTCGTTGGCGAGCTCCATGCTGATCAGGGCGAGGAGAGAGTAGAGCATCTCGAAGTGCGGCTGTCTGCTGCTCTGCTCTTTACACGACAGGTAGATGTGCCTGTAGAGCTGCTGGGCATGCTACAACACACAAATCAATTTACACACACACACACACACCTTAGAGCAAAACAATATCACACTGCAACATGGGTGATCTATACATGTTACAAAATAATAATAATAATAATAATAATAAAGAAAAGCAAGTTATTGCGAAAGAAGAGAGAGAAAGAGAGAAGGATGAGTGGAAGAGAGGTACCTTCTTCATGAAGAGGTTGTCCTGACGGGAGCACTTCTCCATTTTAAGTTTTAGCACGAAGATGTCTGCAATGATGCTACAGGGGGACAGATGACACCACTTCAGTCTGGCTGCACTCAATTCACGAATTCGTCTCTTATTTTTTTTAAATCTTGTTTTAAAGACCATCATTTTTGTCTGTGTTATAATTATTATATTATATTTATTATAATAAATTGCATGATGTGGCACTTTCACACCACCTACCACTTACCCTCAGGCCATGTCCACACTAATGCAGTATACGCGCATACTGAGCATACACAGACAGCAGAGCTGGAAAAATCGCCTTGTGACAGATCTATACTGACACGCCCCTTTTTCCTACGGCAAGCCACAGGGTCATTTGAGCAAAAAACATTTGGGAAAAGCGTTTCTATAGACTTGTGTTAGGCGACTAAAAGAAAAAACATCTTAAACATTCGAATGTGGATTGCGTAAATATATCGAATGCGTAAATATTATGTAAATTCAAATAGCGAAATTCGTTTCGACAGCCCTAGTCACCACACCACATCACCGTCGACCTCTGACCCGGACGACCGCCTTGGAAAACGTAACAAACAACATGCGATGTCACTATCAAATTTTTCATAGTTTTAATCATTTAAAAAAATTTCAGATTCCAACCACGCAACGGCAAAAAAATTTATAATGATATATTATATTATATAACATTTATAATGATTAATTTATAGCCGCTGGCAGAGATTGGCTTATTGTTCTTCATTATATTTTACAGTTTGACTTCAACATTTATTTATTTTTACATTTTATGTCATAGACAGCGACGTTGCAGTTAAACTATTCATTTGAATTATTTATAGGAAGTGACCAGAGCAACCATTGTATAATGTTAATCTGTGGAAACGCGATTAGAAATTATCTAAATAAAATAAGTTTGGTATTTTTATATTAATTAGTTACGAGTGAGCAAAAAACGTCCACAAAAACCTAATTTTTAAAAACCCTTGTTAAGTGGCCATGGTATAAGCAAGATAAAAAAATAACGAGCTTGACGTTGTTGTGTTCTTTGCCTCCGCCTAGTCCGTTACGTTCTTGTATCGTTGTCTCTTGCATAACGCAGTCCCATGTCCAATACCAAGTCATGTTTTTCATATCTGTAGCGTTGTTTCCATGGCAAAAAAAACTCGACAGTCACCCAATTGTAGCATTTTAACCACTCAAATTAATGAAGTGTTAATCAAATCGTTGTTGATCGAATCGTCGCTTGCTTATTTAAGGCGATTCCATCTTTCACGCATACAAACCTGACGGTGGAAAACTTGGGGAGATTGTCATGGCGATCGATGAGGCTGACGAGGCTTTCGAGGACGAGCAGGCGGATGTGCGCGTCCTCCAGCAGTGCAAAGGACAGGAGCGGGTCCAGGAATGAGCTGGGCAGCGCCGTCAGCATGTTCGTGCTCTGGAAGCCACACGTCACCTACGCGACACGGATCGATGGAGGAACAGAGGCTTTACATTTTGGTCCATTTTGCACATCTTCAATGTCGGAGTGCAGTCTGCTTTAATTGTGTGTCAGTAATAAAAGGCGGTATAGAGGCTCTACCTGTCTCAGAGACTTCAACAACATGACCTGAATCATCCTGTCACGCTCAGACCTGAGAAAAACAACACAGCGAGTTCAGCGATTGGTGCGCTCTTGGCTTTGTCTAGACAAGGGCAGCATTTTGTAATACCCAACACGTGGCTATGAGTCTAAAATCTAAACAGAAAACCGTCACCTCTGGTCTTTTCATGCTTCTTCCACCACAGTGCATGTACAACACTTCTGAATTCCTTCCCTATTCACTATATAGTGCACTATTTGGGGTGCAGCTACAGTATTTTGTAGTGTTGTCCGAATTCTCAATGGGTAGTTCACTATATTATTACCCATAGTGCACTGTAAATCTCGTGTACAACCGGTTGCACGCTACCGCCGCACCACAATGCATAGCGATTTCTTTCTAGCTTGACATTTACTTATAAGGATGGAGACCAGAGTAAATCTTTTAAAAAAGATGTTTAACAACCACTAAAGCCAACAGGAAGCATGTCATAGTGGTGTGTTTAATACAGAAAATCGCTTTTAACCGCTCACCAGGTCATTTGTAACGCTCAAATTGTTCATGTAGCTCACTAGTAAGTGTCTGAATTCGGCCCGATGTGTCCCTCGCTGCTGCCGCCTACATAGTGCACTATACAGAACAGTCCATGTAGTAAATAGTGAACGAGTGAGTCAGGCAGTGATTTCAGACACAGCGCTGGTAAAAGTGATAAGGTCTACTCATCGGATGGGCTGGAACGATATTTCGGAGGCTGCAGTACCCACCCAGAGCCTGTGGATGGCAGTGTGAAGTGCATGCCTGGAATCGGTATCTTCCCCATGATGAAGAGCATCACCTCAGAGCGCTGGTACGTAGGCAGAGTGCTGGCAAAGGAACCTAAAGCCACAGACAGACAGCAGGACAGATTAATACAGTAATGTACAGCAACCGCTTCACATGTGCCGTCCATCACTGTAATTGTTGGATGGTCCTAGTATAGAAAAAACAATATACTGCTATAACTGAATAATCATGAAATAACAAAGCATCCTCTTCCTGAGAGTCTTCCTGTGGCGCCCAATATGGCGACCACTGTGTTTTGGCGTTTCGTGTCCGTTTTGTGGTGTATTTGTAATTAATTAACAAAAACAGCATGCAATTGGAATAGTTCCTTTCCCGGCAATGGCACTGTGCTGTCATCATCGTTATCGTTCCTGGCTCTTGCGCTTGGCATCTTGTTTATTATGCATTATATCTTCTCATATATTATAGACGTATATTCTATATATTACAGCTGCGATTTTCTTTCAATCTTGTCGTAATTCATGTAGCTACAAGCGTAAGAATAATCTTTGATTATATTTTATTGAAGGTGTAGACGTGTTGAGACCAAACACCGAGACAAGTTCATAATACGAGTTAATGAACAAACGTGTTTCTGATTCTGTTCTTAAGGTAATAAATGGAAACATATTTATATAGTTTAGCATTTTAATAGTAAAGGATTCATGGACAAGTCAAACACACACACACACCTATGGTCTTTATGAAAGCTTCCTGGAGCTGCCTCTCCTCGTGCTCGTTGACGGTTTTGTTGCCTGTGGTGGTGCCGTCGTAAGAGCCGCTGAGCTCGTAGTCCACACTGAGCTTCAGATGCCTGAGCAGAGTGTTAAACACCTCCAGCACTGTGGGGCCTGAAATACACACACACACACACACACACAGTATGTCACTTTAGGACGCACATTTAATTGACAGGGCTTCCTCGTTGACAGTATTGCAAAGGCGTTTTATTTCTGGCCTGGTTGGAGCTTGAGGATGAGAATATCAAACGGAGGGATTGCTATCACTTGTTAAATATGGCACAATCATGCGCGTTAATTCATTCGCATTTTAATTTTGGCAGTCATTGTGCATTGTGTTGTGCAATCTGTGTGCTTAAACCAATTCCCCCAACAAGATTTAAACCCGTCTTTTAAAGTTTAGGGTGACTTTAAGGAAATGACACATCCTCTAGAAAATCACCAAGGTGAAAAACAATATATGTAATATATTAACTGATATAATATTAGCTGAAATAGAAGATAAGCCTTCAAGCAGGGCGGCTGTACTTCACGGTCTATAGAGATGCCGCCCTCTAGTGGATAAGCAGTGGCATTTGTACATGAACGGGTCCAGACTGACATTCCTCACTCTCGTACGTAGTTACTGAATAATAATCAGTAGGAGTTACTACTACTACTAACATTCTGTATACTCGCCTTGTCCTAAGGCTAAAGAATTACCAGCTTTCATGGAAATATAAACAATAAGGCAATGTTTCACTTTTTCTAATGTTAGTGTCACTCTAGGAAAAGTTGAAGTTGGAAAAATATCATTTAGGGGCTTTTCTCTGCTGTTAAACATGGTGGCGGCTCATTTTTCACTCTTAACACAACACATGGGTTAAGTGTGTATGACAAAATGCAGAGGTCTCGCAGATGTTTCATTATTTATTGATCCCGATACTGAATATGTGAGCGGGCTTCATGTTAATAAATTACATTTTCCAAGTGTGAGCCCAATGCAGCAGCGGTAGCGTCACTTTTTCACACACTTTTTTTTTGCACATTTGAGTGTTTTCCCTGCTCTAACACACATCATTCAACTCCACAGCTAATTAATGAGGTGTGAAGTAGTCTAAAATAGGTGCGAGAGCAGAGAAAGTGTGAAAATGTGCAGGACAGGTGGACTCAGTGAGCGGGGATGGTCTGGTGAAAAAAGTTGTTTTATAAAACAGAAATCACAAGTCTAGAAATAGATGTTGCAAATACAATTAGCAGGAGTTAAATCAGTTCAAAGTTTAATTACAGAAGCACTTTTACACTCTTAGGGGGGAGAAAAAAAAAGTTAAATCTAGAACCTTTAAAAGGTTCAGTTTCCCCTAAAGCGTCTATGTAGAACCCTATAACTGAGTTTTTTCCCCCATCAGAGAGGATTCCAAGTAAAACCCTTTTAGGAAGCTAAGAACCCTCGAAGAGCGTACCAGATGGGTATCTACAATTTTATGATTAGCTACAGCCTTGTTTTGAGGCTGCATAAATAAATACTAGCTATATATTTTGTGGTTATACAGACAGGGTTGCCAGGTAGGCCACTTTTGCATACATTACATCCATGACATTAATGTTTTGCAACCCGAATAAGTGAGCTGGAGTTTTTCTTTATGCGAACAGTAAATGCAGAAAATGTTTATGATTAAAATGTAGTGAAATGGTGTTTCAGTAATAATATGGTGTTGCAGCTATGATAAATGCATATGAAACAAAAATAGTAGTCTTCTTTTACTGTATGAGCGTGCTAATAATTCTTATGGGTGTTCTTTATTTATGACCGTTTTAGAACCTTGATGAAATGGCGTCCTTAAAAATGCATCGTATGGTGTCACTTTGTAAATATTACCATATATTTGGCAATGGTAGTCATAATTTTGGAGTTTAATACCAAATTGGTAAGGGTCAGATTTTGAGGGTTTTTATTTATTTATTATTATTAAATTGGGCTGGTTTTATTTACCACTAAAGCTGGATTTTGTCGCACAGACCTGGCAACCCTGCATTAAGGCGTCTTCACCCCGAAATGACTAACAGAAGGTAAGTAGTAAAGAGACCTAGTATTTATTTATTTATTTATTTCGCAAGTTTACGTTTGATTTCATTATTTATTATTTTGTATATGCAACATCTAGTTTTAAACTTGTATATTATTTGCAAATCGCGTCAATTTGTTGAATATTTTTTGGGACACGATTATTCAGACATGTCCAGTGTGCGTACAAGCACATAAAGGTGATTTCTCATGCACATGCACATAAAGGCTAGCTTGTACTGGGGACAATTTAAGTAAAAGTCTTCCTTCAAAAATCAACCACTGCCAACTCACCGACAGAGCCACTGGCTGCTATAGCAGCTGCCTCGAGGAGAACCTCCACAATCCCAGCACGCACCGCGGCTGAGGTCTTGCTGTTAGCATCCAGATGACCCAGGAGCTGCTGGATAACCAGGTGAGAGTGCTGAGACTGGACAGCGGGAGAGAATACGGTCAGTCTGTGTAAACGTCATGGCCCGTGTTCACAAAAAAAAAAAATCTTACAGCTAAAAGTAGATCCTAACCGTCCGATTGGGATATAAATAAGAGTACTTGTAATTTTTTTCAGTCTAAGAGTAATTCACAAAAGTATTTTAGTACTAAAAGCAGCTCCTAAACCTACGATAACTTTAGGGGTAGTCCAGAGGACTCTTACAGTGAATCAATGGCGCAATTGATTCCAGGTATTAACCAGTTCACTGTCGAAATTCATTCATGAAATTCTGTCATCCTTAGAGACGGGTTCAACCGCGTGGCATCAGAATTCGTCTGACTCTTTAGTAAAAGTTCCTCTCAGCAGTTTTGTGAACAGGTTCTAACGAGAAACTCCTAGCGAGGAACTTCCGAGCGCCACTTACAACCCCAGGTCTTGTAGCAGATAAATAACATTTTAAAAATTATATTAAATTATCAGGTCATGCAAAGTTCGCAGGACATTTTTCCCTTTCTGAGTAAACACAAAAAGGGCAATCATGGCTGTAAAGACAGAAGAGACCCCTCACCTGAATAGAGTACATGATGATCTTAAAGCAGCGCACTGCAAATGTTTTCCCCTCCCACAGAGAGTGATTATCAAGATGCCTGGATGCAGATGGAGCGAGAGACAGAGAGATGAGGAAAGCACCAGGGAGCGGCAAAACATCAGCCCAAAAAGAAAGAGAACCCGGTGACAGACAAACCCTTTGGAGAACAGGGAACGCTCAAGCTACGAATCCCAACACCACTGATCATTTACACAGTTAAAACGACAAGGGCAGAGTCCTGGCAACGACAGCGCAAGGCCAAATGGCAAAAGCAAAAGGCCGAGGCCGAGGATCTCTTACATAAGGACTGGGGTGACTGCGTTCTTGATGTTGCCGTAGGCGGCGCGGCCCAGCAGCTCCCGAAAACAGCGCTCTGTAAGCTCAGCCGGGCTGTCCTTCTCCTTCTCACTGGCCTGCAGCGGAGAGGGAGAACGACTACACACACACACACACACACATGCGGAGGAAAAGGGAGAAAAAAAGAAAGAAAAAAGAAATAAGCTTTCACATTTAAGCTCCCGATCTGTCCACAGTTTTAGCTGAACTATTTTGATGCTATGACAGAAACTAGGAGCTTAATTAAAGCTCATGATTATCTGAAAGCCCCCACAGCTCCACAGTGTGAGTTCAGAGTGTGTTCCTTATAGTGTGTGTGTGTGTGTGTGTGTGTGTGTGTATAGAGAGGGTCTCGCCAACGTTCATCATTTATTCAGCAGCCTATTCTTGTCCCCGCTCACACCAAGACTTCCTGCACTCACACTGCTTCCTGGTCCTGCTGCTACCACCCCTCGATTAGCGGTCCTTTAATCTGGTACAGTATTTCTGGCTACCGATTTAAGTTTGGGGCACAGAATTTTTAGAAAGAACCGATAAAAGTGTCTTTTCAACTTTAAGGCCGAACAGAGTACCGAGAGTAAGGCCGGGGCTGTACTTGCTTTTAACTACAGCTGCCGTACGTGGTGCAATACCAGCGTAAACAGTGGGGGGGGGCAGTATAGCGCTGTGACGCGATGTCCTCAACAGACTTAACAAGCTAGAGCTGCGTCTCAAATCACACACACTTGTGGGCTATTCTAGACGTTTTTTTGAGAAACGGTTAGAAAAATTGAAGAAAAGCTCATGTAGCCTACAAACCTACAGGAAAGTCCGCTTAACGTGCTAATCTTCTGGATCTTCTAGCGCCGCAGAACCGTTAGGGTGGGATGGCTTAACGACAAAGGCGTTCACTGATCGGCTCCGCGTTCACGTCAATCAGGAATAATAATCCTTATGGTATTATCATATAATACTGTCACATCATTTAAAGACTGAATCCAGTTAGTTACGATTTGCTCTACTTAAAAAACGAAAACGAAAGTCGCCAGTGCATGTTAATCAGAATTATTGCAAACTGCGTACAAAAGCAAGACAGATACTGGAACACACTATATTCACTACAGTCAAACTCTGCACCGAGTGCTCGATGGAAAGTGCTCTAGGAACGAGTAATTGAAAGGATCTCTCACTTTTTCTTCGGTCCTCCGTTCCCTTGATAATAACAGTGGAAGGGGGAGTTAATAATAAGCTGCCATTTACAGTAGGAGCCAATTAGCACGTATCAAACAGCAGAATATGAGTAATTAACGTCTCCTCCAGTGCTGTAATTAGGCCTGTCTGTGGTCACATTGACGGGGAACCACAGCAGGAGAACTTGGGGGAGGGGAGAGCCATGTCTGATTGTATCCAGTGCATCAGCACTAAGGCACAAGACCACAAAAGGGACCGTATACACTCCGATTTTTAATACCTCTAATTTACACACTTATACACTTGTTTCCTAAGTCCCACTAACTTTAGAAGAACTTTAGACAGAGCGCAAGAACGTGAGACTGGGTCAATCGTGCATGACTGATATGCCCATGTGTGTGTGTGTGTGTGTGTGTGTGTATGTGTGTGTGTATGTGTGTGTGTATGTGTGTGTGTGTGTGTGAAGCCACTGATCCAACATCACGATCAGCCTGGATGTTAGATGTTACGGCCCTGACAAGCCAAGCCGAGTGCCGGCCATTGGACGCCGTTGAGTGTCAGTGTCCGAGCATCACGCACAGTTTTATTACGGTGTGCCTCACACCACTGGCACTAGTTGGCCCTTGTCAGCGTCCATCACCACTGATTGACCATGGAGGGAGGGAGAGTTCTCCGATTGGCTGTTCAAGCACACAGCCCTCTCAAGAGAGCACGCGCACGGACTGTCTCATTGTTCAACGTCTGCAAATCTGCTCATTATTTCTCCACATCTGCTCATATGCTGAAACCAGCCACATTTTTGCAATGAAATGGCTGAGGGGAGTGTTTAAATTCCGAGCAGAGTTTAAACAGATTAGCAGTGGTGTGAGAAATGGTAGCTAGGCTATTTTATTCGGCTACGCCCCAAACTGTATGTTAAAAATAGTAAGCGACTGTTAGATTCAGACAAAATCTTGTCTTAATGTTATTTTGAAGCAGGATGTTTGCTAGAATTCCTCTTTTGACGGAAGCCTACTCCCAACCATCTGAGAAGAATCGACATCTCACATTAAACCCCCTTTTATTCCTTTTTATTTTAGTACAGTAATGTGTGATTTACGACACAGGCTTTGTCTCTTTGCAATACCAGGTCTTCCGGTTTTTGATCATGAATGCAGACAACCGTCACTTCCTGGTTTGGAGAGTTATTTCCTTACACGCGGGCGCACAACGTACGCAAGCGTCTGCTGTCGTCTTTGCGTTGTGCTGCAGTTTTCACAGAAGACGTGAGGTGACGGGAGGCGACGTCGATTTTTAATCCGACTTGATATTTCAAAGGCCAGTGAAGTTGTAAGAATGTGTCTGATCGATGAGGAAGACTTCAGCTCTTAAGCAGCCTTGATGATGCTCCAAATTGAGATTTTAATATCGTATTAGTTTTGCTCTAGATACACTTTCTTTTTTATATCTTTTTTAAATAATTGTAGTCATTGCCAATTCCCACCCACTAGCTAGTTCTATCGCACGACAGCCACCAGTCGGGGAGGGCGGGGCTAACACGTGCTTCCTCCGAGACACATGAAGCCTACCGCCGCATTTTTTCAAACTGCTGCTCATGCAGCGTCACAGCGCCGTCCCGCGCCCTCTTCCGTATGCATGAGCTCACACACGCCCACGATTGGCTGGTGCCGCTTTTTGATTGACAGGAGAGAAAGTGTAATGCCGTCCCTCCCACCCAGACAGCAGGGCCAATCACGCTCTCAGACTCCCGGCCACGAACGGCTGTGGCATCGTCAGGGCTCGACCTAGCGCTCTCTAGAACGACAGGGCAAACACTTTACTGCTGCGCCACTCGGGAGCCCTGGATACACTTTTACCTCAGTTTAAAACAAGATTTCTAAAGAAGTTGAATCTGGCCTTTTCGTGAAGCTTTCCTGCAGATGTGGAAGATGTTTTACCTGCGTGTGAGAAGAATAAGGCTCGGAGTTAAAGGTTGTGGACGACACGTACAGCGTGTGGATGTTCTCACCTCTCCGTGCCTTCTCCACACTGCAGGTTGTAAAGCAGAGAGGGGACGATCTTGTCCATGTGCTGAGGGTCCCAGATGTTAGCCTGTAACTCATCATTGACCGTCTTCCTCACGACTCCCTGCAGTCCTTTTATACCAGCCATACGGATCCTAAGACAGATACACATGATCTAAAATCATCAAACCTCACAAACTAAATACGTGGAACTGCACCAATACCTGTTTTTTTTTAATACAATACAGAGCTTCGAGTATCAAGCAATTATTATTATTTTTATTTTTTTTAACACTGATCCGATCCCGACATCCTGACTGTAACCGAGCCCAAGATTTAAAGTCCCGCTGAACCCAAAAATGTGATGTTTAAATGGTTAAATCCTCTTGGATAAGAGTTTCTCAGTCTGTGATGTCACCAATCACGTCCGATATGCAAATTATTAAAGGATGACGTGCTACCTGGAAATCTCTAGCCCCAAAACCTGCATGCACAGTTAATGTTAGTGACTAACAAAATCGTGGTTGTTATGGTAACAATATATCTTGACAAAAATCGAGACTCTGATACGAAAATCCCGCTATTTGGGATGGAAAGAGAACACTGGGTTGGGTTTCCAAATGGCGTATTACTGCATATTCATAAATCTGTGTATTTTAAATGAGGGTAAAGGCGTAGAGATGTTCATCGGCATTAAAAAAATATTTTAAACAATTTATAATTGCAATAATATGAATAATATTTTTGTAAAGGTTTAAAAATGACACGTTCGGGGTTACTTTGGGTCATGTGTTAACCTCATACGTGTCCGATGATGATGCGTCAAATCCAGCAAACGGTTCTATATGTGTGAAAACCTTCACCTGGGTGTTTGTAGAGGGATCTAGTTCCTCACCTGGTGCGGATGTCTGGATCCTCATAGTTGGAGTGGCACATCTCACTAAAGCGTGACACAAAGAAATCATAACTACGGTGGTATGAGGGCGTGTCCTCCTCAATGTTGGCAAACTTGACAAACTGAGGAAAGACGAACAGACAAGACAAGAGATGGACAGAAAAAAGGTGAGAAAGAGAGAACAACAACAACGCATTTGTTTTAAACATGATATTACTCAAAATGCAGAGGCAATGCTTTCTCCCCACGTCGTCATTAAAAATGTAATGTACTGACATTTTCTATCAAATTAGGCCTGTTACAGAGCCATCGGTTCCCCCTCAAGGCTAAACAACAACGATGGTGAATATTCTATGAACTGGTCTTGTAAAATAAAAAAAGACACAAAGGAAAAGCCACAGAAAGGAGATACTCACATTTCGGATTATGATCTAATTTGTGTAATCTAGTAAAAAAAGACATATATATATATATGTATATATGAATGCTAGGCAATAAACCAAACTTTAGGCATGTCAAGATATACATTAGACACGAGCAACTAATGGTATATTTAGAGTTTATGTTACATAAAGTGAGAAATTTGACCTCCTTCATTTGAAGGTCAGTATTTTTTAGCACTAATGCAGACAGACAACACTTTGACGAAGGAAAAAAAAGACAATTAATGTCTAATTTTCTGTCCGAGAACACAAATACGGGGTTTTAGAAGTACTAGATGAGCTGAGCGATTTAATTGAGGTTATTACGTGCCTATAAACCTGCTCTGAATCTTCAATCCGTAGCTCATAACGCACACGCACTAAACCCATAATCCATTCATATCTTTAAAGACGTGGATTAGAATGAACACAATGTTCTGGTCAATAGCGTTTCCTGCATAATGGAGTTCATCAGTTAGCCGAGAATATACACTCAAATCCAGAATTAACGGCACCCTGCATGAGAACGGGCAAAAAAGATTGTATAAAAATAAAACATGACACACAATGAGTCCTGAGTGAAGAAACTACTTACCTTTCCTTTAACAAATATAATCATTCTCATATAAGAACTTTTTAAAATAATGGTATGTGGCAAAATATTTACAGTAAATGCAAACAAATAGCCACCCTTCAGAAAAATATATATATTTATAGTATTTATTTTTCTCTCAGTTATTAGGAACTCTTTGTTAAACCAAAGAGCTTCCAACACAAGAGAGACAGACGGACGTCGACCTGCACAAGTCAGGTAACGGATAGATAAAAACACAGTATTAAGCGCAGTCAGGCACAATCAACTGTTAGTCGCAACTTCCATAACTACAAGCTGTTTGGAGGGTTTGTACGAAAGAAGCCCTTCCTGAGAGCAAGCTTTACTAAGCTTTATTAGAGCTACAGTTGGAATCGTGTTTTGTGGTCAGATGAGACCAAAGTCTAACTTTTTGGCCATGAACGTTTGGTCGAAAAAGGGGACTGAATACAAGAAAAAGCCCCCGAAACCCACAGTAAAATATGGAGGTGAATTATTGATGCTTTTGGGCTGTTTTGCAACTGGTGAAGCTCTTGTGATGATTGATGGCATCATGAATTCTGTACCAAGTAGAGCATATCTGACTGACTCACTGACTGACTCACCAACCATCTATCGTCATGGCTATTAACATTGGGCGATTTAAATGCCAGAAAACGTGTCTACAGCTTTAAAGGCTTTACACACGGCAAGTGGCAAATTGCTCTCTGCTCCGTCTGTCTGTCTGTCTGTCTGTCTGTCTTTCGCTTTGTGTACGAAAAGCCGGAATTCCCGGACAATTAACAGAACACGAAAAACATTTGACCACCTTTTCATGTATTATTTTAGCAAAATGCATCCAAATATATACCCTAGCGTTCAAAAAGTTTGGACTCGCCAATCATATTTTATGAAACGCTATCATTCCATTCACTAAACTATTGTACAGTGTAGTAGATCCAATATATCTAATATGGAGTAAACGGTACTCACAGAGTTGGTACCCAGTATCTGCAGGTTGGGCTTGTCAGCCTCCAGCAGTTTGCGTACCATCTTTAGGAAACTCTCCACGAACAGGTTAATGCTCTGACAGTGGCACGCCATCAACAGCTGGTCCAGAGCCTCCATAGCTATACACACATAACTGACGACACACACACACGCATAAGAGATAGAACGTAAAAGAAAAGAAAAGAAGTGGGGTGTTTCAGGGAAAAGAAGGAGCGCCGTGTGCACTTCTCTGACCTGTATCGGTGCCTGGCCACATCGCGGCACAGTCTCTCAGACAGGTACGCTCCTATTCGGTCCAACTTCTCTGGAGCTGACAGAGCGTAGAACGTCAGCTTCTCCATGTTGGCCTTCACCAACCCGTCCTACACACACACACACACACACACACACACACATAAGCTAATTAATGTCCTCTGGATGAGGCTCTAATGGGTCACAGAGAGGTGTGTAGTTTTTACCCAGTCCCAGCACCTGAAGGCCTGTGCAGATAACAACTGAGGGTTTGAATCATCTGTGATAATGTTAGGAACAAACAAACATGGGACGTTATCGCAGATGATTCAAACCCTCAGTTGTTATCTGCACAGGCCTTCAGGTACTGAAGTAGTCAAGACACTAGAGTAATGCGTCATTTCGTTATAATTTGACCAAGCAGCTTAACTTGTCATATTTTCTGGTACCAAACTGTCAAGTTCGATTGCTAATTGAGATGGTCTGAGACATGGCTCATTTGTTTCTTGGACGGCGAGTCGTGGAATGCTTAAAGATGGTCGCTTTTGGAGAAACAGGTCATCTGTGGTTCGTTTCCGAAAGATTTGTTTTTGAATTTCACGTGAGCTGATCGATAAGAGAAAAGACGACACGTTAACAAACCAAAAGCAGTTGTTAGATAACTACCTGTTTTTTGGGGTTTATAAAAAATATATATTGTTAATTATATCTATTTTCGTACCCCCCCTCATTCATTTTAGATCTATAATTTAATCTGTGCAACTTAAAACCTGTTTTGATGAAGAATTCTGACGAATCTGACGAGGCATGTTTGGATTTATTTATCCGATTTATTTTTAAATCGTCCATGAAACCTTGCATTTAATTCCTTGTAATCAAATACGACCTACTAAAGGAAAGCGTGAGAGGACATGAAGATCCAGAACCCAAAATGTGCCACTCATCACGTGCTACCACTAGTTATGGTTGGTTAAGGTTAGGATCAGTCATAGGTACAGTGTTAGATTGCTAGTAAAATAGTTTAGCCATTGAGACCGTGGCTCACAGGATAGGGAAGTGATTTTTTTTTGTGAACATTTGATGTAAAAAATTGCTTTTGCTGAGAAATTGAAACTAAATGTCTCCAAATGCTACAAACTTCATTTTATCCTGTGTTATTAATGCTATTCATTTTGTAATGTTTAATAATGTTATTAATGGAATTATCCTTTCACTAAGAGACCCCAGTATGTGTACACAAACCTTGGCTGATCTTCCACCATCCATGTCGACACAGGGGTTCCCTCAAGGTTCAACGCTTACGCCGTTTCTTTTTAACATTTATAATAATAAGTGTTCTCTTATTAAATATGAGATGAGGTGGGAAATTCTTAACAGCAGCATACGAATAACACAAATAACACAAGACAACAGAAGTTAAAGGTAAAAATAGGAGAACAAAAATTATCATAAGATTATTAAAAAGAAAGTAAAAAAAAGAAAAGAAAAAAGAAAAAGAGATAGAAAGAGAAAGAAAAGAAAAAGAAAAGACAAAAGAAAAAGAGATAGAAAGAAAAGAGAAAGAAAAGAAAAAAGAGAAAGAAAAGAAAGAAAGAAAGGAAGAAAAGAAGAAAGAAGAAGAAAAAAGAAAAGAAAGAAAAGAAGACACCTGGGATCAATAAAGTCTTATCTCATCTCTTATCTTTTACCATCAGGAAGACAATACAGAAAAAACCCACCTTTAATCCCTCGCAGTATTCGACTACTAAACAGATGAATGGACAGATGGCCCACATTTGAATCCTTATATGCTTGTTTTTGTATGCGTGTATCTAAAATTTATGTATTAGGTTTTTAAAGGTATAGTCAAGCAAAACAAATTCCACCTGGGGCAATAAAAGCTTCCATCAATAATTGATTAGTTTAAAAACACCAGAGTCAAAAAAAAAAAAAAAAAAAGTCACTATATGGAAAAATCTATTTTTAATCTTGCTTATGTACTGCGTCTCATATGATTTTTAAAATATACCGTTGTATATGAAAACTTTCAACAACAAAAAAAGCAAAAAGTGGAAAAGCAAAAAAAAAAAAAAATAATTTCCTCCTGATGTGCAAAAAAAAAAAAAAAAGAACAGGAACAGGAAGCGGTGTCATCTCTCACCTCTGGATCTTCAGGAAAAATGTTGTCAACAAGCCTCTTGTACCGGGGCCTGAAAGCCCCACAGCAACAACCACACACCCCTGAGAGAGAGAGAGAGAGAGAGAGAGAGAGTGTAAGAGAGAGAGAGAGAGAGAGTGTGTAAGAGAGAGAGAAAGAGTAAGAGAGAGAGAGAGTAAGAGAGAGAGTAAGAGAGAGAGAGAGAGAGAGTAAGAGAGAGTGTAAGAGAGAGTGAGAGAGAGAGTGTGTAAGAGAGAGAGAGTGTAAGAGAGAGAGAAAGAGTAAGAGAGAGAGAGTAAGAGAGAGAGTAAAAGAGAGAGAGAGAAAGAGAGAGTAAGAGAGAGAGCGAGAGAGAGAGAGTAAGAGAGAGAGTGAGAGAGAGAGAGTAAGAGAGAGAGTAAGAGAGAGTGTAAGAGAGAGAGAAAGAGTAAAAGAGAGAGAGAGTAAGAGAGAGAGTAAAAGAGAGAAAGAGAAAGAGAGTAAGAGAGAGTAAGAGAGAGAGTAAGAGAGAGTAAGAGAGAGTAAGAGAGAGAGAGAGTAAGAGAGAGAGAGAGTAAGAGAGAAAGAGAGAGAGAGAAAGAGAGTGGACAAAAACAGAAACTATTTCAGAATGGAAAAACACCAGGCGATTATTAAAACCCTGGGGAAAAGCCTCTCATGTGTAATTGGATATAAAATAAATAAATAAAATTAAAAACCCTGGAAGCATCACAAGACCTTGAGCAGTGGGTAAAGACAAACACGGTTTAACCGTCTCCACATGTTTAATAGATTTAAACCGTTCAGCGAACTTTGTCTGAAAGTCCATCACTAGTGCGCAGTTAACCGTTCTCTCTCAGTGGTCACGTGACTTCTTAATAAAAACTTCAACAGTTCAAATCATTCGAAAACATAAATATGCAATTTATGGGCGTTTTCCTTTTGTGGACGCGCTCATGCAGCGACCGTTTGCCGCCTCTTTAGGATGCTGTAATTTTAACACTACCAGGGCACAGCTGAAGGCTACCAAATTTTGAAGTTAAAGGTTTGTAAAGCAGTTTGTAATTTTTTTTTGCACCCTCTGTTGCCTGAGAAGTGAAAAGCCTTTTATAAAAAAAAATAATGAGCATGTGCAGTGAAAATTGGGGGCTACAGATCGAGGATAACAGCTTTTTGCCATTTTTTGTCTTTCTGATCCCCTATTAACCTATTTTTTCCCAGATTTTATTCATTTCTAAAAATAATAATAATAATAATAATAATAATAATAATAAGTTTTACATGCATATCATACTTCAATTTTTAGTTCAATAAAGAAAATAAAAGTTAGTGATGCGTATTTAATTTAATGTAATCATGCACATCACTACTATACGCACTGATGCTTAATAAAGCAGCACAGGCTTCACCTCTCACACCTGCATACGACCTTGAGCAAAGTCAATGCTAGTCCCAACGTAAATGCTAGTCCTCGTTATCCCTCGCATCCCTGCTGATATGCAGGGAAATCATTTCAATCTGATTGGCTGAAGCTCGTCAGCAGTGATGAGTCAGGTTTGTCCCATCAGACTAAGCATCTACTAGTAGAAACACTTGGCACAACTCCACCACCAGATTAACCCATTGAACATTTCAATTCAGAAAGAGATATGGTGTCTTCACTAAGACAGAGATGACCTGATGGAAAAAATCTTGCACTCTGTCTCCAAGCTACGTCATTCAGGGAAATCCTGAGGGAGCGTCTTTCAGGGACCGTTTCCTCCACATGCGCGTTGGTACGACGACACAAAGCCTGGATCTGCTGTTCCATTTTAATACCAGGGATAAAAAATCCCCCCCCCCATACTCACTCTTACCTACTTTTATGCCCTATCTAGCTTTTCTTCACTTCAACAGCTCTCTTATTCTTGCTCCTATGCAGCAAGTTACACTGAAATCTTTTAAAAACACTTCACAATACAACCAGACGAGACTAATTATTGCTAAGTATTATTATATCGTATTATTTTCAGGCATTTACGTACCATCCGTATAGTATAAAACACATCTCGAGTGATTGTTACTCTAAAAATAATCATGCTTATATAATTAATAAATTGTTATAAAGTGCCTTTTCTCAGCCTCTCCAACTCACAGCAGGTTTTCACCAAGACCGCCCACTAGTCATTAATATTCATAAACCAGACGCCGATGTTTATTAATATTCATTAGCTTGCTAATCTTCTCCTCAACAAAAGGAAAAGGCATTTTACATGTCAGTACAAGAGTATAAGAAGTTGGGAGAGCAGCTGGAGGACTGCTGAAATCTTTACCCTGAGATTACGGAGAGTTTTGTGTTTAGGGAACCAATGACGAGATTTATTTGACACTTCACACCAAGAGTGGTTCATGTCGTCAGGCTCTTTTCACTCATTTAGAGAGCCGTGTGTATCGTCCCAAATCGCATACTAGTCTACTAAGTAGTATGTGAAAATGGTGCATTACCAGCTGTCACTTTATATAGTGGAGTAGCTTTTACATAAAACATTAGCATGCGGTTTTGGGCATAGTTCGCGTGTCAGATAACGTCCGAGAGACTTGTTGTCCTTAGATAGTCACACACACCTCTTGACTGCCACTGCACTCCTGCACTTTATTGGAGCTTTTTCTCGTGGACAGTACTATGCCCCTCCGAGATAAATGCTATAATTTT